>KQ464079.1:15055-424743 GCA_001304625.1 Trametes sp. AH28-2 | reverse complement strand
CCCCCGTCGAGGAGGCCCCGCCCCCAGCACAGCCGTCGCCCCCGCGCGCAGGGACGCCAACCCCGGAGCCGCTGGTGCACGCCCCGGCCGCGCACTCGCCGGTGCCGTCGAAGAGCCACCCGAGCGCGGCGCAGCTCGAGGCGCTGCACGCCGCCGCGGCGTCGGGCGACCTCAGGCGCATCCAGACGGAGTTCCGGCGCGCGGTGCGCGCGGATGACGTGGACCCGTTCGAGCTGGCGAACGACGCCTCGCCGCGGACGGGCCTGACCGCGCTGCACGCGGCGGCGAGCAGGGGGTACCTGGAGATCGTGAAGTGGCGTACGTGTTTGCGTTGTTTTGCTGTTGATGCGGCGTGTGCTGAGGGCGTGAAGTGGTGGACGAATGCGGCGCGATACCGGATATTGAGGATAAGGAGGGAGAGGTGCGTCGCGTCGCGTTGTGGAAGTTCTGGGCTTGACGTATGGTTTGGGTCGGCAGACTGCACTACACAAGGCCGCCCTGAACGGTCACCTGCAGGTCATCACATACCTGCTGCCTGGGAAGTCCGATGTGCATGCAAGGGATGCTGACGGGTGGACTGCGCTACACAACGCGTGCTCAAAGGTATGTGGGATATTGGTGGCGCCCGTCCGATGACTGTCGTCACTGATCCTTGACTAGGGATACCTCGATATCGTCCGCTGGCTTTGCGAACGCGGAGGTGCTACTTCTGAGATTGATGGTGCACCCGGCGTTGACGTACGCAGCAAGGGTGGTTGGACGCCGCTGAGTAAGTATGTTCACTCTGCGGCACAAAATTCATCGTACTCAATGCGCGGGCGGTTTGCAGTGAACGCTGCTTCAAAGGGTCATCTTCCAGTCGTTCTATACCTCTTGACCAAGCAGACCGCTGATCCTCTGGTAAGGAATAACTGGGGCGAGACTGCGTATGATGTTGCGGCGGCAGTATTTGAAGTTTGGATCTGCGAGGTGACATTATTCCTGCCTACTGCTCACATAGTCGCTCATTGCTATACAATATGCAGGTGCTCCAACGATTCGAGGCGGACAAATGGCGCAACTCGGCCGTACCTTACAACCCCCTGGCCGTACACACAACCGTTCCATTGGTACTATATGAGAACCAGCGTTTGGACGTCCGGCTGAAGACCTTAGCCGTATCTGGTGGACGACCCAAATTTTCAGCTTCGGGGCTTGGTCGACGTGGTCAACGGGCTCCGTTTGAGCTCGTACTGCCCGTCCCGACCGAGACGAGCGGAAATAGAATCGGTGCTTGGCGCAGCGATGTTCAGCTACCTCTCCGTGAAGATCCTTTCACTATGCCGAAGCCAGGCTCTTCACAGGAAGGGGCAGAGCGAAGTCATTTCTGGCTGTGAGTACGAAACATATCACCGTCACGCACTTTCTGACGTGTTATTCGATCAGGTCTGACTGGACGTTGGATGTCACTCCTCCCGGCGTGGACGCCCAGGACGGGTGGCAGTATGCGCACTCCTTCACTGACCCAGACGACCAATGGACCTCAGAGCCGCCTCCGCAGCTCGAGCGGCTCCTCACCGGCAATGGGGCGGTCGCTGCCACTCTCGGCGGAAGCAGCCGGAATCGCAGTAGCAGCCGTGCGAGCAGCAGCTCGAGCTCGCATCCCCACGGGCCCCAGACGTGGGTGCGGCGCCGCCGGTGGGTGCGCGTCATGCGCCGCAGGCTCGATATACCCCCGCTTCCGTTCCTCCAGCCGGACGGTGCGATGTACCACCTGGTGGACGGGCAGCTGATACCCTTCCTCGAGCACGAGGGCAGCGACTATGGAGGGAGCGACGGGCAGGAGATGGGCGCGATGCCGAGCTCGGGGCTGTGTTCCCAGGACTACGTCGCTCGTGCGAGATACCTCGTCGGGACGCCCCAGGATGGACATGATGCCGATAACGCCCTGGACGCCCGCCGCATGATTGCGAAGCTTGAGCGCGCCACGACAGAACTCAGGCAGGGTATATTGAGTGAGTCTTTTCCATGAGCGAAATGGCGATATGGATGGTGTTGAACATCCTCCCAGGTGACGAAGATAGTGAACGACGCATCCAGGCGGAAGTCCTCTTGAATGCCTACAATCGCGAGCTCGAGAGACGGAGACTTTCTGCCGGTGCACAAGGACTGCTCATATCGGGCGAAGGTATGTTAATGTGTGACCAGTGTCGCCCAGCGTTCGTGATTGACTCTTCGGCGTAGATGATTACGACTTTGACGACGACGACGATGAAGAGGAGTTCCGCTATCCCGGCGCTCCATCCCCGCCATTGACTGCACGCCCGCCATCGCTCCGATCCACTACGACAGATTACTTCGGTCGTGCGAGTGGCTCTAGCTCTAGGACCCCTGCGGACCTGACGCCGCACCTGTCTCAAGCACCTGAGTTCCGCGTACCTACACATGAGGCGCCGCAGAAGGTATTGACTCCCAGATGGACGCCGCCAACGCCACACCAAGTGCATGCTCAGTGGGAAAGAGACGAGCAAGTGTCAGAATGTCGCGACTGCAGACGGCGCTTCACATTCTTGAATCGCAGAGTGAGTTCATTCACCCTAGCCTCCCCTGACCATCTGCTGATACTTTCCCTAGCATGTGAGTAGGAGGCTTCGTGAAGAAGCCTGGTCACGTACTGACGTTCCGCTAGCACTGCCGGCGATGCGGGCGCATATTCTGCGATCGCTGCTCGTCGTACAGGGCTCTGCTCGACCCGTCTGATATCGTGCACGATCCCTCATTCCCAGAGACCGCGATCATAGCTGGTCAGCAGCGCGTCTGCCAGGGATGCTACGAGGAGGTGACCGCAACCGTTCCGACTGGACTGGCCACGTCGCGCACAAACTCCATGGAACGGATATTCATCGACCAGCGGAGGCTATCAATACCTAGCCCCACGCGTGGACAGTCCAGCTCTCAGCTGAGCGACCTTGCTGAGTGAGTATACACGTACTACAATCTGACATGAGGTTGACGTTGCGAACAGGTGCCCTGTGTGTAATGTCTCGCTGGACGACCTTGGTCCTCCCGACGTGCAAGAAGCCCACGTAAAGAACTGTCTGGAGGGCGGCAGTGGCAAGGCGCCTCAGACCGCCAAATACCTCGTGTACAAGCTCCCCGCCGAAAGTGCACTGATCGGCACCGAATGTGAGTAGTTCTCCCTGTCTGTTTTGAATTTGCCTTCTCATATCTTGTGATAGGTGTCATCTGCTTGGAGGAGTTCGTCAAGGGCTCGACCGTAGCTCGTCTGAGCTGTCTGTGCAGCTTCCACAACGGTGAGCACCTAGTACACTCTGTTCATGCGTACACTGACGGTTGCATTCCAGCCTGCTTGTCTTCTTGGTTACAGCGTGGACGAAGCTGCCCTGTACATGCTCGTTGAATACTTCTGTCAGATTTCTCGTCATATACGAGGTCGGTACCCGTTGAGTCCTGACACTATACGACGCACGAGCTTTGAGCGTATACATCTCGCAAAATACAGCTACCCTGTTTGTGCTATCTTGCTCGTGCATATGCTATTGCTCTGACTATGCACCTGGATATGGCCTACTGCTACACATTAATCGTTACATCCCGATAACATACATAGCACCAGCCTCGCCGTCGCTACTCGTCTCGCGGAATGGAAAAGGGGATACGCGCTTCGTCGATGCGGATGATACTCGACAGGTCATCGTAATCGGGCTCGACGATGTCCTGCCCCTTGATGCCGTCCTCCTGGTCGTCCTCGTCCCACCACGCCGGGCGGCCCTCCTCCTGCTCCTCGTCGTCCTCGTCCTCATCGTCGTCGTCTTCCATATCTGACTCCGACGGCTTGTATGATCTGTTGTGGCCATAGGGCATTAGTTCGGGGTACGCAGCACGTGGAGGTTGGGGGAGCATACAGGAACGCCCACATGCGTTTGTCCATCTCCGCGCGCGTGAGCTGCTCGCCGGGGGCGACCTCGCCGCGCCGCCGCCGCCGATCGAGCAGCTTCTGCTTCTGCTCCTGCTCGCGGACGAACGTGTCGTGCAGGATCTGGTCCGCCTCCTTGTACGACATCGCCGCGGCGGGCGTGTCTCCCGCCGCCGCCTACAGTTACATAACGTCGATTGCCCCGTCAGTACCATGATTATCAGGTCCGCGAGGGGAGAACGTACCCATCGCGCGAGGGCGCGCTGCTTTGCGCCGATGGGCTTTGGGGCCTCTTGCTGTTGTGGCGGGGAGGAGGGCCCGGGCGCGGGGTCGACGTTCATAGATTGCTGCTCCTGCCGGTCGTCGCGGATGCTCGTCTGCTCGAGCTGGTTCCGGATGCCCTCCACGCCGAGCTCGCCGAGGCGCGCCCGGATCGCGGCCTGCTGGTCCTCGAGCTGCTTGATGAACGTCGAGCTCGAGGTGGAGCTGCGAGCGGAGAGGGGGCGCGGGGGGAGGAAGAAGGGAGCCTGGACATTAAGATGTGCTCGGGGAACGTTCTTGAGGGATACTTACGTCTCGGCGAGGGTGCGCGCGTTGCGCTTGTAGCGCTCCTCGAGCTCGCGGGGCGAGAGCCGGTGGAGGGGGGCGTTGACGATGTTCTTGACGCCGTCCGGCTTGGGCGGGCGGCGCATGAACGACGGGAGGTCCGAGTTCTGCCTGCGGGCGCGTGTTGGGGAGTGCATGTTTGGTCGCTGGGTTGTGTGTGCGGTGGGTTGCGAGGTGTTCAGGGGGGTAGAGGAGAGGAGAGACAATAGCGGATGGTGGAAGGAGGAGAGGGCTTATATATGATCGGGGGAGGCGAGCGCGGTTCTGATCAGCAAGCTAGTACGTACTTCTCCATTCAGACGTGAGGCACGCAGCGATGCCAACTTAGCAGCGGACCACCAGCCACTTCCGTTTCTGGCCTGTGCTGCCGAGTCATCGTGCCACATTTGTCAAGGAGTTATACAGAGTACGCGTGGTGCTACACTTTCCGAATACATCGCGCAGATACATATGGTACACCGCAAGATAGCTTTCCTATAGTCCTGTCCCCCATCGCTCCTACGAGAACATGTCGCCCTGTGAAGCAATTGTCAGCGTGGCCGCAGTCGACAAGGTTCACGAAGCACTCACGTATCCAGGAGGCATGAATTCGTCGTTGTCCGGATTCTGCCCACCGAACGGGCCATTTCCTCCCCTCGGCTGGCGACCCTGTCCAGGGAAGCCGGGCGGACCAGGGAGCGCACCAGGGCCGATTGGATCGAAACGGGCACCCGGAGGGGCGCCCATTGGAGGGAGGAAGCCGTCTCCGCCCCAGGGACCCATCCCACCCGGTCCCCGTCCACGCATCCCGGCACCGAATATCGGGTGATTCGGTCCCACAAACATGCCATCCCCACCGTTATCCGGGAACAGCGGAGCAGGAGCAAACGGATTGGCAGGGAACGGGTCGAGGTCACGTCTCCCAATCTCCAACGGACTGCGAGGCGGCATACGAGGGAAGAGGTCCTCGGGCGCATGGGGAGGCTGCTGAGGACGCGGCTGCGCGGGAGGAGCATCTGGGTCGCGCGGCCGACTGGGACCTGCGTTCGTGTCCGCCTGCTCAGTGTACCCCTCCTTGCGGAGACCCGGCATCAACTTCTGCAGTGTGCTGAGTTTGAGCTGCGACACGAAGTCGTCGATGCGGTTGGACGAGATGAAGCCGTGAACAAGCGGCGGTGAGTCAGATGCGGAGAAATCATGCGGGAAGAAGGATTGGGAGGTAAAGTCGCTAGTGGAGATATCTAGGGTAGCAGCTTTGTCGGTCTGGCGTTGTAGCATCAGCGTGAGGTGCATACATATCGTTGCACTGGGGCTCACCTCGATCGCAATAGAATTGATGAGGGTGCGACTACCCAGCTTCACTACTTTCACAAGGAACTCGAGGCTGCTCTGCTCATGCTTGTACCTGAACGCATAGTTCCCGGGACCGTGCTGGTTCCACTCCTCAGGCAAGACGTTGCCGTCGTACGTGCGTGCAGGGCCGCTCTCATCTATGCCGACGAGACGGAAGCCGAGGATAGTGAAGACCGTATGTACCAGCGCAGCTATACCGTCCTGCGGGGAATCAAGCTTCTTCTTCTTCTCTGGTAGGACGTTCGGCAGGGCATGCAGGAGAGCAGAAGCGTCAAGTATGTTTGCGCTCATCGTCGTCGGAGGGAGTGTGGCCAATGAAGCAAGCGCCCATGGGCTGAAGCTTAAGTTGAGAGCATACGCAATTGAGCCCGATTAGGCAGGTGAACAAGCAGAAACAAACAGCCGAACGGGCGTCTGCCGCGCTTCGTCTTCCTGCGCGTCTGCTAGTGCGCCTTCCAAGCACACCACTTCCTCCCACTCACTCCTCAGTCGCCCTCTACCACGTCTCATCATGGCACGTAGAGACAGATCCTACTCGCCAGACTCGCCGAATAAGAGGGTAAGGCCTTCTCACCGCTCTTCACCGCGGTCTCCGTCGCCGACCAGGCGCAACGCCCAAAGGCCCACTAGATCGAGGTACGACGACGACCGGGACAGAGATGGCTACCGCGACAGGGATAGAGAGCGGGACGGCCCCAAGGGCAGGGACAGCCACCGAGACCGAGACCGGGACCGGGAAGTTAGAGACCGCGATAGGGAGCGCGACCGTGACCGCGGGGACAGATACCGCGACGACAGGTATCGGGATGACCGCCGTCGGGACCCCCGCGATGATAGGCGGGACGGACGTCGCCGTTCACGCTCCAACGAACGCCGAGACCGCGACCGGAAACCATCGCCTTCTAGGTCCCAGCCCCAGCCGGAGAGTAAGCCCTCCACGCCGCCAGTAGAGGACGAGAAGCTGAAGGCGAAGCGGGCGAAACTCGAGGCGTGGAAGAAGGAGCGTGAGGCGAAGAAGGCTTTGGATGAAGCCAAGGCAAAGGCACTGGCGTTGGCTGGGAAGTCCGCTGCAGGTGTGTCTGCATGCATCACTGTTAGCACTTCGTGATTTCACACCACTTGATCCTTTGTAGCCGCGGCAACAACAAGTACAGCGGGCTCCCTCAACCGCTCTGCTCTAAGCAGCCTCGGTCTCAAGGGTCTCCCCGTCAAATCTGACCTGCTCAAGACGTCGAAGTCGGCTGCAGTATTCGATGACGCTGTGGAGACGAAGCGAAAGCTTCAGACGCTCGACCTCCCGGAGGTCGACATGACTATGACGGAGGAACAGTCAAAGGTTGGCAGCCTGGAGGGCGATGACGAGGAGGAGGAAGCCGCCGCGGCGACCAAGGCCGCGGATGCCATGGATGAGGACGACGAGGTTGACCCGCTTGACGCGTTCATGAGCGGCGTGAAGGAGGAGGTGAAGAAGGTGAACTTGGAGGACATGAAGAAGATGAAGCACACAGGCCACCTCGGCGTTCGGTTGGACGAGAATGGGGACGACCAGGACGACGAGACCCGGCCAGAGGTCGACGAGTTGGATGCCACGGAGCTCAACCCAGAAGATATTCTTGCCCTTGCTGCCAAGAAGGCGAAAAAGAAGGATATTGCCGCGGTCGACCACTCGAAAGTTCCATACGAGCCTTTCCGCAAGGAGTTCTATGTTCCTCCTCCAGATATTGCTGAGATGACTGACGAGGATGCGGACCTCCTTCGCCTGGAGCTCGACGGCATCAAGATCAGAGGTGTGGACTGCCCTCGTCCCGTCACGAAGTGGAGCCACTTCGGCCTACCTGCGAGCTGGTGAGTGGTATCTTGAGTTTCTCAACGGCATGTCACTTACTGAAGCTCCCGTGCAGTCTGGAGGTCATCAAGAAACTCGGCTACGCTGGGCCCACCCCCATTCAGGCTCAAGCTATTCCTGCTATCATGTCCGGTCGAGACGTCATCGGTGTAGCTAAAACAGGGTCTGGAAAGACCATTGCCTTCTTGCTCCCGATGTTCCGACACATCAAGGACCAGCGGCCGCTCGAGCAGATGGAGGGGCCCATTGCGGTCATCATGACCCCGACGCGCGAACTTGCTGTCCAGATTCACCGCGAGTGTAAGCCATTCCTCCGCGTCCTGAACCTTCGCGTGAGTACTACTGTTTTGCTCATGACGAACCTATATCTCACTCTTGTCTTTAGGCTGTCTGTGCGTACGGTGGCTCGCCCATCAAGGACCAGATTGCAGAGATGAAGAAGGGCGCTGAGATCATTGTCTGCACCCCAGGACGTATGATTGACCTGTTGACTGCCAACTCTGGCCGCGTTACGAACCTCAAGCGTGTCACCTACCTTGTCCTCGATGAAGCGGACCGTATGTTCGACATGGGTTTCGAGCCTCAGGTTATGAAGATCGTGAACAACATCCGCCCCGACAGGCAGACCGTCCTCTTCTCCGCCACCTTTCCCCGCCAGATGGACTCGCTCGCCCGCAAGATCCTCCGCAAACCGCTCGAGATCACTGTCGGTGGCCGGTCCGTCGTCGCGCCCGAAATTGAGCAGATCGTCGAGGTCCGCGACGAGGACTCGAAGTTCAACCGCTTGCTCGAGATCCTTGGTCAGACGTACAACGAGGACCCCGAGTGCCGCACGCTGATCTTCGTCGACCGGCAGGAGGCCGCGGACAACCTGCTGCGCGAGCTCATGCGTAAGGGCTACCTCTGCATGTCGCTGCACGGCGGCAAGGACCAGGTCGACCGCGATTCGACGATCGCGGACTTCAAGTCCGGCGTCGTGCCCGTCGTCATCGCGACCTCCGTCGCCGCCCGTGGTTTGGACGTGAAGCAGCTGAAGCTCGTCATCAACTACGATGCGCCGAACCATATGGAGGACTACGTGCATCGCGCTGGGCGCACGGGGCGCGCGGGCAACAAGGGGACATGTGTGACCTTCATTACCCCGGAGCAGGATCGGTACTCGGTGGATATCTACCGTGCCCTGCAGGCGAGTAACGCTGCAGTCCCGAAAGAGCTCGAGGAGTTGGCCAATGGTGAGTTACGGCAGATGAATCGATACCAGAACAGTTGCTGACTGTTGCGGTGCAGGTTTCCTCGATAAGGTCAAGACCGGCAAGGCGAAGGTCGCCGGGTCCGGTTTCGGTGGGAAGGGCCTTGACAGGCTCGACCAGGAGCGTGACGCCAAGGAGAAAGCGGAGCGCAAGGCGTATGGCGAGCCTGAGGAAGAGAAGGCGGGCGAGGCGGCGGCGAAGACGGAGACCGCACCGGTCGACGACATGACCTTCGGCAACTTCAAGGTCGAGGTCAAGCGTGGGCCCGCACCCGACTCCTCGAAGGGTCTCCTCGGCGTGGCGGGTGCCGCCGCCGCCGCAAGGCGTCTGGCACAGCAGAAGGAGGAGGAGAAGCTGCAGAACTCGTTGCGCATCGCGCAGGAGGCGGCGGACCGCGCGGGCAAGGACACGCCGGCGCACAAGCAGGCGCTGAGCGTGGTCGCGAAGCTGAACGCGCAGCTGCGCGCGCACAAGCTCGTCGCGCAGTCGCAGATCCAGCACGAGGAGCTGACGACGAAGCGGAACGCCATCGACGCGACCGAGTTCCACGCGGTCATCCCGATCAACGACTACCCGCAGAAGGCGCGGTGGCGCGTCACGAACAAGGAGACGATGGTGCAGCTCATCGACATGACGGGCGCGTCGGTGACCAACAAAGGTGTGTGGACCGTTTGGCGTGGCTGGGTTCGCTCGCTTACCGACTTCTGTCATAGGTATCTACTACGAGCCCGGGAAGGAGCCGCCTCCCGAGGGCCCGCCCAAGCTGCACCTGCTCATCGAGTCGAACGAGGAGTGGCGGGTGAGTGCACCATCGTTCCTCTGCAACCGCAACACGATACTGATAATTTGGACGTTGTGCAGGTCGAGCAGGCCGTACGAGAAATCAAGCGTCTGCTGGTCGAGGCGTCCGCTGCTGCGCTGCAAGCCGAGATGCGCAACCCGACAGCGACGGCGGGCCGTTACAGCGTTGTGTAGAACAGCTAATCCTCCGTTATCGTCTCTCTACTTGTACCCATCTCGTCTGTCCACTATCGTACTCAATGCCATCTACCTTCCAGAGTCCGGTTGAACATGCAAGCCATGCCGCAGACGATGTATACACAGGGCACAAATAGCCTCGTGCCGAAGTTGTTCTCGCAAGTTCCAGCCGGCGGCCGTTACTGGATCCGCGAAACTCGGGGTAACCGGTGATTGGCGGAAGTCCGAGGATCCATCACAGAGCGGGCCATTAACGCACTCCCACGAGCGAGTCGGGCGTTTGGCTGAGCATGCTGACGCGACGGGTGTCCAGGGCATGCAAGCGAAATCGTTCTAGCAGACTCCAAGGAGGCTGTCGAGAGAGAAATGCAAAGCGATACGGTAGGGCTGCTTGAAGAGGTCGCACGCGACTCCAGTGTGCTTTATCGCAGCATGTCGCCAAGCTCGGTAATAGCAGATGAAGTTAGAGGCACCGGTACCGCCTGGCATGCTACACATCGCGTATGACATCGAAACGTCTGTTTGATTCATATATAGCTTAATAATTCCGTCCCTCCTTGCCCTCTGTCCACTCCCTGCCCCTGCTCCCGGCGTAGCCTCCGCCGCAATGTCGACCACCAAGCTCAGCGACACGCAAGCCCCGACGGGCGTGTTCAGCGCCTCGCGGAGCCCGACGATATCCTCAGGCACGCACGTCCCAGCGGAGATCGGCGACAGCTCGCCCGATCCCGCCAAGGACGGCGCGGTGCTGCACGGAGGGGAGGGCGAGTCCGCCTTTCCCGAGGACAAGAAGGTGCGTCATCGGCCGGCCGCGGAGCGTCATGGTCGTTGTGGGTGGCTGTGGGTCCTCACCCTGCCCCACACTAGGAAGAGGCGTTGGAGAACGCGGAGGACGACTGGGCACACGACCCCATCAACCCGCGCAACTGGCCGTTCCGCAAGAAATGGGTCATGGTCTCCATCGTGCGTCTCCTCTGCCTCGCCGTGTATTCGTCCGAGACGGCTCAGAATGCGGTCATAGGTGTCGCTGTATACTTTTGTGACGCCCCTCGGGTCTTCTATGATGGCACCCGCGCTTCCAGACATCGCCGTCCATTACAACATCACCAGCCAGACAGTAATAGCCGCGACACTTAGCGTCTTCCTTGTCACATTCGCTATAGGTCCGCTCTTCCTCGCACCGCTATCAGAGATCTACGGCCGCACATGGGTAAGCCATATCCGCCCCTTTGTCCTCTCGCTCGTCTAATGCATCGATTCCTCCAGGTACTACACATCGGCAATCTGCTCTACATGGCGTTCAGCTTCGGATGCGCCTACTCTCCAACCGTCGGCTCCCTGATCGGTTTCCGGATACTCTGTGCGTCTACGCACTGCTTCCGAAGTTCTGTGGACTGTGGACTGACTGTGTACCAATAGCTGGCTTCGCGGGGAGCGCGCCTATCGCATGCGGCGGCGGCACCGTCAGTGACCTGTTCTCCGAAAAGGAGCGAGCCTCCGCAATGGCCATCTACTCGCTCGGCCCGCTGCTAGGACCGGTCATTGGACCCGTAGCCGGCGGCTTCATCGCAGAGTCGATCGGCTTCAAGTACATCTTCATCGTGGTCGCCGGACTGTGCGCGATTGCGGCCATCCTGGGCATTCCGTTCCTGCGCGAGACGTACCACCCGGTCATCCGTCTGCGGCGGGCGAAGAAGTCCGCGGACCCCGAAAAGGCGGCGAAGGCCCACCCGCACCTCATTGCAGAGCACGGAAACAAAATGCACAGGTTGTGGGTGGACATGACGAGACCCTTCATCCTCCTGACGCAGAGTATCATCTGCTTCTTGCTGAGTGCATACATGGCATTGTAAGTCGTTTCCAGTAACAACGTTTCAATGTTTGACTTGTATTTTCCCAACAGGATGTATGGTACGAGCACTTCCTCGCTGTCCCGACGGCCATATTTTGTTGGGCTTTGTACTGACATGTTCGTGTAGGCATCTACTACCTCATGTTCGCCATCTTCCCCGGTCAGTTCGCATTGCGACGGAGCTGTGGTATCGGTGTGCTTATTGTACTTGCCAGACGTCTTCACCGGCATATACGGCTTCAGTATCGGCACTGGCGGTCTGGCGTACATCGGACTGGGCGTTGGTTTCTTCCTCGCAACGCTATTCGGCGCATACTTTGCCGATCAAGTCTATGCACACGTACGTCTGACTATTTATACATGGTGTACACTGTATGCTGACATCTGGCCTCGCAACTGCAGCTTGTGCAGAAGAACGGCGGGAAGGGCAAACCTGAGTTCCGCATTCCTGCCTTAGTCTTCGGCTCGTTCTTCGTCCCAGTTGGCATTTTGTGAGCACCCTCGAATGGTTGCATGGCGCTGCGCGTGCTGACAAACATGATTATCAAGCTGGTATGGCTGGTCAGCGCAAGCACGTATCCACTGGATCATGCCTATCATCGGGACAGGCATCTTCGGCTTCGGCATGATGACAACCTTGTGCGTTGGCCCTAGACACTGTACTCCCTGCCATGCATGCTAATTACGCCCGTATATTTCTTCAGCCTGCCCATCCAACTATACCTCGTGGATACGTTCACCTACGCCGCGAGTGCCCTGGCAGCAGCATCTGTACGCACCGCAACCTATCGGGCGATGCCTTACGGGTCTAGCTGACCGTCATACCTCCCACCAGGTCTTCCGATCCATGCTCGGCTTTGCCTTCCCTCTCTTCGGCAGCCAGATGTTCGACGAGCTCGGCCTCGGCGGCGGCAACTCGCTCCTCGCCGGCCTCGCGATCCTGCTCGGCATCCCCTTCCCCATCTTCCTCTGGTTCTACGGCGAGCGCATGCGCGCACGCAGCTCCCTGGCCCGCTGAGCGCTGATCCCTCCACCCAGCGGCCCAGCGGCCTGTACGGTGTACATATGCGCCACGCCCCGCATGCCCCTGACGAACCGCCGCCCCAGCCGTGTGCTGGCATGAACGCCGCTACGCGCTACGACGTTTACAGCTATCTTCACGCCTCATGAGACCTAATACCACTACACATTGTATACCTAGGAGGGCGCCGCGGCCGTAGCTTATGGCGGCACCGTTGGATAGCACTACGATAACGTAGACGACTCTAATCTCTTATGATCTACACGGATGCATCCGTCCGAAGGGCGGCTGGACTCAATCCGACGTTCAAGCTGCTTCACCGTGATTGTTGTGACGTCCGAATTTGGGACACATTCTAGCCGTACGGCATAGCGATAAGTCGTCAAGGTCATGCATACGGATGTACAATTTACAAGCAAAGCGCGTCCGGAACAGCCTCATCGCCCGAGCCCATACGACCTCGACTTCGTGCTCGCGCCAAGCCCACCATCCGTCGAGGCCCGCACGCGCCGCTCGACGTCGGTCACCTTCGTGTCGAGCTCGCGCACCGCGCCGTCGATCCACTGCAGGCTCTCGAGGTGGCTGCTCAGGATCTGCGCGATCTGGCCGATGGCGTCGTCGCCGCCGTCCTGCGCCTGGCCGTTCGCGCCGTTCGCGGGCAGCGAGAGGTTGTTGACCGACTCGATCATCTGCATCAGCGAGCCGGAGAGGTCGTCGAGGTGGCCGTGGAGCTCCGTCGCGAGCATGTAGCTGTGCATGCGGTTAGTTCAGGTGGTGCGAAAAGAGACGGTGGGGTTACGTACTTCTTGTCGCGCTCGGTATCGGCGGGGCCGGTATCAAGAGCACGAAGGCTGCTACCTTGGCCGCCAAGGATCTCCTCCGTCGACTTCTCGTAGGCGTCGAGCGTCGAGGCAAGATCCTTTTGTTGTTGCTCGATGTGGTCGAGAGATTGATCGATATCGTTCTGTTCCCGCTCCGCTGCAAGGACAGTAGCATACAACCGGGCGAGCTAGTTTGATGCCGTCAGTATAGGCAGCAATCAAATTCAGTCAACACACGAACATTGTTTCCGTTCTCGATCAGCGCCCTATCCCATACGGCAACTTCGCCCGCGAACTTGGTGAACTCGCGCACGTGGGTCTCCAGCTCATTCGACCACCTGTTCACAATCTCCTCGATAGTCTTGCCGCGCAACATCGATGGTGGTGGAACGGCAATGGTGGGAGCTCCTGCAGCAGTCGACGCACCGGCGGCGCCAGTAGTCGATGCTGTAGCTGCAGCAAGTCAGGCGGGCTGCGAGTCACCTGAGAGCTGTGGCATACCTTGGGCACTCTCGCCGGGCTTGTCTGCCGCGGGCGCAGTGGTCCCTGTGGCAGGGGCTGCGGATTAGCGGGCGTTAGTGTATCCCCATACACCCATTCAGCATCTATCCCACTGACCTGCTGCTGGTGCCTTAGCACCAAACAGGTTGAATGTTGACGCAGCAGGCGCTACTATGGCTCAGCGCGTACTCGTGCAATAATGCTAGTAGGAACCTACCTGCTGCCCCATCCTTCTTTTCTTCAGGTTTATTCCCGCCAACGTTAAACGGAGACGATGTAGCACCTGCATACCCCGATATCAGTTCAGATCTTTAGGCGTATGTCGTTGCACTTACCACCGGTAGTAGCGCCGGCAGTCGTCGACGTGCTCCACGCATCCTTGTTGCCGCCCAGGTTGAAAGCGGGCAGTGTAGGCGCAGCAGGCGTAGTGCCGCTTGCACCAGCAGCAGGAGTCGTGGTCGATGCTGCCGGCTTGTTTCCGAACAGCCCGCCTCCACCGAACAAACCACCCGAAGGAGCCGCAGGGGTCGACCCTGTAGTACCAGTGGTACCTGCCGCGCCTGTACTGGGCGTAGCAGTCGCTCCTTGCGGGTCAGCAGGTTTGGGAGGGAGGCCGAAGAGCCCTCCAGAAGGAGCGCCTAGTAGGGTCTATGTCAATACTGTGCACGTTAGTTCTAGAGCGAGCCAACATACCTCCAGTGGAAGTGCCAGACGTCGTGTTCGTGGTGCTAGAACCGAAGACTACCAATCGTGTAAGTCAGTACGCACGCAACTCAGGATAAGCAGCGACGTACGACCGCCTCCAGCAGCCGGAGTTGACGAAGTGGTGTTGGTGTTGGTGTTAGCCTGGTCCGCAGGCTTCGCTCCAAACAGGCCTCCCGACGAAGATTCCCCACCGAAGAGCCCCCCGCCGCCCGTGGTGTTTGTCGCGCCGGTCGTGTTGGTGGTGTTCGTCGCTCCTCCTCCGCCAAACAATCCTCCGCCCGTGTTCGACGTAGACCCGCCTCCGAATATTGAGCCACCGGTCGCAGGCGCGCCCGCACCTCCTGCAGCAGGCGTAGCAGGCTTCGCGCCGAACAGACCGCCGCCCGCCGATCCAAACACGGAGCCGGTCGAGCCCGTCGCGCCAGTCGTCGACGACGCGTTCGCGGAATTGGTCGCATTGCTCATGCCGCCGAAGAGCCCTCCGCCGCCCGTCGTCGCGCCGCCACCCCCACTGCCAAAGAGCCCCCCGCCGGTGTTCGTCGAGCCTGATGCGGGCGCCGCGGTTGAGGACGTGTTGTTCGTGCTGCCAAAGATGCCGCCGCCCGGGGCGGATGTGTTGGTGTTGGTCGTCGATCCGAACAATCCGCCGCCGGTGGCTGGGGTGCTGGAGCTTGTCTGGCCAAAGAGGCCGCCGCCCGCGGCGGGGGTGCTTGAGGTGTTGTTGCTGCTAGCACCGAAGAGGCCTCCTCCTGCGGGCTTCGCTGATGTAAACGTTTCAGCAGATAGCGACGGGCATAGCACCAGACCACATACCGCCGAACGCTGAACCACCGAAAAGACTGCCTCCAGAAGTCCCTCCAGCTGCTCCAGCGGCGGGCGGTTGTCCAAAGAAGCTGCTGCCCCCTGTGTTCGTGTTTCCTGTGTTCTGGTTGTTGCTCGCGCCCGAGTTCTGCCCGAAGAAACTCATGGTGGTACAGCGGAGAGAGGGTGCGAGTACAACAACGCGTGCGCGACGCCGCAAGCTCGAGACGCGCCTCCGGGTCACGTGCGCTCAGCGACCTCTGCATGGGGTTGCAAGAAAAGAACCTCCAGGTGGGCAGCAGGTAGGATTAAGTAGCAGTGAATTGAGTCGCGTAGTACAATGCGGTAAGTACTGGGTCGTTACGGTAGAAAGGTATAAGTTGTCAGAGTAAATTCATGGGTTCCAAGAGTGCGCTCCGAGCGGGTATCATCGACCTCTAGCGCGGAGGCGCAGGGGGCTGCTGCTGCTGCTGCTTCCTCCGCTCCGGGTGGTGGTAGTACGTACTATACCGCCTCCCATGCCCCGGTGAGCCCGCCGTCGCCTGGTACCCGCCCTCGACGCCCGGACCATCGCGCGGCCCCGCCTCCGACAGCGTCGAGTTCTGCAGGTCCCCATAATCATCCGAATCGCTGTCTCCCGCGTCCTCCATCCAGCCCTCGTCCTCGGGCAGCATGATCACCCCCGACGCCGCGTCGAAGCTGAGCCGGTGCCTCAGATGCGCGCTGTGCGAGTGCCGGTGCCCACTGGGACGCGGGCGCGGCGGCGCGTCCTCCCACGGGTTGCCCAGCACGGAGCGGTCGGACGGCGCGACGGGCTCGTTCCCGTTGGGCGAGAGCGCGCCGCCGTCGGAGCCGCCGCTCGAGCCGCTGGCGTCGCTCTGCTGGCTCGGCTGCCGCGCGTTCTCGCGGTGTACGCTGTACTTCTTGCGGAGCGTGAGCACGACGGCGGGCGTGCCGTCGTCGCCCGTGTCGCGGTGTCTGTTCAGGCTTTGGCCTTGCTTAATGGGCAGCCATGGGACAGGGAGCACCCCCGTGATCGCGGGGTGGCCGTATCTCCGCTTTCCAGTACTGTTGGCGTAGGTTAGCTATGTGAGATGGCGATGAACGCTCGCGGTACTCACTTGAGCACTCCGTTATACCAGTTGGCCATAGGAGGTTGAGACTGGGAAAGCGTCAAAGTCAATTGAGTATGCACCAGATCATTCCACTCACGTAGTCTGTGCGCTCGTCTTCAGGCGCGACATACAGCGTCTCGTCATTCTGCGCATACCGACGCCGGTTCAGGTTGCTGCAAAACAATCAGCCACGTGCTCCACACCCTCTCCTATCTGTGCGGACGCACCTCTGCGACCACGTCACCGGATGGCCCTCCCGCAGCCGCATCACGTCCGCGCTCTCCTCCCCGCGCTCGACCTCGTGCACCGAGCTCAGCGCGACGTACTTGCTCAGCGGGCGGAACTGCCTGTCCGTGTAGTACCACCACAGCAGCGTGCCGCCGAGCAGCGGCGCGAGCATGGACGCGAGGATGAACGACTTCTTCAGGATGAAGAGCCCGATCATGAACACGATGAAGATGAGCACGCCCCAGATGAGCCGCACGAACGTGATCGGCCACGCCTGGCCCTGCGACTCGTACGGCTTGTAGAACACTGTGTGTAGCGGCGTGAGGCGATGTATGGCGTCTGTGGAATATGGGACGCACCGAAGAGGAGCTTGTACTTGTAGACGACGTATGCGACGCCAAAGTATACGGCGCCGAATACAAGAATGAGCGGCTGGATGACGCTGTAGAGCAGCGTGATAACGAAGATGAGGATAGCTTGTGGGTATACGATGCCGTAGTTGATCATGGGTGGTGCATTGAGCTCGGCGAAGTCTGTTTCTGTCAGCTCCAAAACTCGCTTTCATCAAGCGAATGACTGACCACGGGGAGTACGCGTGATGAAGAGTCGGTAGATCATCCGCGGGATGAGTATCCCAAGATTGAGCAGCTGGAGTGGCATCAAACCGATACCTACGTCCCCGAGAATGAGGCTTCGTTATGCGCAAAGGGGATGGCTCTCGTACCTTGAAGGATCACATAGGACACGAAGAAATGCCTCGCTTTACCCGCTGCGAGGGCGTCCGCAAGCTTCTCGATGCCCTTCGCTGGGGAGCTTGCAAGATCCCGCACGAGCTGCCAGTACGTACTGGCCACAAGGAATATGAAGACGACATTGATGAGCAGGAAGAGGAAGTATCTGGGCATATCTCATGAGCACCACGCCGTTCTATACAAGCAATCCTGCTCACTTCTTCATGATCGAGTACTCAACCCAGCTCCTCGCAGGGAGGCCCTGAATAAGCGTCAACGCTAACACATCCCATGTCAGCCCTCACACTGTCTGCGGCAAACCAAACTACACACCTTCCAGCAAGAACGGCAGCGTCGCGTTCAGCGCGATCACGCCTACCGACGGCAGCGAGTTCTGCACAATTGCCGCCAGGTGCTCGTTCCGCTCGATCATCTGCGCGAGCCACGGCATCGTCTTCTTGATCTCCGAGTAACTGAGCAGCCCGGCGAGCGCGGTGATCGGGATGAACCAGAAGAACTGCAGCACGACCATCGCGCCCATCGCCAGCCACTCGCGCACGAGCGCGGCGCCGGGCGAGTGCGAGATGTCCGTCCACACGATGTCGCGCGGCTCTGGCGCGAGGTACGTCAGGCACTGCGTCGGGTGAGGCGCATGCACGGCCTGTGCGGCGACTTGCTGTTGGTGAATGAGCGGTGAGCACGACTAGACGCAATGACGACGCGCATGACGTACCGCGCTCGACATCTTCTCGAAGGTAACAAAGGCGACATGGGAGGCCTTGAAGCGCCCACTGCGGCGTCGCTTCTTCACGAGCTCGTCCGCTTCGCGGAACTTCTGCTCGTAGTATTCCAGCGCGTCGACCTTGCGTTTGAACCACCCAGGACGAACGGTAGGCCTCTTCCGGTTCGGAAGGACGAGCTGTTCCGGCTGGCTCTCGATCGACGCCGTGTCCGTATCCACCAGAGGATGGTTCGCAGTCGTAGTCGGGGCGATCTGGCTGGGGTTCCCTAGGTAATCGACCCATGCAGACTCGAGCTTCAGCAGCGCGTCGGTCCGTAGGTCTAGCAGTCTCCTGAGTGACCCGACTTCCCGGGATACGTTTACGCTCTCGACGGGGAGGTCCATCTGCTCGAAGTATTCGGCCAGCGCGGGCTCAGACTGAAGATGCGGCGGGAGGTGGGTGACCATGACTGTACGAGCAGGTACGGAGTGAACGAGCTCGAGCGAGAATAGTTGGCGAGAGCGGATGAAACGCTTGAAGTTCTTGTAGATGGCGCGGAGGGCGAGGATCGTGAAGACGTAGGTGAAGAGGAGGTGGACGGAGAGGTAGGAGTTAGCATCGCTGAGCAGGTCCCACCAGTTGTCGCCGCTTGGTGGGGACTCCCTCGGCGGCGAAGGGTCGAACGAATAGCGGAGCGCACGGACCGCAGCCCATTCTCCGCCCGCGTCCTCGCGCCCGTCTCCGATGTCGATATTGTTCTACACATGTTATTGAAGCTTTTGGCGTTGAGAATATAAGAGGCACAAACCTTCAAATTGATAGGCATGAGGATTACGATGGCAAAGACCGAGCAAGTAGAGAAGAGCCAAAAGGACATCTTGAGGAAACTCAACAACTAGGTGAACAAATGAATGAGGGTGGAAAGTCAAGAGTTGTATATAGCAGATTGAAGACATACCACAGCAGCATCGAGGCCGACTATTTGCAGCACTGTGAATTCAGAGATCCTGATTGTAGGGAGAATCCAGCCGAAGAACGCCTGAGCCTGGTGGGCATGGGCCTCATGGGGAGAGAAGCCTGAGTGGAGCACCTCAGAGTATTGCCATGAAGCATAGCGTACGCGACGTACCCTTGAGCTTCGTTCGCGGGGCGAAGAGTAGTGGCCATCGTGTGCGGCAGTAGGAGAATATGAGAAAGGACGCGAGGCCGATAGATATAGAAAGGGTGATCTGGGTGGCAAACCACGGCCCCTCAAACTTGACTAACGGCAAGTGATCAGTAGACACGGGAGACGCGAGCGCATGGATACATACGGGTCGGTGGCGAGCCTGGAGGCAAGGTGGGGTTCTCGTCGCCAGGCGTGTCGGTATCGTTGAAGGCACGAGCAAGGAGGCGGAGACCATAGTCTACGTAAGGCGGCATGGTCAGAGGGCAAGCTGTAGAGCTAGATGAGCGGTGCCGGAAGCGAGAGCATGGGCAGGTCGCTGGCCACAGAGGACGATGGTGGCTGGACGGAATGCGTCTGTGGCGAGCAGCTCTTGAAGGCGCCTAGCAGCAGGACGCGCTTGGCGCCCGCGATCGCGGTGCACGTGAGGGACGCGTATACCGTACCCTTTTGCACCGCGAGCTCTATCCTGTGTCGGCGCTGCTTGTCACTCACCGGTTCACCATCTAGCTATCCTAGCGATGTCCGATTCCACAACCTCCGACCACTGAAACTGCGCCCACACGAATGGCTTGGTGCAAAGCAGCAGCCAGTGTAGTGGAAGAGAACTCCGGAGAAGGGCCAACCCTGAGTAGCGCTCACGTTTGGATAGTCGCCATCTAATCGGCGCAGCGTGTTCTGACGCTCTCCCCTGTACTCTGTCCGACGCCCATGTAATACATCAGACGTGCTCTGCGACCAACACGCCTTGCCCTGCTAGCACTCGCGTGTCGGCCCATTGGACACGCGACGCCCTCCCCTACGCCCGTGATGACGACCCTCGCACGACCGGACATGACTTTCGCCTACCCAAGCAGCCTCCCTACCGATCCGAAGGATACCAACATCGTTGAAGAACAAAAGATTCGAATTGATACAGAACTCCCGGAACGGTAAGCTCACCGCGCTGGCAACATACGAGTCCGAGGTCGAGATGACAACTACTAGTCTCCTTTCTAGCGATGCTTCGGACGACACCTATGTCACTATCCATCATCTCAGGAATACCGGTCCACCAGGCTGGAAAACCTACGTCCACCCCCGCGGTGCGATTTACTGGACACACCCGGACTATCAGGTCGTCGTAGACGACGACATCCGCATCCCATCCATCTTACAAAAGGCAAGTGAGTTCTGCGCCCAATGCTCGCGACTCGACCTCCCCGAAGACATGGAGGCACACATGATCGGCGGCATGGACGCGTCTTTCTGCCTTTTCGTCAACCACAAACAGTGTGTCGCCGGATACGAGCTTCCCAAAGTCCTGAGTAGCGCGGTCAAAGATATGACCGTGAGTGCCTGTCAGTGGAATCCTTGCTCACCCCCCGCGATTTCGCGCGATTCTTGTTCATTGCGTGTATGTCAGTAATGCGCGCTCGACGGCTATACTGGGGTTTCGTCAACTTGCATCCCTCGCATCGACCATGTCCACCGCAAGGCTTCGACGAGGCCATCGACGCGCTGCGCTCTTATTATAACGGTGTGTCTACCAGTACGCAGATTTCTGTCGATCGCTCACGACAAACGCACTCGCTCGAAGAACATATGCATTCCGGCACGCGGTGCTTTGCCCCGTTCTCCAAACCGGAGTGCGAAGAGTTACTGAACGTACTTCACCGCTCCAGGAGTGAGGTCCATCTACTACAAGGGGATTTGGCGCACTGACGAACGCGCGGTCACCAGATGAGGAGCGCTGTCTGCCCTCCACTGCCGCCTTCGTCGGCTGGGTGCTCAAGGACGTCTGTACGCCCTCTCCACATGTATCTCACCGACACTCCCGTCGACCGTCTGACCACAGACAGTTTCCGCACCGCCGACAAGTACGGCCAGGTGACCCGCGACCAGCTCAAGTCGTACCGCGAAAGCATCTGGCAGGCGCCTGAGCTCATCAGACAGCCGTCGACACTCACTCGAGTAATCCTTCTCTGCCTCATAAACGGACCGTTCTTCGGTATCCCGCAGACATACCTCGCGCACGTCAAGAGCGCGAGCGAGTTCCGTGGGCACCTCGCAGGGCTCAAGGAGAGCTGGGAGTCGTATACTCTCCAGCTCGTCAGAGAGTTCTCTGACTTCATCCTAATTGTAAGTACGCTTGGGTTGCGAGTTCTCTGGATTGATATAGCTCATATGCTGTACTCATAGGCGACCGTGTTGCTTTCGTGAGCCATCAGCCCACTATATCGCGAGCGCCTCCCACTCACCCTGGACCCAAGAGCGACTGTGGGCCTCCTCACGATCGACGACCTCAACGAAGCCTCCCGCGTCGCCGCGATGCTCTCCGCCTTCTGCGCGCTCGGCAGCATGACCGTCGGGGTCTTCTTCGTCTGGCGGCACCAGCGCAACACGCGCATGCCCTCCTCCGTGCGTCCCATCCGCCTCTCCCCAACACCACGCATCCCCTAACACGCGTCTCACCACCTCCACCCCCCTCATGTGTGTAGTTCTCGTACCTGCACAACGCGCGGAACAACGCGCTGGGCCTGTCCGGCCACGCGCTGCTGCTCAGCCTCCCGCCGGTGCTGCTCGTGTGGTCGATCGTCGGCTTCGCGGCGGCCGCGCTCGCGTACGCGCTGCAGGACGCGACGCGCGCGTCGGCGTGGGTCATGCTCGGGCTCTTCGTGCTCGTGCTCGTCGCCGTCATGGCCGGCGTGTACACGTTCTCGACGATCTGGCACTGGCAGTCGCAGGACGCGTGGTGGACGGGGGTCTTCAGCTGGCGGAGCTGGAGGAGAGGCAAGAGGAACGCTGCTAATGTGTAAATGCTTGGTGGCGGCGCGCACATATGCGTAGGCATCTCTGTTGCTATAAATTGCATATTAGCCTTCTACTTGTCCTTAGTAGTCAGGCGCGAGCCGCGTTTCACTAGGCTCACTACAGACACCCCAGTAAAGTGAGAGATGACGATCCAACAAACATTCCTCCAGATGGTGTAAGTAGCAGATAGTATGTTACATGTGGTAGAATAGATTGGTAGTATAGCCTGTTCCAGCCTTCCGTCCCATTCGCCCGAGGACGATGCTCCTCCGCTCACAGCTTCGCCTGCGGCGGCTTGGGGTCGGACGGCTTCATCTTGTTGTGCACGCCGGTGACGCACAGGCGGCCGTGCGTGACGTCCCAGATCTGCCATACCGCGCGCGCAATCCAATCCAATCAGCGTTGACTGTGGCACTGGGGCGCGGCCGAGGCATGACGCGGACGGGCGTGTACGCACCTCGGTGATTGCGGAGACGGTGCGCGAGCCGAACGACACCGTCGTGTTCACGAGCTCGATCTTCGCGCCACTGGCAGACGGCCGCTCAGCGCGCGAGCCGGGCGGGGCACGAGCCGGGTGGGGGAAGCAAACACTCACAGAGGCACGGGTGCGTGGAAGGTCGTGTTGATCGCCTGCGAGACGAAGTTCCACGGCTTCCCGGTGGCCATGCCGAGGACGGCGAGGGCCATCGACGAGCATCTGTCCAGCGCCCGGCCCTCGTCAGACGCGACTCCCGGCGGACAGACGGCGGACAGGATGTGGACAGGGCACGTACATGTCAATCATGTACACCGCGCAGCCGCCGTGCATGTTCCCCGAGATGTTCAGCATCTCTGCGCGCGCGTACGCCGACGCCCATGATGACGGCACCGTTCAGCATCCAATTCCGCGGCGCAGGCCTGGGGGAAGCACACACCTTCGTGCACGGTCGTCTGGTACGTGATCCGCGCGTGCGTCTTGCCGTCCCTCTCGCGCCGGAACACGCCCACCTCCGCGAGGACGAGCGAGGAGCCTGTCGAGCGCGCGAACGCGCCGCGCTCCATCACGACCTTCGAGAAGCTGCGTATCTCGTCCTGCACCGCGGGCGCGATGTCGCCCTTGAAGACCGGCAGGTCCGACGACGACGGCGACGACGAGTGCGACATTGTATGGAGTGAACTGTGACGGCGAGAGGGCGGCGCTGGAGCTCGGGGTCTGAGTAAGAGGACTCGGGAGAGCTGAGTAGGAAGGCCGGGTTCCGAGGACGGCGGAGGGTGGTGGTGCAAGGTCTTATAGAAGCTGAGCGCGGGCGTCCTGAGGACGATATCCGGGTGCTAGTGCATACCAGGCTATGTTTGGGCTATGCATATTGAGGGCTTCCGACCAGCCCGCCATGACGGTCGCTTGCAGACGTTGCCGGCCCGGCATTCGCTCTAAACCCGGTCAAGCGCAGTGCGGGGTACCCCGGGGCAGTGATCGCGAGTGCGGGGACGTGCATTGACTCTGCGCCTCCTGCGGGACCGACAGCGTAGGCGAGCGCAAGCATAGCGAACGCACTGCCATACCGTCATACTCGCATATGCGGCACATAGCCTCTCGCGAGTCGAATTCGTCGTCATAATCAGCGGCGCACGACGCTCGGGGAGTCCGAACTGAACGTGCGTATCGTACCACACGGGGAGTCGCCGGACATGTCGTCGGACATTGTAGACGCAAACGAACTTACCGACCGAAGAGTACCTGCGGCGGCAACCACAGTAACCTTACCGGAACCGTCCGCGAAGGCTCCGAGGCGAGCGGTTGACGACATGCACGCACAAAGTGTAAATCAGATGGCACGCCGTCCGAAGCGGCAGGCGGTGGTACAAAACAAGCATGCGTTCCAAAGCTAGAAATACATCAACGACGAGAACATTGCGGGAACGAGTTACTTGTCCTTGGCTTCCCCGTCCTGCCTCTGCGCTGAGGGCGGCCGCCCGAGTGTGATGTCAAGCACGTTCGCCAGCCGCAGGATCTCTGCCTCCATGAGGCTGATCCTCGTTCGCCTGTAACACAAAATCAATACTGTCATTCATGACACTTCACGACGAAGAGCACGACATGCACTCACTCTTCGGTGGACCGTTTGCCGAGCTCGAACGCCTGCGACAGCCCGAGGGCTTCGCGGCTCGCCACCAGGCTCTTCTTCCGTGCCTCCTCCTTCTCCCTCAATTCCTTCAGGTGCGGCAGCAGTCGGTCGACCTCCCGCCGGAGCTACAAGGGCGCCCATGTCAGCCTGTCATTCACCGGAAAGCACACTTCGTGCGGCACTCACCAGTTTCGCTCTCGCGACGAGCGAGCGGTCGTCGTACTTGCCCGCGCCGACGACCTCGGTCTTCATCCGCCGCAGCTCCTCGAACCACTTCGTCTCGTTCTCGCTCAGCTCCGGGCTCGCCTTCGCCATCAGGCCCTGCAGCGTCCGGTCGAGGCGCACGAGGAGCGCGCGCTGCGTCTCCTGCACGCGCGCGAGCCGCTCGCGCTGCGCCTGCTCCGCCCCACCGAGCCGCCGCGCGGTCTCCAGCAGCTCGGCGCACTTCTCGCGCTGGCGCTTGAACTCCTGCTCCTGCAGCGAGGCGCGCGTCTCCGCCGCGCGGTGCGCGAGCTGCACGTCGTGGATCTGGGCCGAGAAGTGCTCGACGACTGTCCCGAGGTACCGGAGCGTGTCCGGGGTGAGCATGAACTCGCCCTTGGTCACGCTGGGGTTGTTGGGGAGGGATAGCCGGGGATTGTGTGGGAGACCGGTGGTGCGCGCGATAGCCTGCGGGATCTTGAATGGCTCTTCTTCCAGGAGTGAAACATAAGGAGGTGGGCCTTCTGGCGGGGAAGGCAGCACTTTTGGAGGACTGGAAGGGCCGGCCTGAGTCGGAGGAGTGGGTGTGGAAGGGGCGGGTAGTATAGCTGGAGTAGGTTTGGTGGAAGGTGGCTCGGGTTCTGGAGAATAGGGCGATTCCGATCGGAGGTTCAGAGGGAAGACGGACATTCGCATCGCCGACGTGAGGATGAATATGCTATACGTGAGGTAGACATCGTTGGGCACCGCCACGCCAACGACCGGGGACGATGACCTTAAGAGGCAAGCATTGACATCAGGCCCGATGCACTTGGTAAAGTTTATGCAATACTCACTGTTGTTCGACGGAGAAGGTCAATAGTATTGGCAAAACGTCGGTTTGTGCGACCTTGTCCAATGTTGCTTCCAGTGAACCGGCGTCACTGTTAGCCTCATCGTTCGTGTCACGCAACGCGACCGCGAGGCCCCTCAGGAGAGGTTCCAACTGCAGCACGTGAACTCCAAACGCGTGGTAGATATAGATCGTATCGTCGTGTATTGGGTCGCTGAGGAACACCGGGTGATTGCCCTGCACGAGTTCTAGCAGCGACTGGCCGCGTTGCGAAGTGCTTGCACTCTTCAGCGTAGAGACAATGCCGAGGTCAATGCTCTCGTATGTTGCCAGCATGGGTAGCTCATTCGATGTTTTCTGTACCAGAATCCTGTCAGTAACATTTCTGCGCATTGTCACCAGTCGTACTGACATGTTTCGTCTCCCACCTGGCCTCGACCTTCTCGACATCCAGATAGAGATCGACCTTGCCGTCCTGGAACGACACAAGAACAAGCCCCAGACGCTCAGTCTCCCCCTCGCTCTCCTCGGCTGCGTCGTCGCCGAAGGAGAGGTACACGATGTCAGTGGCATCACCACCTTCACTTCCTGCTAGGTTTCGAGGGGAAGGCTGTAAGAGGAAAGGCCCTTGTCGGGCGGGCGTGCTCTTGATAGTGGTGGGAGGGTGCATTGGTATAAGACGAGTAGTGGCTGGCCACGCAGTGCCTGGTGGGAGTTGCTTCAGCAGTGCGTTGACGTACTTGCGCTGGTAGTCATAAAGAGAGGTAAGGCTGTCCGAAACTGCAGGATCCTCCCGTGTCGAAGCCGATAGAAATTCTTGCTTAGCAGCAACATAACATTCCAGGGCATGCACGTAGGTCGATGGCACTGAGCTAAACGGGAGGTGTTAGTAGTGATTCATGTCAGGCTCAGTGGCGCTACCCACGCATTCCTGGGCATATACGGGGAAATGGCATATATGTCGCCGCTCCGCATAGCAGCGTAAACAGTCAGGGGACCCCAGTCGGCCTTGCCTCTGCCGAACGTGAAAGACGCCACTTCTCGTTCTGCTGCGTCTTCCGCATCAAAAGAGCGCTTCTTCTTTTCGGGGACGAAGGAGAGTGTTTGTTGAGGTTCGTCGGCGTCAGCTGAGATGTCATATTCGCTGTGTATAACATGAGCCGGCGGTGTAACAAGACGTCCATAGCACGTACCGTAGTTTGCCATCGACAGTCATGACTAGAAGCGTGGAGCCCCCTTGACCCCAAGGATGCCAATCAATCTTGGCGACCGGGGCAGAGGTCTCTGCAGCATGGTAGTACTGTCCTATCTGGATAGACCTACGCGGGTCAGTCGGTTAGACACGCGCATACCACATATCACATACTTGCAGTCTACCGTTGCCGTCACGAGCTTGTTGAAGCCTGTTCGAGGCAGCACGATGACCGCCACTTGGAAGGCACCAGCAACAGCCAACAGCTTCCCATTGGGGTTCAGCGCAATCTGGTGGATTTCGAACTGTATGTTTGGCGTATGCAGGATCTACGCGACCTTGTTAGGTTCAACATTGCCTCCTGGTGCTGGACGCCACAGCACACACTTTGTAGTACTTCTCAGAGCTGGTCCGCGCGCCCTTGGAGTCTCCGAGACTGGTGATGCGGATCTCAGAGCCGACAGCAACTATGAGGTCCGCGTCTTTGATAGCAATAGCCTGCCTCCGCCCAGATGGAGTCGGTTTGTCGTCGACAGGATCAAGGTTGACAAAGTCCGGGAGGGAGCTCAGTGAGAGGTTCAACGACTCCTCGCCCTTCCCGCTAGGACCAGACACGCTTTTAGGCAGGGAGAACACAGGGTGGTCCCGCAGCAGTTCTTCCCAGTCTTCTTCGCCGCTCATTGTGCGCCCGAGAGTCACTATCGAGATACCCAGAGAGAGTGGAGGAGGACGAGCACGAGCGAATACGAGACGCGACTGAGGAACGCGGTCATTTGACGCCAGACGCGAGTGCGCCCAGAACGGCAGGTCGTTCGCACGCGCACGCGTCGATGGCAGGGGTTGCGCGTCCTGCTATACGCACTCTACGCAATCCCCCCTGCTCCGTCTGCTTTCCTCCTACCCTCCGCTTACCTTAGTCTTGAAACCGCGCTGAACTCGCCATGACCTCCATTGGCACGGGATATGATCTGTCGGCCAGCACGTACTCTCCGGACGGCCGCATATTTCAGGTGCGATCGAGACGCGTCAGGGAACGCCTCTGAACGAATCTGACTCTCGGTGCAGGTCGAGTACGCGAACAAGGCGGTAGAGAACTCAGGGTGCGTACCTACCATACTCTGGCAATACTCTACTAACCCATTCCTTCTTCCAGAACGGCCATCGGCATCCGCACCAAGGACGGCATTGTCCTCGCGGTCGAGAAGCTCGTCCACTCCAAACTCCTCATCCCCGAGACCAACAAGCGGATATATACGGTGGACAAGCACATCGGCATTGTGCGCCATAGCGTTTTGGAATGCCGCGCATAATTTCTGACGGATCGTTCATGAAGGCATCGGCAGGATATCTTGCGGATGGCCGGCATTTGGCCAACCGCGCACGCGATGAGGCTTCAAGCTACCGCGAGAACTACCGGGCTGCACCCACACTGCAAGTGAGTACTGTCGACAGTCAAGTATCGCGCAGCCACCTGATCGTATCGCAGTACGTCGTAGACCGAGTAGGTCTGTATGTGCAAGCGTACACCCTGTACTCTTCAGTCCGGCCATTCGGGTGCAGCACCATCCTCGGCGCTGTGGACAAGACTGGCCCTGCACTGTTCGTGGTCGAGCCTAGCGGCGTATCATACGTATGCCTCCTCACACAACATAACGGAGCCGCTGCTAACTACGTCTAAAGGGCTACCGTGGCGCAGCCGTTGGAAAGGGCCGTCAGCTCGCGAAGACTGAGCTCGAGAAGCTCAAGTTTGACGAGCTCTCCATGCGGGAAGCGGTGTTGGAGGCGGCACGGATGTAAGCCATCGCTGCATCTCACACTGTCCAGGGCGTAGGCTCACACAGAGACCCAGCATCTACCTCGTCCACGACGACGCAAAGGAGAAGGACTTCGAGCTGGAGGTGTCGTGGGTCGGAAGTGAGACCAACGGCATCCACCAATTGGTCCCGAAAGACCTGTACGAGGAGGCTGCGCGAAAGGCGAAGGAGGCTCTGGAGAATTTCGAGTGATCGTGTCATACCTTGCATTGTAATGTACCATGGACTCATCAGCGACGTTTTGACGGCTATCATAGAGCAAGCGTATGCTCTGGATATGAGGGCAGCATAGGAGCGAGAGCACCGGACGGACAGAAAACATTGCGAAGACGGTAGCCAGAGATACAAGTGGGAATGCAAGTTGTCCGAGGACGCCAATAAACTACACAATCTGCTCCAGCTCGCGCGCGTACTGTAGGTTCGCAAGGATCAGCTTCTCCTTCGGAATCTCGACCTTTTCCTCAGTCTTCTTCGCAAAGGTGATCCTCCCTGCGGTCAGATCTACTTGCCACCCCCGCTGCGGACATACTATCTGTAAGCCAAGGACTCCGTGACATAGGTCTAGACGTACCTGTTGAGCGAAGGTAACGAGCTCTGCATGAGTCTTGAAGAACAGCAGAGTAGCCGCGTCCTTCAGTGGTAGGCTGTCGTACGCCGCTTCCTCGCAGCTAGCGATCTCATTCCTATGCGCGACGTTAGCACGATGCAGATCATGGCATGCTCCAACACCTCGTTCTTACCTGATAGTACCCATCAGGCTGTCCACGAAGAACTTGTACTCCTCCGCGGGCGCCTCTTCTCGCGCGTTCCACACCTTGCTGTAGCTGCCCTCCATGAGCCACTGCTCGAGGTTGATCGGGTGCGCGATGTACGGGTTCCCGGTGAGCGCGTCCGCGCGGAGCGGGAGGGACTCGAGCGTGGTGTGGAAGTCGGCGATGCGGTTCTGCGTGAGGAGGCGGATGAGGTTCAGCCCGCGCAGCGGGTATTCGCGCGGTGATGGGGGGAGGACGGAGCTGCGAGAAGCGGTCAGAGATCGGGTGCGGGGTAGGAGGGGGAGGGGGGGGGCGGATGCGCGTTACCTGAAGTCGTTGTAGAAGGTCTGTAGCTGGGAGAAGTAACGGTCGAAGGAGGGGATGTCCTTTGTCCGTATACTCCAGAACGCGCCGACTTCGAGGATATCACCTGGAGCGGGGTGCATATACCAAGTAGGGTTGAGTACCGTACATCCGGGTAGGTAACTGCTCGCTACTCACGGGCAATGACGAGGTCCTGGGCACTTGGGTTGCCAAGGGGTACGAGAAGACCAGCCTCAGTGAGAGCAATCTGGTGGAGAACATAAGCAAGCCCCTCCTTCCATAGTCACGGACGGAGGCGTGCCTTCAGCCGAGTGAGCAACACTCCAGTCTGCTGCAGGTTCCCAGAGGTGAACGTTTGCTGGAGCTCCTTGTAGAGCTGTACGAGTTGAGGGGGCGCCATTTTAGATTGACGAACCGCTAGTAGAGTCCAGGCGAGAGAGGGGAGAGGGATACAAGGCGGAGAGGAGCAGGAGGGACGGAGGGATGAAGTGAGGCGCCCGCGACGCGCGTCGACGCGTCACCTCCTGCATTCAGCCACCGCCTGTTTGCACCGTCCCTCATCTTCTCCTCCATCCCCCTTACCTCGAACTCCCTACGACCGCGCTCTACGACATGGAAACGATTGATATCGCACGCCTCAAGTCCGGCGAGGTCAACCTTGGTGTGCGTACGGTTCTATATTATTCTACCGGTCAGATATTGATCAAGAGCGGGATATAGACCTCGATCATGGCGGTCCAGTTCAAGGACGGCGTCGTCGTAGGCGCGGACAGTCGCACAACCACCGGAAGCTACATTGTACATGCTGCGCTTTCTGTAGTGATACAGAGACTTACACTGGATGCAGGCGAACCGTGTTACGGACAAGCTCACCCATGTCCACGACCGCATCTACTGCTGTCGGTCAGGTTCCGCGGCAGACACCCAAGCCATCGCGGACATTGTGCACTACTACCTGCAGCTCCACGCGTACGCCCCCCTCCCATCCCCCTTCTCCCTGCCCAGCAGCACGCTAACCTCCCGTTCGAACAGGCAAACGAGCGGCGCACCACCATCCGTGCACACCGCGGCGACCATGTTCCAGAAGCTCTGCTACGACAACAAGGACGGCCTCTCCGCGGGCATCATCGTCGGCGGCTGGGACAAGGAGTCCGGGCCGAGCGTGTACAACATCCCCCTCGGCGGCGGGCTCTTCAAGCAACCGTGGGCGATCGGCGGCTCCGGCTCGACCTACGTCTACGGGTACTGCGACGCGACGTACCAGGAGGGCTGGGACCGCGACCAGACCGTCGAGTTCGTCAAGAACAGTATGTCTTTTCCGCTTATAGTGGTGAGTGTGGCAGGGACTGACGATTGACGTGTATGTAGCCCTGTCGTTGGCGATGTCCCGAGACGGCTCGTCGGGCGGTGTGATTCGGATGTGCGTGATCACGGAGGACAAGGTCGAGCGGCTGTTCGTCCCCGGCGACCAGCTCCCCAAGTTCTGGCAGGGGAAGGAGGTGCTCGGCACGAACAGCAAGGACGCCGACTTGGCAGCGGCCGTCGCGATGGCGGTAGATGCATAGAGCGTACGCCTGTGCAATGTATACTGGAAGTCTACTCTGAGCGGTCGATTATTGTAATGCTAGGATGGTACAGCGCCGGGCGTGGTATATGCGAGTGGTAAGCTATATGCGTGCGTATGATGAGTGGTGATGTCGCGTCTACGCAGTCATAGGGGGGTCTGCCATCCAGTCTACATAGCTGGTCTCGTCCACCTCTCCCTCCCACATACGGATCCTCCAGAGTGCAATGGCGAGAGGTACCGTGTCACCTCTCAGGATGGTCTTTTCGTCCGAGCAGACGAGAATTGCATGGCTCGCCTTCTGGTCGCCCTTCGCTCGCAGCGGAGCGCCATCTGGCGAGACATCGTCGCCACCCCGCAGAGAGGGTGTAGACCCCGTCATCAGACGCGTCGTGCGCTCCGCCCTGAGCACGTCCCCAAGTGCTGCGTAGAGTGCTGCCCGTTGCGCCCGTGACGGGAACAAGGAGACACCGTTGTACAGCGGAACGCGCGGCGACGGCACTACGTCGGGGAGCCCGTCGTCCGCGGACCACTCCTCCTTCGCAGTGGGATGGATGATGCTCAGCGGCAAACTGCTCGGCAGCTGCTTGAGCGTCTGGTCTTCGGGGATCGGCAGCGAGGTAGTTGCAGGAAGTGGCCGCGTTTTCGTCTCAGGATCCTTGTTCACAGGGGGAACGACGAGCACCGCGACCGCGTTCTTGTAGGGGATGACCCCCGAAGTCTTGATCTCGGCCCACTCACCACGGGTCAGGCGTCTCAGCAGCTGGGGCTCGTCCGGTTTCGCCGTCTGCCGCCTCCGCAGGAGTCGTCGCGCGAGCATCTGGAGCTCCTGCAGCACGCGCACGCGCAGGAGGTGTCCGATCTGGTCCGTAATCAGGGGGTGCATGGGCACCGAGGCCACGCCGTCGGGCGTGAAGCGGCGGTAGCTGCCTGGCGCGCAATGTCATACATGCATGAGCGCGCGAAGAGGTGAGGGTCGTCGCGCGGCGTACCTTTTTCGCGGACGTGCTCGATGAGCCGCTTGTGGCACAGAAGATAGGCACTCCGCCCGCCTTTGAAGCGCGAAAAGGCGGGGTGCTCGAGCCCGCTGGGCAGGAAGGTGGATTTCGGCCTCTCAGGGGGCGTTGTGGGAAGCAGCATGGGTGTCATGCGAACCAACATCTCTGTCCTCCGGTCAGCCCATGTATCGAGCACCCGGGCAAAGCGGGAGCCGGACGAACCTCGCGGTACTAGCCAATTTGTATGGAAGCATTGGCGTAGCGGACTGCCCAGTATGCGCACTGATATACGCGCTCAACAAGAGTGTGGCAGTTATCCTCAAAGGGTACTCACAGTACGGATTAGCGTAGAACGACCTCTCTTCCTCTGTCATGTCTCGCGGCTGTACGCCCATGGGGGCGCGTCCTCGCGCCTGCTTTGCCTTCCATCTCGTCTTGGACCCGTAGACGTACGGCGCGACGCCTTTCGACCGCTGGAAACGCGCGTGCCGGTAGATGAGGCGAAGAGCATTCCGGTCTAGGAGGATAGACTGCGTACGGCCCGCCGGCGAGATATCGACAGGTTCCGGACGCGTGAACTGGGGTGGTGCTAGTGATGTTGATGGTGGCGGGGAGGGCTTGCGGACTGAGCGCGGCGGGCGGGAACGTGCATGGTCGAGTGCTCGTAGGAGTCGTGGTATGAGACGAGGCATGCGTCCCGCGCGCCACCGCCGTGCGCGCCTTCCGCCGCGCTCACAGCCTCACCTGCCCCGACCACGACCACCTCCGAACTCATCGCTCTCTGGCCTGCGCACTGGCCGTGTACTATGATCGCGCAGTTGTGTACTACATTGTGCAATATTTCTCAATCTCCGCAGACGGCTGGACGAGCCATGACTCGTACGCCCGCCTGATACGGAGGAGCGGAGGACACATGTGCTTCTCTGCCACAAGGCGCAACCTGGACCGGCACTTGAGCTCGATACGCAATCCTTCTCTCGCCGTTGGACGGCCCCAGGCGATCAGGCACTCTTCGTGCATTCCTGTGCCGATACAGCGATACACACGGCCACCTTCGCCCAACGCAAGCGCGCCCTTCCCTGCGTCAGCTGCGACTGCACTCGGACATCTGGGGTCCAAAGTAGACTGTGCCGCGCAGCGCGATAGACGAGGATAGCTTGCCCTCGGTCCGCCATGCCCTTGGCGAGTGCTGCTAAAAGCGCATGGCGCCGCTCCCTCAGGCTCCCCGGATCCTCGTCCGCCAATACTAACAGCACCATGCCAAACCCCCTTGCCAGATTCGCCAACGAGCCCGTCACGCTCGCCATCGTGGGCTGCGGCCAACGCGGTCGGGTGCGCTACGCTTCCATACGGTCTACTTACTCTACCATGTACTAACGAGGTCTATGCTGCTAGGGATATGCCGCATATGCGTTGCAGGAACCTACGCTGTGCAAGGTCGTCGCGATCGCGGAGCCGCGCCCGCAGACCCGCCAGATCGTCGCAGAGACGTACTCGGTGGACAAGACGCTCGTGTTCGAGTCGTACGAGGACCTCCTCAAGGCCTCTGCGGACACCATTAAGACGATCGGGAAGCGTCTCGCGGACGCCGTGGTGATCGCCGTGCAGGACCACCTGCACATGGAGGTCACGCTCGCGTTCGCCGCGCAGGGGTACCACATCCTGTGCGAGAAGCCCATGGCGACCTCCGTCGAGGCGTGCGTCAGGATGGAGGCCGCGGTGAAGAAGGCAGGGATCATCTTCGGGATGGGGCACGGTAGGCATTGCTCGCAAACTCTAAGCCAGGGCTTCACATTTCTAACGAGGCGCGTCCAGTCCTTCGCTACTCGCCGTACAACAGAGAGCTGGTGGACGTCATCCGCAACGCGAACTTCGGGCAGCTCATCAACATCGTGCACATCGAGCCCGTCGGGTACTGGCACTTTGCGCACTCCTACGTCCGCGGGAACTGGGCGCGCGAAGCGGACAGCTGCTTCTCGCTGATGACGAAGAGCTCGCAGTACGTACCCGTGCCCCGCATCCCCCAAACCTTGTATGCACCGCAGCTAGGACTGACGGCGCGAACCGTGCACCAGCGACATCGACATCCTCTGCCACTACCTCGCACCCGGGAGCCCGACCCGGGTCTCGTCCTTCGGCTCGCTGCAGCACTTCCGCAAGGCAAGCAAGCCGGCCGCCGCAGGCGACGCCAAACGCTGCCTCGACTGCGCGCACGAACGTGACTGCCCCTACAGCGCGAAGAAGGGTGCGCGGCCCGCTTGCCCCTGCCCTTCCTCTTCCTGAACTCTGCGCTGACGGCGGTGATGCTCGCGTGCAGTGTACCTCGACCCCGTCACGCAGGGGAACACCGGCTGGCCCGCGGCGGTCCTCGTGGACGGCGTGCCCGACATCGAGAACGTCGCGGACGCGCTCAAGACCGGCCCGTACGGGCGGTGCGTGTACGAGTGCGACAACGACGTCTGCGACAACCAGGTATAGTCACTCACCTCACGCACTCAACCGCTATGCTCACCCGCCCCCCGCTCGACAGGTCGTAAACCTCGAGTTCTCGAACGGCGCGACCGCGTCCTTCACGATGGTCGCGCAGACGACGCTCATCTGCGAGCGGCAGACGCGGCTGCACTTCGCGTTCGGCGAGATCGTCGGCGACATGACCGCCTTCACCGCGACGGACTTCCGCACGCGCAAGAGCACGCGGCACGCGCCGCGCGCGGACGGCGGCGGGCACGGCGGCGGCGACCTCGGGCTCATCAGCGCGTTCGTCGAGGCCGTGCGCACGGGCGAGCAGGGCGTGCTTGGGGCGGACGTGGGCGACGTGCTCCGCAGCCACCTCGCGGTGTTCGCGGCGGAGAAGAGCCGGCGCGAGGGCGTCGTGGTCGACTGCGTGCAGTTCGAGAAGGAGGCGAGGGAGAAGTTCGGGGGGCTGTAGCCTGTGATGTTGGGTGTACGCTTATAGTCAATGTCGCTTTGGGATTTTGTTGTATGATACCTCGTCGCTGTCGCTGAACGGAACGGATAGCATTGCTTGCGTTTGTTCTCTCTCGCACCAGGTTGGCATCAAGTTCGGGTATACAATCGTTCGTATTCGTTCGTTCTGCTGGATCGTACAGGCACTATATGCGCATAACTAGATAGTATATACATAACGCATCGTGAAAAATCGTGAAAAGGGTCGTTGTCGCACGCAGGCGACGAGCAGCTAGAGAGCAATGTACGGGATCGTCCGCGCAGAAACAGGAACAAAATAAAGCAAAGAATAACTCGAAATGAAGCACACGAGGCAGGCGCTATCAATCGGCCTGCTCGAGCTCCCTCCGGATGCGCTCGCGCACTTCGCGCAGCCCCCACCCCTCCCGCTTCACCCGCCGAGGGCTGCGCGTCAGCACCTCCGCCGCGCTCTCGTCCTTCGCCAGCTTCGGCTTCCCCGGGCTGCTTGTCACCGCTGCCGGCTCACCAGCCTGGTCGGCGTCGCCCGCCGCGCCGCCCGTCTGCGCGGGCATCTCGAGCCACTCCTCCCCGGACACGTCCATGCGCCGGAGGAAGAACGGGCAGAGCGACGTGAGCATCCCGAGCGACTCGTGCGCCTCCGCGGCGGAGATGGGCACGGGCGACGATTTGACGACCGCCGCTGCGACCTCGGACGCGGGCATCGCACGGCGCTTGCGCGCGCTCGCCGCGCCCGCCCCAGCAAGCCCGGCCGGGTTCGAGAAGAGCATCCAGACGCTCTCCGCGACGCCGCCGAGGCGGCCGAGCAGGCAGCGCCGGCGCATCTCCTCCTGGCTGAGCTTGAGCAGCAGATCCTTGGACATCGGCGTGCCGTTCGGGTGCGCCTTCGTCGGCGTGTTCTGGACGGAGCGCGCGCGGATGCGGTCGTACAGCGCCTGCCTGCGCGAGCTCGTCGGGGTCTGGGGGGCCGTCGCTGCGTTGTCGCCGCGCTGGTGCACTGGGGTCGATGGGACGGACGCATCGGAGTCGGTGGGCGTCTCGCTGCCGGCGAGAGAAGGGGTGCGCGCGCTGGTGGGCGTGCGGAGGTCGTCTTCGCTGCGACTGTGACGCGAGGAGGGCGTCTGCGGGAAGAGGATACGGTTTGTAGAAGGTGTGCCGAGCTTGCGGCTGGAAGAGGGAGTGCCTAGGATGCGGTTCGCGGAGGGCGTCCCCATGATACGGTTCGTGGTAGGCGTGCCAATCCGGTTGGACGACGGTGTGACTGGGAAGGGGACAGCAAACTCCCGGACTTTCTTGGTAGGTGACCGCAAAAGCTGGGCTTTCGAGGATGATCGTGTCGGAGATCCAGGGCACTCGGGTGCAGCAAGGATAGAAGCAGCAGATGGGGATTTGGGAGAAGACGACGCAAGCAAACGCGTCAAGTTTGAGGGCTTGGCAGCCGACGGGAGAGGAGGGAGCTCTGCCATGGGTATCTGGGGTACGACTTTGTCGTCCGCATGAAGCTGGGGACGAGGTGAGTTTCGATACAAGTTCAGTAGGAGGTACACATACCTTGACCCACTGCTGCAGCTTTTGTAGGACTTGTTTCCGCCTGGGCTCAGCGCCCGCGGTCCAGCGAGCGACGGCAGCCATGCCTCCCTTCATGTCCTTGTCGATATCCATCTCGACCTCGATGCCGAGGCCGTACACGGGCAGTCTTGCTCCCGCAGACTTGGAGAAGTGCGTAGTCTGGCTGATGACGAAACCCATCGCACCCCGCTGCCAGTCTTTGGGTGTAGGAGCGGCGGCAGGCTTGGCGTCGTCGAGGAACGGGTTGTCCTCTGGGTCCTCCTCTGCAACCTTGGCCTTCTTGCCCTTCCCTGCACTCGGACCCGCCTTGGAGGACGGAGACTTGCCATCCCACTCCCAGAGCCAGCATAGGCGCTTGAGATCGTCGATGTCGATCTTGGTGGTGAGGCCGCTGTATGCGCCGAGGGACATGTGGTTGAGGACGTTGCGGACGACGCCGGTGTCTTCTGAAGGTGCTACCGCGCAGGTCGCGAGGGCATGTGAGAGGGCATGCTGGAGAGCAGTCTGGATGTCGTGCATGCGAGCAATGTGTGCGGGGAGGGCGGTGGGGTCAGCATCGTTGTTTGCCTTGCGGCGGGAGTGCGTCGTGGAGGGGGTGGGAGGGCTGCACGAAGTGTAAGTTGTTGGAAATGGAACAAGACGCGCGTGGCTACTGACACGGTGCTGTTGCGCCTGAGACGCTTGGGGGTGAGGACATCCTCGTCGTCAGAGCTGGAGAGAGCGCGCTTCTTGCGGGGGGAAACGCGGAGGGCAGTGTAGAGGTCTGACATGACGGGGATGGAGGATGGTAGGAGGAAGGGAGAGGGAGAGAGAGCAAGTTGAACACTGCAGGTCGAGATCTCGGCCGTTATCTACGCGTCAGGCGCCCGCATCTACGCGCCCAGTTCAGTTTCCCACGCACGCGTATTTAGACGCCCACGACGCGTCGGTGGCGCCTCGCCCTCGTCCCAATCACTGTTCGGCCCTTTCGTCTCAGCACCACGCACATCTATAGCTGGCTTGGAACCAGGTACATGAATGTCCTCTACAGCTTGCGAGGTAATTAAACACGGTTTGAGTAGGGGATAGTGATCACAGAAAAAAACACCACGTTACCGATCAACCAGAACATATGTAGCATCGCCGCCACAAGTCAACAACGCCCGCCAAAGCGCACGTCGTTCAAAAACGCCTGGGACAAGCAAGTACAGCTCGTAATTCGTCGTGATAACGTGGTAGTACATGAGAAATGCTATTGATACACAAGGGACTCTAGGTCGCCAAACTAATACTTTTGCGTGCTCGCAGCCTTACGCCTTCTCCGACTGCGCTCGAGGCAGCTCATCCTCCCGCAAAGAGCCCTCGCGACCGCGGATACCCAGGATCTCGTCTGCCTCGGGCGACCCGGCGGGCGGCACGTCCTTGCGCAGCGACACGCCGACGGGGGAGACGCCCTCGTTGTACGCGAGCGCGAACACGACGTCCATATCTACCCGCGAAAGTCAGTCAGCATGCGGAAGCATTTCTAGAGAACGAAACGGCGGTACGGACCTTCCAGGGAGCGGCCCGCGGTCTCGGGGAAGAAGAAGTACACGACGGGTATGATGAGCGCGTTCAGCGCCGCGAACACTGCGAGTTCGCGTCAGCATCTGTCTGAAACCCAGATGGGCGTGGTGGTAGGAGACGTACCGATGTAGGTGCCCCAGCCGATGTTGTTGAACGAGGGGCCGGTGACCATGACGACCATGAAATTGAACGTCCAGTTCGACGCAGTGCTGAACGCGTTCGCCGGCGCGCGGATGCGGAGGCCAACAATCTCAGCAGGCTACGGTATAGGACGTCAGAGAGCGCCCACGCCCGAGCCAGAACAAGAGTACTCACGTAGAGCCAGGTCATGCCCAGCCAACCGATCGCAAAGAACGAGTTGAACACGAACAGTAACACTGCCGACGCGACCTGTGTGCCCGACGTATCCACGCTACCGAGCACGGCCAGGAGCACCATCGTGATCGTCTGCCCAACCGCGCCGAAGAGCATGAGCGGGCGCCGGCCGACCCGGTCGATGAGGGCGATCGCGATGAGCGACGCGAGGAAGTACTCTGTGCCGTTCGCGGCCGCGATGATGCGCGCCTTCACGTCGTCGATGCCCAGCCGCTCGAACAGCAACGTCTAGGTCGCAACACGCCATCCATGTCAGTGGCGAACGATGGTCAATGTCCACGGGGCAAGCTCACCGCATAGTACGTGATGAGGTTGATTCCGGTGATCTGCTGGAAGCACTGCACCACGACGCCCAGCGCCGCGCGGCGGAAGTTCTGCGAGCGGCCGTGCGTGAAGAGCTCGCGCAGCGGCGTCGCGTCGCTGCTGTGCACCTCGGACTCCGCCGCGATCGCCTCGCGGATGCCGTGGTACGTCTGCTGCACGCCCGCGTCCGTGTGCGGCTTCCCGTCGAGCGCGGAGATGACCGCGAGGGCCTCCGCGTTGCGCCCGTGCTTGGCGAGCCAGCGGGGGGACTCCGGCAACTGCATGATAGGCCGTCAGGATCGAAGATGCGGATACGGATGGCGGATGGCGGCGGCACGTACGAAAGAGATTCCAGCAATCATGACAACGGCGAGGAGGATCTGGAGCGCGATGGGCACACGCCATTGCGCAGATGATCCAGATACCCAGAAACTGTATGGGTGTGTGGTTAGGCGCGGCGCAGCCGGATCGCATGACGAGATCACTTACAATGCGAAGTCTATCCACTGCATATGGAAGGCGGAGTACGTCAGTCTGATGTGCGGCGCAAGAACAGTCAACCAACACCCACGTATCTGCAGATGAGAACAAGTGAGATGAGGATGGGAACAAGAGAACCGGGCAAGGGCACTCACGAGATCATAATGCCGAAGGTAATCAAGCTACCCTCGATCATAATAAGGCTACCGCGCCGCGCGGCGGGAGAGCATTCCGCATGGTACGAGGGTACGGTCGAAGTCTGCGGCAGAGCCGGTTCAGCAATGTGCGGTCGCGGCTGATGCGGCACGAGACTCACGTTCAGGCCGTTGCCCAAGCCGGTGATGATGCGGGCGACGACCATCTGGGCGTAGCTGAAGGACGTCGTCTGGAGGATGGCCCCGATGATCATGATAATACCACCGAGCACGATCGTTCGCCTCCGCCCGAGCCAGTCGCCGATCCAGAGGTTCGACAGGGCACCGATCAAGCAGCCGATTTCCTATGTAATAATACAATTAGGCATCCGGTCCGTGTTGCGGCCACAGAATGGGGCACTTACGTAGATAGCGACAACAAAACTCTGGAGGGTGGCATGATTTGACGGTTCAGAGGCGTTTACAACGACCTCGGGGAAAACCTTCTCGAACTGCTTAGCAGTGAGAAGGGCGGACATGACGCCTTGGTCATAGCTATATGAATTGTATGAGCGTGCTATGCTTTCATTCAATGGCTGTAGCAAGACGTACCCGAATAGAGTGAACCCTGTCCCTGCAACGCACGCGATAGCCGCTGTTAGTGCGGTGCCGCTGAGGAGAGGCGCGGCGGCAGCGACCTCGGCGTCGAACGCGGACGAGTCCACGGTCACGGTCGCCTCGTTCTTCGACTTCCGGGACGAGACAGAGGCGCCATCGTCAGAGGCATGAGGAGAGAAGGACGAGCGGGACATGGCGGCGAACGGATAGGTAGGGGGAGGGGGAGACACTCAACCGAGCGATGCTGTATCACGAGCATGGCCGCCCTATATAAACGCGCTCGAACCCTCGCCGGTCGGCCCTCGATGCGCGCGTACGATTTCTTTGTGCAGGACTGGGGGACCGGGCGTTCCTCCAGCGCGATCACGAGGGACGAACGAGGGTTCTCTCTCGTAACGCGTGAGCTCCACCGGATGCCGTTCTGGGGTGCAGAGATGCAGCGAGAGGCGAGCGGCAGCGCACGGCGACACGCCGCTCGACTCTCCAAAACGGTCGGCGCGGAGGACGCGGGCGTCGCGAGGTACGCGAGGGACCGAGGGTGCGCGCCGTTGTGGCGTCCGTCCTCGAGAACGTGGATGAGCGCACGGCCGTATCCGGGTGCCCGGGATAATCTGTACATGTTTGAGTTTAGCTTGTGTGGCGGGGCGTATGACGTCGCTATCGCAAATCGAGGGCTTTTGGGGGGTCGGAACGCCTGCCCGACCGTCGTATACGCCGCCGGATGCGAGAGAGGCTTGGGCGGACGGCGCGAGGCGGCATGGCGGCGGCATGTGCGCTTGCCAGCCTTAGCGAAAAATTGGCCGACGGCGCATCAATATGCACGGTCATGCATCATGCAGTGCACAGAGAATGAGGGTCGTTGCGGAGCGGTCTTTCCGAAACAAATGCGACCGTGACTCGCAGGATGAGCTCGACGGGCGTCGCAACACTGGGTATATGCTCACCTGCTGCGTTGAGTCGGGTCTTCGCACGCGATAAGGCATGACAGGCCGTGGCAAGCAGGTACAGAGCGTCGCGGAAGATGACCAAGTGACTGCTCTCGTGAGCGGCCACAAAGCACGTCGTCCCGAGATGGGCATGCGGCGGAGGATGCAATACGTTCACGCGGCCCCACCGTGGGCGCCACAAAGTTAGATGCTGCAAACGTCCGGCGCGTGGCCCTCGCAGACGCCCATCACTCTGCGCATGACGACGATGCGTGGCTCCCGCTCATCGCGATATGGACGACGACCACTCTGTGCCTGGCGCGCGGGCCTTCTCAAAGCGAGCACCGTTTATCCATCTCTGCGCGATGAGCTCAGTACCGAGAGCTTGCGTATTTACGACCGACCCTCCGCCCGCCCTTCGGGCCTCGTGGCGGCAAGCAACGCTCAGCTCAAATCACCCTTCTTGAATCTTGTCATACCCGGATCTCATCTGCTCAACAGACAATCTCGGTGGACTTTGAGCCGCCCGCCCACCGTACGACTGTAACTATACGCCGATGATGTTTGACGAATTCCCACAGATTGTAGCCTTCTGGACCACCGACCATCCTAGTAGGATAGACAGACCATCGTGAAGGTCTGATGATGAGGGACGCCAAACTCCTGAGAGTTGCTGAGAACTCCTTCGAACATGCAGCCTTAGAGCTTTGACTCTTGCGCAGGTCGAGTGGTATGCCGTGTTATCGGGAGAGACAAACACGGACACTACGACGCAGGGTGCTAGGCACAGGTGGGTAAGTTGCGAGCTCAACCCCGTGTTCCGTTTCTGATTACCTCCGGTATCCTACCGAACGTTATTTTCAGTGGGGCCACAGTGGTTGCGATACGGCGGCGGAGATATGATGCGTTCGCTGTCGGCGTCCGCCCAACAGACTCCGTTGTCGCTGGCGGCTTGCCGTACGGTGCCGGACCGTATCTGGGCACATACGAAGGCGACGCTGAGTAGAGACCAGCCTCCAGGTTCGATATCTGGATATCTGACAGAGCACCGCTACTCTTCCAGGACAGGGGGTTGCCGCAGCGCCCTTCATCTCCGTCAAGTGTGGCGTTGGCGCTCACCTGAGAATTCAAACAAACGGTACCAGAAGCCAGGAAGAGTCTCGATTACGTGTCAGTGCGGACAGATCCCCCGTTCACCGGCTCCTCGCTGCCCTTCAGGGACGTGCCGCGGCAAGACGTCCCTCCTGACTCACCGTCCAGGCTGGCAGCGTTATCGAGGTATGCCTGCCGCGGATTCTCCGAATCCTAGGAGAACTGCCCCGCAGGTTCGATCGTCCTCGCCTTCCTATGACATCGACTCGGACGCCCGGATCGATGGTCCTATGACTCGCGTAGGTGGCATTTTCCTGTGCATCCAACACAGGGACCTGCGGAAGATGTAGCGTAACAATCCACCACGCACCCAGCACGCCTACCGCCGCATCTCTGCCTCAGGGCGCTCTCGCTGCTTCCTGGTCACCTTAGGCTTTGACACCGGTATCCCGGCTCGTTCGGGAAGATCACTGGCCGCTAAGTGCGGTGATTGTTGTTCCCGATTTGTGTTACTACCGGAGTCTGGATTACAACGGGCGTCCTAGGTTTCCTCGAGCTCACACAGATACGCGTGAGGTCCTTGGCGATGGACATAGGGAGGAGAGGGACCCTCGGCCTTGCTGCAGAGAGAAGCCGGCAGCGCCCAGGCGTGCGCCGCATGCCAACCACCGCGTGCCGCGGGCGGGGCCAGCTCATCATCTGCAACAGATCCATGGCTCTGCGTCGTGGGAGCTGAGAAGCTAACTAGGTTACCGCCCAAATATATCGACCTTCCCCGTACGAGTATACGGAGAGAAGCAGTTCTGGCCGTCAGCGTGCTCATTCCCGCAGCGCACCTGGCAGCAGGGCACATCATGCTTCTGCTGTTATAAGTACCCCCGTCTGTTCATCTCGTTCCTCCTCTCCCCTCCTGCATCCGCCCTTCCTTAAGTCGCCCCTTTACTCCTAATTACACCGCAAGTCGTCCACGCCATGGCCGTGTCTACGAAGCAGCTCTGGTAATGCACACGCATGCTTTTCGACATACTGCAGCATCTGACCATGTCGTCCAGGGATAATGCTCTGGCACATCTTCACGGTCTGTCGCATGCCGCAGCGCCACCGTCATATTCGGGACTGACCGTCCCGTCCGCAGACCTTTCCAGCGCCACCATGTATAGAAACACCGAACTCGAGGGGCGCATCGCCGAGCTCGAGGGTGAGCTCGCCGCGATGAAGCTGGCATACAGCACCACATCCGACGTCGATAAAAAGCCTTCGCCTAACGCGCTGCTTCCCTCTCTTACTCGCCAATCCTCAACCTATAATCTCGCCCAGGTTAGTACGCCATCCCTTCATAGTGATGAGCGTAGCTGATATCATGTTAGGATCCAATGGTTCTGTGCGCAATCGACGGAGACCGGCTTATGTTCCATCCCACCCTGATCGAGCAGGGCTACGCAGGCGGCCGCCAGGTGGCGCAGGACTTCACCAAAGCGGTCGCGCAAGAGCTTCTCCAGCAGGGCTTGACCGGTTTCGAGCGCCTGTCTTTCTGGGTGACGTTGTACCTCAACAAGAGGGCTATCGTCAACGCGCTCCGCGAGGAGGGCATCGCCAGCCCCGAGCAGTTCGAGTCCTTCCTCCTCGGCTTCGGGCAGGCCTCTCCCCGATTCCTGATCGTCGACGCGGGGCCGGGCCGCGATAGCACTGAGGTCAAGGTGAAAGGTACGTGCAATCCTCCACACGCGTGCCACGCTCTACGTAGTAACCCGCTGCCGCAACAGAATATATTAAGACGTACATCCGCTTTCCGCAGACCCTGCGGTTATTCTTCGGAGGTAAGCACCACTCTCCTCGTCTGCCCCCGACGCCACATTGAATTGCCCACAGGCGTGGACGACACGTATCTTGCCATGTATGACTGGCTCGAGAAGGAGGACCTCGTTGGGAAGCTCGTTCTCATGCAGCCGCCCAACGAGACGTCGCCAGCCGTGCGCCGGATGTCGGCGCGGACGCTCCGGATCGACGGCCTGTTCATGGCGGAGAAAGTGAGTCCTTGGGTGGCCCGCCGCCCAGGCCCGCTCTTCGGGATCTCGGACGGCACCTCGAGCGTCGTGACGAACGGCGGCCTCATCAGCCCCCAGTCGGAGAGCCAGTCGTCGATGTCCACGCCGCCACCGCGCAACCTGTCCTCGGAGGGTCTCCGGATGATCGATCCCACCAAGGTGAGTCGCAGCACACACGGTCGGGGTGGTAACGTGCCTAATGCCGCATCCGACAGCCGCTCCACAAGCGTGAGTAGCCCGCCGCAAAAATAATCGATGATGCGATTGACCGTTCATTTGCAGAGAACCCGCCGCCCTGCAACGAGCACTACCTCATGGCGTGTTCTAAAGGGGTAGGTCGCCCTTTACCAAACCTGTACCCTGTCGGCGTTGACAGCTCACACGCGTCATCGTCAGGCGAACTGCAAGTACTCGCACGAGTGGTACTTGACTCCGGAGCAGCTCGACATCCTGGCGCGGAACGCGAAAAAGGCTCCGTGCAACTATCTCAAGAACGGTACGTATACATCACTGTCCATGTACTCGTTCGTTGTGTTGATCATCGGATCGTCCACAGGCATCCCGTGCCCGCACGGCGATAATTGCTGCTGGGTGAGTGGCATCGTGATCTTCCTACTGTCTACACGTTGCCAACAAGCGAATAGGGCCATGTCTGCCCGAGCGGCGCCCGGTGCTTCCATCTGAGCAAGGGGAAGTGCTGGTTCAAAGGAGGTCAGTCTAGAACTTTTCTCCCGGACAGCCTGGCTCTGACACTCTCCCTTTAGACGGCATGCATCCGCCGGTTGGCGTGCAGCCCGTGGAGGTCGCTTGATTCAGGAATCGCGGCTATAGTCCTCTGGCATCGAAAATCTCAGGATCCTCGGATAGGTAAACGCATCACGCTTGCGCATCTTCCTGCACATACATCTTCATCGCCTGTGGCAGTCTAGCATACATTCACGATCTCATACGAGTTGTATAAGTAACTTATGTCGAAGTGCGCTAAGCCTTCCTCACATCGTCATCGAGCTTAGTACGCGTTGTCTTCTACCAGTACATCATCCCGGTTATATATGATCCTTAGTCCCGTCTTCCTGTTCAATATTGAACGCTTAACTGGTATGCCGTAAGTCGTTGTGTGTCCCCCTCTGGTTGTGCTCCTTGCTGCGCACCTGAGACGGCCAGGATGCCCACCTCGAACAAGTTGGCGAGAGCAAAGCTGTACACTGGGTGTGATGTCGGCAACGACCGTATAGCACGCGTGGGAAATCGATCGATAGTGGTGGACAGCCATAACCGAGGAGGCAACCACAGCGCCGGGCACAAGTCCCCCTCCTCCATCGACCATCACCATAGACAAGTCCAGGATGTCCGAGCAGGTCTGTTCTCCCGCTGCTCGTCGCGCTTCTCTGATACCGACACCCGTCCCGCAGCCGCACCACGAGGAAGACGACCTCGCGCCGACCACCACGCCCGGTAATCTCGGGATCCGCTTGTTTACCCGGCAGTCGTGCTCATGCGCCCCGTCTTGAAGGTTACAAGCCCGGCGCCGCGAAGAGCGTCGACGAGTACGCGAAGCTCGACGCTGAGGACGAGAGCTTGGCGCGCTGGAAGGCCAGCCTGGGCATCGTCCCCGGTGCTGCGACCAGCGGACAGGGCCCCAAGGTACGAGCAGCAGCAGTGGCAACCGTATGTGCACCGCCTGACCGTGTATCGCCGGCAGGTTACCATTTACAGCCTGGAGCTTGTTTCTCCTACGCTCCCTCCCGGCAAGTCGCTTGTCATGAACCTGCAGGACGCGAACCAAATCGCGAACCTGAAGAAGAACCCAATCACGATCAAGGAGGGCGTCGAGTTCAAGTGAGTACCGAGTTGTGGCGCATGGAGGATCATCTCGCTGAGTGCGCTGCAGCGTTCGCATCACCTTCAAGGTCAACCACTCGATCATATCGGTATGTTCGCAGCTAGTTCCGCTGAGTGTGCATCGGTATGAACCGATGGGTCGTAGGGCGTCCGATACATTCAGGTCGTCAAGCGGTCGGGTCTCAAAGGTACCAGCACAGCTTTCACTTCATGAGGGCCGTAGTACTCATGCCTTCCTTCACCAGTTGACAAGATGGAGCAAATGCTTGGCTCGTACGGGCCCCATCCCAAGGGGGAGCCCTACGTCAAGAACTTCGACCCCGAGGAGTCACCATCTGGCATGCTGGCTCGTTCGGGGACGTACTCTGTCCGCAGCCGTGTCGTCGATGATGACGGCGAGGTCTTCGCCGGTATGCCACTTTCGTCTTGCCCCCATACTGTCAACTCGACGCTTACGCTCTATGTCACATAGACTGGGAGTGGAGTTTCAAGATCGGGAAGGAATGGTAAAAAACGGCTCATGGCATGTATTTGTTTCTCGCATCTATACCTCTATCCTGCATATCTTTGGTCTGGTCGCAATCGGTGTATTGGAATCAATGGAGTCAAACTTTGCACTTATGTTGGAGTGCCCAGTCTGAGAGCTTCTCTGCAGCACATGCTAGATTAACATGCGTGCACGATGAGGTTGTGGCCGTGGTCCAAGCCCGAGTTTCGACAAAGCAATCCGGCCAATATCGGTACCGGCGGCGCTTCGCGGATTCGGCGAAGGCGAAGTAGGCGCTCAAGGTGCTCCTACGAATAAACGGCCACCATGAACTTTCCTGGTCGCGCTATATACCTTGTCCCCAATCTACATCCTACGAGGCATTCACTAGCGACATCTGGATTACTCTGTCGCTCACTGCATACGCTACGCCAACATGCTGTACCTCAAGCTACGCGCAAACTCACTCTTCGGCCAAGTCTCCTCAGAACCTACCCTCGGCGATCTAGTACACTCTCAGACGCGCCGCCGGCTCCTCCAACAACATGGGTGGACCGCATGCCAAAACCCATAAGGCCGTACTTATACTTGACGCGCATTGACAAGCCCATTGGGACTCTGCTACTGTTCTACCCTTGCGGTCCGTACCCTCTTGCTGCGTGTTCTTCCCGAGCTGACGGCGGGTCGCTTCTTGACGGTTAGCATGGTCCATCACCATGGCGTCATATGCCCTACAGACTCCTTTGACGACCCCTTTGACGTATATTAGCCTGTTCGGTCTGGGCGCGCTGGTCATGCGGGGAGCGGGCTGCACAATCAATGACATGTGGGACAAGGATTTGGACAAGGGCGTCGGTGCGTGCAGATCTGGTCTAATGCTCGTTTCTACTCAACTATAGGCGTAGAAAGGACCAAAACTAGACCTCTTGCGGCTGGAGACATCACGCCGACGCAGGCCTTTGCCTTCCTTGGTCTCCAGCTTACCGCGGGCCTCGGAGTGCTCACCCAGTTGAACTGGTATAGGTGTGCACCTTGCAGTCAAGTATCATACGCGGACCGTTGATATTGATTGCTTGGAAAGCATCCTCCTTGGTGCATCGTCGCTCTCTGTGGTCACCATATATCCGTTCATGAAGCGGGTAACACACTGGCCGCAAGCCGTCCTAGGTATGTGGACACGCTGTCCTCCCGCTGGGTCGCCGTTTGAGAGTACCTCCGCATATAACAGGACTCGCATTCAACTGGGGCGCGATGCTTGGCTGGTCGGCAGTCGCCGGCGTGGTCGATTGGAGCGTCTGCCTCCCGTTGTATGCCGGCGGAGTCTGCTGGACGCTCGTATACGATAGCATCTACGCTCACCAGGTATGTCTTCCGTACGATAGACTGGTTCTGACTACTGATGGGCCTTGAGCAGGACAAGAAAGACGACGTTAATATGGGAATTAGGTCCACCGCGCTGTTGTTCGGCGAGAGAACGCGGCCTATCCTGAGCGCCCTGTCTGCCTCCTCTATCTCCTTGATCACATATGCGGGCTACCTTAACGGGCATGGCGCACTGTTCTACGGTGGTGTTGGTCTGGCCGCTGCACAGCTCGCTCGCGTGCTTTGGAGGACGGACTTTGACAGCAGGCCGAGCTGCTGGAAGGGCTTTGTCGGCTGCGGATGGTCTGGCTTCTGGGTCTGGATGGGAGCACTGGGCGATTACGCCTTGCTGATGTCCTCCGTGTCGGCTTAGAATTTCTGGATTCATATATAATGATATATACTGTAGTATTCAGAGCCACTGGTTCAATAGAATCCAGTGCTTGTTGCACTGTACCGCAGTCTACCGTTTCCTCTGCAAATCTATGTCCTATAATCTCACCTTTCCTTTGACGACAACACTTGCATGAACCTGTAGGCCAGTACCTCTCGCGGAGTCTCTGAGGGTGTTTGTACAAACGCTGCGATATATGCTCGCGCGACGTGTTTAGACGCGACGCGTCTGACACGTGATCGAGTCGACTTTTCTTCGCATCTGCTCCTCGCGTGTCCCGGTACTCCTGCCTCAGCCTGCCGTCAGTCCGTGGGCAACGATGGCGTCCTCGAACCGCCTCAAAGAATTACTGCAACTTCAACTTGCCTCGGACGCCTACGCTGTGCTGCATCTCCCCTTCGTACTCGAGTCTCTGTCTAGCGAAGATTTCCAGCCATCTCCACATACCCAGAAGTGGATCGCCCGCGTCAACTCCCTCATCCATTCAAAAGACCCTGGAGCAAAATGGAGCGGTCTATGCCTCGCCTTCCAGACGGCGGTGTTCTCGCGGGCTGTTATGCTGGAATGCGCGCAGAGCTGGGTAGCTGCTGCTATGCCCCTTCTTGTGGTGCGTTCTGCACGAATGTCCCTTTGCGTGGAGTCGGATTGACCTTTCACCCAGAACCAGCCTGTGCCTACTGTCAAAGCGGCGATCAGACTGTTGAGACTGGTCTTTTCCAACGCCATGGACGTCCCGGAGTTCCAGCGTCAGCTATGCGTGCCGAACATACCGAAGTTTGGCAACGCACTGATTGCCATTGCCGAGAAAGACACCAATCCTGAAGTCAAGGTAAGTATTCGTACCGACGTCATCTGTTCTTGGCTGACTTAGGTCCAGGTCCTAGTAATCGACACCCTAGCCCATATAACCTCACTGTACCCCTCACTATGTCGCCCCCTGCAAACTGCGCTCTCAAACATTGCACTTGCGCATCTGAATGGCTCTGCGCCAAACCCGACACCCGTAGCTATGGTCGAAGCATGCTCACGGTTGTACTCCGTGCTCCCCCTCACTGGTGGCAAAGTCGGTGCCGCAGGATTGTGGCGCAAGTCCCTGGACGACACCGTTGCATTCACTTGGGGAGCATTCTTGCAACTCCGGACCACCTATCCTAACCAAGGTGCGCCAGTGCTTGGAGGCTGCCGCGGATGGTGCTGACCAAGTATTACTCTAGCGCATACCAACTTTGCTACCCCAGGCCCTTCGACAGAGGATCCTCTCGTCGGTGTGCCCTTGGCAATAGACCGTCTCAGGGCTGGCGTACGTATCATAGGTGATCTCCTACGGTTTGTTTCTCTATGCCTTCCTATACAAAGTGGTGGAGGGTTGACCAGCCACATAGAGCGTCAACTTCACGACCTGTCTCAATCCCTACGGGGTCACTAGTGCGGCTTTGCTTGGCACTCCTGCAAAGTCATAAGGACGACAAAGTAGGGATTTGGGTTAGCTCGACTCGTATATCATACTGACCTTTCACCCTAGAGCGATTCCAGTGTGGATCCAATTGCACGTTCGCTCGAGGATTCAGTCGTTCCTGCCCTCTGGATGTTCGCCTGTGACATACTGGTCCCTCTGTCTCAAGCGTCAGTGCCCTCTTTCCTCTCTGGTACGATCATATTGACGCAACGATTGCAGTTGCCAGCACCATTTCGCACCGCACTTGCCGGTAGTGTTGTCTTATCTTGCGTATCATCTCGAACAGCCGCAGTCACCGTAAGCAATCCGTAGAGACTTTACAGCCTAGATGCTCACAACTCTTAGTGCACATATTGTACGTTTTATGCGCACCATTTCGACACTGTTGGATGGTGGTTGCCAGCTCCACGACAACACACTTTCATCCCGCCTGGCTCGGGCAACCTTGCCGCTGCTCACAGTCGTTCTGTCTAAGCGCTCCGAAGCGGACGCAGAGGGTGGCGCTCAGACGAGCGTGCAAGGCAGCAGCAGGAAGGGCAAAAAACGGGCGCGTGGGTACGAGGGCGACGAGGTGTTCAAGGTCGGAAGAGAGATCGTTTGCCCCACACCGGAGCAGGGCGACACCCTGCTCTTCGCCGTTGATGGTGAGAACTACGACGCCTCTTCGCCGCGCAGCTTAATTGACCGTTGCGAATTGTCGCTATTCAGTTCTCGAGGCCCTGCTGTTGCGAACTCAGGTCAACCCGCCAGTCCGCTCGCTCGCTTCCCGACTACTGCTCTCGATCTACGCCTCTCTACCCCTTCTGCCACCTGCCATCCTGTCGCCGGACTTATCCTTGCACCCCAGGTTGTATTCCAAATTGCAGCTCGCATGCACGCACCTGGCGATCGGTACCACCAGCACAATGGGTAAGGCCCTCGGCCTCATCCTGAGCGTGTCCGACGGCAGCCTCGGCGACAACGTGAGCTAATTCGTTGGAACGTATCGGTGAGACACGCGATACTAATATCGTGATGCATTTTAGGGGGTTACTGCCGTTCCTACCGAAATTGACCTGCTCCTGCATCCCCGCGTCCCTCCGCTGGTGCGATCGCTCCCACATGTCGAGATGCTGTCTCTTTTCCGTGCTCAAGAGGGCCAGGAGGAAACGGACGCCCGGATGAATATCGGGGTCGGTCCCGCGGCAGAACGCGTTCCTGGTCGAACGGACGTCGCCGGGGCGTCCACGTCGTTAGTCGACGATCGCGCAACTTTGCCGCTCGCGCCCTCCTCCCGGCCGACGGACGTGGTGGCAAACGCCGAAACGCCTGTGCAGGGTCGGACAGCAATGCAAGTTGATGTGGCCTCGCCGGATGGCTCGTCGTTCGCCACTGTAAAGGTTGCCGAGCCTTCCATTCAACCCGCCCCTCCCACACCAGCCGCATATCGCACTGCGGTGGACGTCGCACCGCACACAGTGCCCCCGCCGACCTCTTTGCCGACCTCGCTGCCGCCGCCACCCGATCCATTGCCTTCGAGCAGTGCTGCGTTGGGCGCACGATCGACCACGACGGCGACCTCTCCCGTAACCGTCGTCGCGCCTGTAACGTTGCCGGCAGCGGAAGACGACGAAGACGAGCCTATGCCGACGATCGATCTTGGCTCTGATTCGGACTCCGAGTAGCTATTCGCTCGTCTTCGCATATACGCCGTCCTGTAACGTCACGGAGCTGTGGTTTATTTGATCCTCCGCGAGCAAGGTTCACGCCTTGATGCGCTTGCTGCGAGTCTGCAGCGCCTCGTCGACCTCCATCTTCTCATCGTCCGAGTCGGGCGTGAAGCGGTTCGGAGCAGAGCGCGCCGCGCCGGAGAGCTGGTGTCGCAGGTCAGTTATGCGCCCGCGAGCTTTATCGCCACATGCCCGGTGTGCGGATTTACCTGACTGAGGAAGGCGTCCGCCACGACGTTCGATGGATCTATTGCCCGTGCACGCTCGAAATGTGCCTGCGCGTTTCGGAGGTGGTTAGCGTCCCACCCTTGACCTGCAGGGGGAACTGCGCTGAGCCATCTTTTTCCGTAGCGTGGCTGATGCACGCACCGTATGTCGTCTCCTCGGACATGTCGCTCTCAGGCTGTGCGGAGTAGAGGGCGATCAAACCGGCATAGACGTGCAAGACGGGATTGTCCTGGTACGGGTACGAGGGCAGGTATCTGCATAGCGCTCGTTAGCGGGGCGGCGGCCGCATATGGGCGGTCGGACGTACAGATCGAGTTCTTCCATCGCACGCCTGTGCATGCCTGAGCGTATGAGATGCAATACGAGCTCCTTCAGGATGGACTCGCGCTAGCGGAGACGGTTCAGCCTTCCCGGAACGGCAGATATTGAACGCTGCACCCACCTCCTCCGGATGCTGCCGCATCATCACGGTCAGGAAGTTGATTTTGTCCCCATCCGTTTCATGAGAGGCGTCAGTGGCCTCGCCCTCGCCGAGTAAGAGCAGGCTCGTCCGCCACATAGTTTTCCAGTCCACCTCTTTGCACCGTACTAGGACCGCCCATGCGCGCCTAGCGCGCTCCCAGTCGTGCCGTTGGATGCATAAGTGCAGGATATCAAACAGCCGCCGTATGTGAACCTTTCTTGCAGTGTTGGAATGTTTCGAGTTGAGAGATTCGAAGAGGAATGAGTGTTCGCCGTGTGGCATATGCCCGGAAGTGGCTGAGGCGCGATGAGGAAGAGGGCAAGCACAGCAGGCGCTGAGCGAAGCCCGGTCACCTTGACTCCGCACCACGCCCAAGTACGCTGGCTCTCTCTGGTATTCCGTCTGCTGCTGTTTGTAACGAACGAAGCACCCGATGGACGATGACATCGCATTCACCGCGTCCGTATGGGGTGCCCCTGCCGAGCCCATTCCGCCGCTAGCCGTCAAACCTCCGACTTTCACGGCCTCGCCTGGTCCATCCACTCAGGACGATTTCGACGACTTCGATAACTTTGGCACACCAGCAGAAACGATCGCAGGCTCTGGAGATGATGGAGAGGATGACTTCGGGGATTTCGGAGACTTTGGAGAGACTCAGCAGATACCCGTTACCCCTGGAGGCTTCTCGTCCTTTGGCGGGGCAACCTATGACGAGCCGGAGACCTTTGGAGGCCCCTCCTTTTCGACTGATTGGAGACCACTACAAGTCGATCCGCTACCATCACGCGAGGAGCTACAAGAGCAAGTGGACGAGATTCTCGGTCCACTATGGGCACACGACGATACCTCCTACATCACCGAGGAAGCAATCAGGGAAGTGGGTGGCCTCAGCCAAACACTCGTGACCCCCGAAAGGTACTTCCCTTTAGCCGCATCATAGAGTTCTGCATCTCAGTTCACAGATTGCTCCAGTCGACAGCTGTATAACGCCCTCCTGCCACCCACACCGCCTACGTTCCAACCCGTCAACTGGGTACGATCGCGTATTCGGCGGCAGCATCTCATATCCCTCGGTATTCCCGTGAACCTCGATGAGGTCCTGCCACGCACGAACGGCGCGTTACCTATGCTCGAGATCCACACACGCCCTATGTCAGCGCCGCCTGGCCCTCGTGGAGGCGTCGGCAGGCTGCAGACGGCTGCTGCGCTCAACAGTGCACGAAGCGGCACGTCGCAACCGGGGTCGCCAGCCATGACACACGGTCCATTGGCTGCGTCACAGCTACGACTCGGACCGCGGCCAGAGATCGACGAGGCGAAGATGGAGCAACTCATCAACCTATCCCCAGGTCAGTTGGACGATCCATCTGCGCTTGCTCGTACTGACAGCCCCCACAGACGACCTGTCTCTACTACCACTCCCTGCCGTCGAGGCTCACCTTGCGCAAATCAAGGAGCAGACGGCGAAAGCATCGACGCTGTTGACATACTTGCTACAAATGCGGGACGCCCTCCAGCAGGACTCGGAGACGTACAACAAGCTCATCGGGGAGTTGGTTGGGGAAGCCCAGAAGATCAAGACTGGAAAACGTACAGCGGGCAGTCGACGAGGAAGTGGGGCATTGTAGTACGAATTTCTTCTGTTGTACTCATATACCATTCCGCTACTCGGATGCTCTTCACACTCGTATTCTCGCTGCCATGTCCCCTCGCGCCCGATATCCCAAACGGCCCGCAAGGCCTTCGCGAACACCTCGCTGATGGGCGCTCCGAAAGTATCGGACTGTACTCACGTGATTCACTCGATCATAAATTTCTACTGAACGCCCTGACCTTGGACCCGGTCGTTCTCGCGAGGCTCAGGCTGGCTTGTCAGGTCTCCAGGGCACTCGTTCTGTTACGGCGTCCACTCTCTTGGCTGAGCTAGGCTTCTACTTGCCATGAATATCGCACACCCCGTACCGTCGACTGTCGCTAGCGTCTCCTTCTCCTTCCTCACGACAGAAGACGTGCGCCGAATCTCAGTCAAGCAGATCGTGAACCCCGTTCTTCTGGACGACCTCAACCGCCCAAATGTAGGAGGACTGTATGACCCGGCTCTGGGACCGAGTGATAAGCAGGACATGTGAGTACACGCGTATTGAACGCAGGAAACGTATCTGAAGCGGCCTGCAGTTGCGCAACATGTCGCCTGTCCTACTTCACCTGCCCTGGGCACTTCGGCCACATCGAGCTTCCCGCCCCCGTATTTCACCCTCTGTTCATGGTCAATGCATACCACTTGCTTCGTGGGACGTGCCTCTTCTGCCATAGGTTCAAGCTAAGCCGCTTCGTGGTAAGCCCCGATCCATGTGACTCTATCCGGGCAAGTCTGACGTCCCACTTAGCTGTGCAAATACGTTGCGAAACTGCGACTGTTGGAGTACGGTTTTGTCGTCGCGGCGAAGGCTCTGGACGACATGCACTACCAGACGAAGAAGGGGAAGAGGGGCGCTGAAGAGGAGGATGACGACGAACCAGCCGAGTCCTATGAAGCATTTGAGCAGCGCGTGAACCTCTATGTCGCGGCCCACTTGGCGACTGCATCAAGTAGCAAGCGCGACTCGTACAAGGATGGGCTCGTGTACCAGGCAAGGAAGGACGTCATTAACGACTTCATCAAGGCGTCGATGACCAAAAAGTGCCAAAACGCCAACTGCGGAGCGTAAGCCTATGCGCACTGGCGTAAATGTGTTTTGCGCTGACTTTTCCTGTCAGTCACGGCTATACCTTCCGCAAAGAAGGTCACACCAAGATCATCGAGTTGGCGCTGTCGGCGAAGCAACAGCAGCAGCACGACTTCTTGGGTATGAAGAGACCGAACGTTATGAACGACCAGAAGTCTCAATCCTCCTCGAAGAACCAGGCTGCCGCGCAAGCAGCAGGTCGTGACGGCGCAGGATCAGACGACGACTCCAGCGAGGCTTCAGACGAGGGAGAGGGGGATGATGTCTTTTCCTCTGAAGATGAACAGGAATCTGCTCGCCCTCTTGCGAACGGGGCGTCGCTTCCGAAGTCAGCGAGTGGGAAGGTCAAGACTGCTCGTGGGCGAAACGAGCGCGTCGTGCCTCCTGAAGAGTGCCGAGCTCACCTTCGCCGTCTCTTCCGTAACGAGTCGGTGATGTGTTCGCTGCTGTTCGGACGTCATGGTCCCCTTGCTCCTCTCAGCCAGAACAACCTCTCCCTCGCATCTGCCGACATGTTCTTCATGGAGGTCCTCCCCGTCAGCCCGACGCGCTTCCGACCGCCTGCGAAGATGGGCGAGATGCTCTTTGAACACCCCCAGAACGAGCTCTTGTCCAAGGTGTTGACAACCTCCTACCGCCTCCGCGACTTGAACAACAACCTCCGTGCTGCCTCCGCGAAGGGGTCTGAGGTCGACGAGGCTGCGCGCAGACGCATTCTCCAGTCCCTCCTAGACACCCTCATCCAGCTGCAGGTTGATGTCAACAGCTACATCGACAGCAGCAAGAATCCTACGCCCATACGTCAAGGTCGCTTGCCTCCTGCCGGTGTCAAGCAGGGTTTGGAGAAGAAGGAAGGTTTGTTCCGTAAGCACATGATGGTTAGTTAGCTCTTCCGTCTACCAGGGAGATGCACTGCTGACCAGGTCGCAGGGCAAACGAGTGAACTACGCCGCTCGTTCTGTCATCTCGCCGGACGTCAACATCGAGCCCAACGAGATTGGTATTCCTCCGGTCTTCGCTCGCAAGTTGACATACCCGGAGCCTGTAACCCCGAACAACTTCCATGAGCTGCGACAGCTAGTCATCACGGGGGCTCGCGGATACCCTGGTGCCACCATGGTTGAGTACGAAGACGGACATCTTCACTTCTTGGTACGTTCGAGAGACTTCAGACGTCGCGGCAGATCTAAACATTCCTTTAGGACAAACTCACCCTCGAGCAACGTACCGCCATTGCAAACCAGCTGTTAACTCCGCAAGAGGGTTCACATGGGTCTGCTCAGAGGCAAGGTCTGTACACCTCCACGCCTGCTGTCAACAAGAAGGTGTATCGGCATCTTCGTGACGGCGACATCCTCATCCTGAATCGTCAACCCACTCTCCATAAACCGAGTATGATGTGCCACAAGGCTCGTGTCCTGCAAGGCGAGAAGACGATTCGAATGCATTACGCGAACTGGTCAGCTATTTTCTCTCTTCACCTCATGACCAACACTGACGCCACCCAATAGCAACTCGTACAATGGTGTGTTTCCTATCTACATCGCTCAGACGACAGAACACTAACAGGATGCTTCCGCCGTCTAGCCGACTTCGATGGTGACGGTGCGTACCCGTCGGATGAGGAATGGTTCCAGCACTGACCTTTCGAGCAGAGATGAACATTCATTTCCCTCGTGCGTCTTCTTCGGCTCGCTCTCGCTTGGGTGCAAACTCATCTGTCGTATAGAGAATCACGTTGCCCGGGCAGAAGCGTATTACATCGCTAACACCGACAACCAGTACCTCGTTCCCACATCGGGTAAGCCTCTTCGAGGCCTCATCCAGGATCACGTCGTCGCGGGCGTGTGGATGACAGCACAAGACGCATTCTTCACGCGCGAAGAATACTTCCAACTGCTGTATGGCGCGCTCCGTCCCGAGGACGAGCCGGAGCTGCACGGCGGCCGCCTTGTCACTTTGCCCCCCACGATATGGAAGCCCAAGCCTCTTTGGACCGGGAAGCAGATTGTACGCGCGTGTCTGAGTATCACCCGCAAATGATAGGGGCTAACAGCGGCTGCGCGGGCAACTGACAGATTTCCACGGTCATGAAGAACATCACCCCGCCGCAATTTGATGGCCTGAACTTGCATGCCGCGGCGAAGGTCCCAGGTCATCTGTGGGGCAAGGACTCCCAGGAGGACAAGGTTGTCTTCATGGACGGCGAGCTTCTCTCCGGCGTGCTGGACAAGTCTGCGTTCGGTGCCTCGGAGTACGGTCTGGTTCACTCCGTGTACGAGCTGTACGGCGCGGACATCGCTGGCAAGCTCCTCGGCGTTCTCAGCCGGCTCTTCACCAAGTTCCTGCAGCACCGCGCGTTCACTTGTCGGATGGACGATCTTGCGCTCACGCCAGACGGCAACGCTCGACGGGCGGAGCTTCTCGCGAAGAGCACGAACCTCGGCACGGAGGGCGCCATCGACAATTTCCCGGTGCTCAAGACCACTCCGGAGGAGGAAAGGCCCGCCGTGCTTCGGTCTCTCCTGGAAGACGTCTTGCGAGACGATAGCAAGATGGCCGGCCTCGACATGACGGTGAAGGGGAAATTGGCGAAGCTGACTAAGTCCATCGCAGACGCTGTCATGCCCCACGGCCTCCTTCGTCAGTTCCCCCACAACCACATGCAGGCCATGACTGTCTCCGGTGCGAAGGGCAGTGCGGTCAATGCGCAACAAATCTCCTGTGCGCTCGGTCAGCAGGAGCTCGAGGGCCGTCGAGTGCCCGTCATGGTCAGTGGCAAGACGCTGCCGTCGTTCAAGCCGTTTGAGACGAAGGCCATCGCCGGTGGCTACGTCGCGAGCCGGTTCTTGACCGGTGTCAAGCCGCAGGAGTTCTTCTTCCATTGCATGGCGGGACGCGAGGGTCTTATCGACACCGCCGTCAAGACGTCTCGGTCGGGGTATCTCCAGCGCTGTCTCATCAAGCACTTGGAGGGCATCCGGGTCCACTACGACAACACCGTTCGCGGAAGCGACTCCTCCGTATACCAGTTCAACTACGGTGGCGACTCGCTGGACGTCACGAAGCAGAAGCACCTGACCCAGTTCGAGTTCATCGCCCGCAACGAGACGTCGTTCGTCAACCGCTACCAGCCCCGCTCCCTGACCGGGCTTGTATCGGAGGAGGCTGTCGAGTACATGAAGAAGATCGTCAAGTACAAGGACAAGAAGCACAAGCGTGACAAGTACATGCCGGCGCTCTCCCTTTACCCGCCACAGCGCTTCCTGGGTAGCACGTCGGAGCTCTTCGCTGACAAAGTCGATGACTATGTCAAGAAGAACCCTCACGGCCTCCTTCGCGAGAAGGGCGAGGACCGGCTGCCCATCAAACGTCGCAAGGCACCCCTGAGCAAGAAGAACTTCCAGCTCCTGACAAGCGTCAAGTACATGCGCAGCCTTGTCGAGCCCGGAGAAGCCGTCGGTTTGCTCGCCTCGCAGGGGTATGTTATCGGCGTCTGTACCGGCCGCCGCTGTCGCTTATACATTTGATTACAGTGTCGGAGAACCATCGACGCAGATGACGCTGAATACGTTCCACTTCGCCGGTATGTGCAGCCTCCGCCCTGATCACCATTTTCGCGAGCCTCGGCTGACGTCTTGCTTGCAGGCCACGGTGCCGCGAACGTCACGCTGGGTATCCCCCGTCTCCGAGAAATTGTCATGACGGCTTCCACGAAGCCCAAGACTCCGTCGATGACAATGAAGGTTCGCGCCGGGGTCGCTGCCGCTGCGATTGACAGGTTCTGCAAGAAGGCCAGTCGGCTCGCCCTCTCCCACATCGTCGACAAGATCACCGTCACGGAGCAGCTGGTGCTCAACGGCGAATCGCGTAGCAAGGAATTCAAGATTGACCTTGCATTCTTCCCGCGGTCTGAGTACGAACAGGAATACGAGGTCACCCCCCTCGAGATCCTCACGTCTTTCGCCACCAAGTTCCCTCTCATCTTCAAGAAGGAGTTGCAGATCGAGCTGAAGAAGCTTGACGCTGACCTGAAGAGCCAGCGGGCTGAGCTCGGGAAGGGCAAGACCGTCCGGGAGCACCAGGGCGCCGCTGGCGACGCAGAGGAGGACGGCGACGACCCTCGAAGCCGGCGGAAGGACGACGATGACGACGCGAGCGAGGTCGGCGACGGTGATGCGACTACGTCCAAGCACAAACGGCAACGCAAGGAGCAGGCCACCTACGACGACGAGGATGAGGACGATGAGTCGGCAGACGAGACAGGAGAGATGGGTGACATGGACATCGAGGCGGCGTATGCCTCTTCGTCCGACGAAGACGAGGGGAGCGATGTCGACATGGACAACGACGGCAGTTCTCTGACGGAGGAACATGGCCGCGTCGAAGGCCTGTTCCTAGAGAACCTGCCTAGTGCCACGTCTTTCTCCTTCCGCGATTCAGGGTGCACGATCGGGCTGCAGGTGAGTCTGTTGCCGCGCGCCCATGTGAATGCCGTACTGATGCGGGTACCTAGTTCGGGTCCACTATGCCCAAGCTACTACTTGTCGGGCTAGTCGAGCGCGTTTGTCTCAAGACGGTCGTCCGGGAAATTCCAGGCATCACGGACTGTTTCAAGAACGAGGACGACGGCAAGAATGGGGAGAAGATATTCTCTGTGGGTCCACGCGTTCATCCTATTACCCGCGCCTCGTGTTGACAACGCGCCACCGCAGCTTACGACAAATGGGTCGAACCTGCCTGGGCTATGGCAATTCGCCTGCGCAAAGGGCAACAGCATCATTGACGAGAACGGCATCTACTCCAACGACATCTACGCGCTGCTCTGCGCTTACGGCGTAGAGGCCGCGCGTGCTGCGATCCTGCAAGAGATCGGTGGCGTCTTTGCCGTTTACAAGATCGACGTTGACATCCGTCACCTCGAGCTAATCGCCGATTACATGGTGTGTCTTGCCCCATGAGTCAATGCCGCTCCACGCTCACATGGTGTACTTGCAGACGTTCGACGGCGGGTACAAGCCGTTCAACCGAAAAGGCATCTCTACGAACCCGTCGCCTCTCCTCAAGGCCTCTTACGAGACGACCGCCGCCTTCCTGTCCGATGCGACCCTCCACGGCGACTTCGATGATCTGACAACCCCTTCGGGCAATATTGTCTTGGGTAGGCTGAGTCGCACAGGAACCGGCGCGTTCGATATCGTCATGCCGGTGGACCAGAAGGACGCAATCGTCAGTATGTAATTGCATGTACCTCGTACAGGGAAAAGTAGCATATGTTATTCACACGTAACCATCGGGGGGAAACCGTCTGGATCCGGAACAAACGCTTCCATGGCGCACCGCACAATTCGCGCGCTGCTATCGCAGCGGCAGGCCGTCTTCCGTATGCAGAATTTCGCGCATGACCGGAGGGTGCAGTCGCGGTTAACTACGGCAAATGCCTGCTCTCTCCAGCGTCCCGTGCCGCCGCTGCCTATCCCGAACAAATGTCATGTCTAAGGGAGCGCTCCGTAAGGAGGTGTAAGAGATCGAACGCCCAGGCCGGAGCGCCAGACGACAACAGTCGTCCTGGCACTGGCAGTATTGGCAGTCCATCGCCAGTACTCCGGCACCGGAACGAGGGCAGAATGGAAGTTTTCATGCGAACTGGGGCGTCGGCGACATGTGCGATATGCGCGACAGGGAGCGCGGGGGCTCACATGGCCCTAGGCTTGAGAACGTAACATGAAACGAGATCGTCGCGGCAGGAGATGAGATTCGGCAGGTAGTCCAGTACCTTGACGGATTAAGTTAGGAGGACTAATGAATCGGGAGGCGACGTCGGACCCAGGTGCGCGGAGATCTGGATTGCCGGCGTACCTCACTGTCGTGTCCTGTGTGTTTACGCACTCCGGCCCTCATGGAAGCAGAGTCGGCGTTTCTTGTTGTGACACCCACCGCACCTTATTGTACCATCTATCGCTCCCTCAGCCCCGTTTGCGAGCAACCCAAGTATGGTATGGCGCGTTGTTCGCGGCTCGCGTATACCGACGAATATCCTTGGAAAAATTGCTCCGGCGGCCCATATGGATGATACCCCGCTTTGACTATCAAGGGCCGCCACCGTCAGCGAACGGGCGGGTATACCGAGAGACACCTACGTATAAAAGATGGGGCATGAGACCGATGAACAGCAAGCCCTCCAAGCCTTTCGAGTAGCCCCACAAATCCCAACGTCTCTCTCCCCACCTTCGACATTACCAGCATGTGCCGTCTTCGCCAGTACGTGCATAACCAAAGCAGGCTTCCAGCGTGGCACTTACGTTCGTTACGCCAGGGTCAGGACTATATTCAAGAAGTGAGTCGCCGTGGAAAAGTCTATTGGCCACGAGCTTACCCGATCACGAAAGGTGCAACCACGCGGTGACCGCTGTAAGTATTCCTACGGTTCTTCTGCTCGCTCGTTGACCGAAGCTCGTTCTATCAGCCTGATGAAGACGTACGTCGCCTTTTACGGACTCCGCCGCGAAGACATCCGCTAACACAGGAGATACAGCTGCGTTGCGACCGTACCAATTGCAAGTTCTCGCCGAACCATCCCTCGGATTGTGCCGGAGACTACTGCAAGAAGAACTGCTGGCAGTAGTGAGTGCCAAGTCACCGCTGCATTGATACGTCGCTCACCACCCCTATAGCCGTACCGCCCCGCAGCAGTACAGTGAGACTTCACTTGTCATCCTTGAGACGTAGAGACGTCACTGACTATGCCGCAGCGGAAGAGAAGGATCTCTTCTGTCCCTACTGCGTCAGGGCGGGATACCGCTGAGGAGCCGCGGTCACGGAACCTGTCGGTTCTTTGTTGCTTCTTGTGATTGTATATATGCTCGGTGACATCTGTGAGACCGAATTGTAGACGACTTTCTTGGTATTCACACAATCCTGCGGGCTTATCTGCACGGAAACCCTTCCGGAGGACTAGACGGTGAGAGAATGGGCCACAACCGGGGATAGCGGAGCAGCTGCGCACCATGTTCCGGACAAACATGCGACATAGCATTGCAGAGATACAAATACAATGGTGGTACAGTAGCGGAGATATACTATAGACGGGTCAATGAGATGATAGTCCGATAATCAAGGTCAAAGTACGCACGAATGAGCCTCAGTCGTCGTCCTTGATGTCATGCTTTTTCTTGAGCTGCGCTAACTCCTCTTCCCTCCGCGCAATTTCCGCTTTCGCCGCTGCGGCATCTTGTTTGGCAGGCATATGGTACAGGACGACAATGTAGCGTTCTTGTAAATGGAAGCCGTTCAGGTGGTCAAGCGCGTTCTTGGCCTGTACCGTGTCAGGTGCGAGACAGTGAGCGGCCGCTGGGTAAACGATACTCACGTCCATGACATCGTCAAACACGACGAAAGCCGTCCCCCGTGTCTTCTGATCATTTCCAATACGTATCTGGCGGATACTGCCGTACCGGCCGAAGAGGTCGTAGAGGTCTTCACCGGTGATTTGGTAGTTCAGGTTCTTGACGAACAGGATTCTGTTCGCACCGGGAGGGAGCTTAGTCTGAGAGACAGCGGATAAGCACAAAGCTAAGCTGGCGTGCGCGAGAGAAGTACCGTCGGTCGTGCCAAAGCCATGGTCGTGGTCGTGGTCGGAGACTGAGTTTGGGCTGAGTGCGAGTGTAGCGGACTGCAGCCAACGGCCCGCTGTGGCGCTGGCTTTTCCCAAAATGGCAATTTCAGCCAAGTTCACAGGAACCACGCTTGCCGACAATCCCCACCTCCTCCAGCTCCGACGCCGAACACTCATCTTCGCAACCACTACCACGCTCTGCTTCAAGACCAAAGGTGCCTTTATTCCGCAATAGATGACTACCAGCTTTGAAGGAAACAGCGGCTACAGATCACAAGAGGGACGCTCCGAGCAGCATTGTGGCAACGGTCAATCCAATCCAGTTTAGCTCCGCCTTTCCCAAGCTCGACGACGGCGAATTTCCAGCAGGGCTCGTCGAGCTGCTTCCAGCAGGGGACCCACTTCCGGTTGCGGTTCCGTTGCTGCTCGTGCCGTTCGTGCTAGTCCCGTTGGCATCCGGACCAGTGAAGAAGAAGTTGCCGGCGATCGGGCTTCCCAACCCGACCTCCTGCGCGAAGAGCGAGATGTTGAAGTTGCTGATCGGCGTCGAAGCGTTCACGAATTGTGATGCCACGGAGGTGAAGTTCGCGGGCTGGACGAACAGCAGTAATGTGTAGCTATGTACCGTCATGGTAAGTGCATCGGTCAGTATCACCGCCGAGCAAATAACGGAGGTTCGATTACTGACCGATGCGGGTCTGAGCCTGCAGGGGGAGTGGGCCTGAGGAAGTCCGATAGGGCAGGCGTGTTGTTAACGAGAAGCGCGCCGGACGCGAGACTGCCATTGGCCTGGAGACCGGGGGCGAGGAAGTGGCGAATCTGCGACACGTTCGGGTTCTGGGGCGTCGGCGCATCGGGATCGACCATCGCGAGCACGAACGTCTGCTGCGCAAACGACGTGTCGTTCGTGGTCAAGAACACTTGCGGCGGAAGTGCGTTTTCTAGGCGGGAATACGCTCAGCTGCGCTGCCAAGGCTGGCGGGAGTGACGTTCGACTCACGCTCCCTGGTCAGGTTTGCGCCGGGCGTTACGTTGACGGACACCCCCGTCGTGTTGTCCAAGAACACCACATTCAATATAGCGGTCGGATTGAATGCAGGCAGCACTGCAGCATCATGCCGTTAGCATTCCGTCCCTGGCCTGCGAGTGGCATGCTACGCACCATCGGGCACGATCTTCGCAGCAGTGAATGCCTGGGCAACGTCCGAGACCGTGAAATTCGTGCTGTTCTGCGCCGAAACGCAGGAGACGGCAACGGCAGCGACAGCGAGAAGTTGTACCAGCATCTTGGGCGTAAGCAGTTGGCGTATGGAGCCGTACCCACCGCCGCATTTTGCCTCTTATACCCCCCAGGGCCCCGGGCTTTTCTTGGCGGGGTGCAGGTGGATTCGTCAGAATCATCCCGTGTGACTGCGCCTCCCGCGAGTATCGCGTGCATGAGAGGCCGGTCGCCGCTCTCTCATCGCCAGAGACACACATCGCCGGCTGAGCCCCGAAGGAGGCCTCAGTATTGCTAAGTACAGCGAGAGCATCAGCGGTATGTGTAACGCAAAGGTGCTGCGGTCTTGTAAGTATTCGCGGACATAGCAGTCTGGCGCTAGCGGCACAGTACGAGCTGACCGTACGACGGCGCGAGGGCGGGGCCCACCGATCCCACACAAACATCTCGCGAACCCGAACGGCCAGCAGCTGCAGGAACTGTGTAGAACCCTCTGGACTCGTGCTAACTCAGTCATGGGAGAAGAACGCCCAATGAAGACACGAACATGGGGCCCTGAATAGCGAAGACCTCTCTACGCATTAGCCTACGCGTCCCCGTGCCAGTACGGTGGCCACCGTGAGAGGCGACGTCAAGACGTCATTCTTGCATGGGACAGGCCCCGGATGGCCATCGCGTGCGGGCGGGGGCGTGCCCGCTAGCTCTGAGCGTCGGGCCCGCCGCCCAGCTAGCGCGACGTGACGGGCCCCGCGCGCCGGAGACGTCCGCATCCTCCGCGGACTTTACGAGGCACTGCGCGCGCGGCGGCGTGAACATCGCACGTACAGCATGCCGAAACAGGCTCTCGCACTCCGCGATAGCTTGCACGAGCGACAGCGACGATCCCTGCGCCTCCGCGAACATCTGGGAGGGCGGGCTGCGGGGGCTCGGACCTAGCCTAGATTGAAACTTTGCGGCGCGCGACCGCTGCGCTGGCTTGGTGGCTAAGTAGCCGACTCGGTTCGCGGCATGAACGATGTCGGACGCAGCGCCGGCTGGTCTAAGTGCGCCCGGGTCGGTGTGGCCCCACCCACCAACTCTGTTATGTGGCGTTACAGTATCAGCAACATCACGCTGCAGGAAAGCGTTGACACGCACCCATGCACATCTTGTCACAGTGAAACGCCATCCGCTATGTGGCTTTTGGCCATTCGACTCGGAGCGCTGGCGCAACATACCCGCCGGACAAAGACTGAGCCAGGAATCTTCCTGTGAGTGTCGCTTCCCTGTGTGCGGCGACTGGAGCTTCTCCTGGGCGTACCAATTGATACGGAGGTTATGTCACTGCTAGGAACGGTTCAATCAGCCGGTACTGCTAGACATTGACGCCTTTCGTCGGGTACAACGAAACGACGCCCGTCGCTTTAGTGGCGGGGAGGTATCTATGACCTAGACCAAAAACAGTTCAGTCACGTTCGGGGAGTAGCGCCGCCGAGAAACGATTGAATTCAGCAATGCCGGCCGCGCTCAAGCTCGTAGGACCAATCGCCACGACTTGCGAATTTGAATCGCATTCTGTCCAATGGCAGCACGACGAAGACCCTCGCCAGAACAACTCAGCATCTGACTGTCCCGCCCGAGTGAAGGCACCCAGGAAGACGAGTTAATTACAGCCCAGATTGAATGGCACTGGGAAAAAGATGGAATGTTTTATGAGTTCAGCTGCGGGCAGACGAGTGCGAAAAGTTGCCGAGTACCAGAGAACAGTCTAGCGAGGGAAGTGCCTGTCCATGGACGGGTCCGCTCGGGGTGCACTGTATTGAGGTTGGACGGGACAGGCGATAATGACCTACGCACATCGTTCATTAAGCTGATTGGCGGGCATGAGGTCAACTGTATACAGAGTTCAAGTGGACTGGGGAAGCCACTGTAAGCGATGATTTCAGCGGTAGCGGGTGTTATGAACCGAAGTCGAGTTGTAGGCCGGCGCGGGTAGCATTGCAGCCGTCTTGAACGTTCGTCGACAACCGGGAGGATGCCGCCGGGATATCGGCCCCCGAAACGAGTCCAATTCCTTGGAACAGGAGGCTCGGCGAGCCGACGTCAATCGAAGGGCCCGACACGTAAACGGCGTTTTTGCACATCCAGGATATGATATAGTACGGCGGGTACGGGCGGCATCTACGGACAGAAGGTTTCTGTACCGACGAGTGAGTACGTACGCTCCACCGGTCAACCGGAATGCACGAGCTTCACCTACTATACACGCTCAGATCTTCCGAGTCTTCCTCTGGACGTCTGCGCATTCCTCCTGCCCTCGCACGCACACTATTGTGGAAGCCCCCTTGTCCTGTGCGTCCGGAATGAGACATTTGATGTCTTGGACGTCGGGGCATGGGCATTCGGAGGGTTCGGCAACGCAAACCAGAGTATCTGGACACAGATAGCTGGAACAGGGAACTGTATGGCGCGCATGCAATTGTATCAGCTTCTTGCACTACATATCATGTCATATCATGCGTATAATCAGAACGTACCGGCTTCCGAGTGCGCCTGCCACTGTCCCATTCCTCCGGCCGGCCGCTGTTGTTGCTGGTGCTGGTGTCCGCCGAACATTTGTTCAAAAAAGCCAAATTGGCAAGATACGACGGAGCAGTGGAGCACCAAGCATAGGAGTAGAGTATACAGCAGCATCTTTGTGTCGTTCAAACAGGTAGGACGAGTGAAAGAATCGGACGCGGTGGCTGAGGGTGGCTGAGGCTGCTGGTGGCTGAGATACACGTGTCACTCTGCAGACGCGACAGGGCAACACCGCCAAACAACGCGTTACGCGCTAGTGGCAGCTGTATCCATTCGAAAGCATATCGCATTGCAAGACGTCATACAAATCCATAACTAACTAGACGAGAGATGCTGGAAACGTACAAAACGATATCAGGAGACATAACAAAGACTTAGGAAGCGTAAGTCCGTAGGAGGGTGGAGGTGGTGGGGGGGGGGGGGGGGGTACGAAGAAAGGCCAAGACCAGCAGAGAAAACCGTAAGGTGAGAGGAGCAAGGGTAGGAGCGTACTCAGAGGTCGTCGTCGCCATCGAAATCGTCGACTTCGTCCTCCAATGCCCTCCGCATCTGCTTCCGCGCCTCTTTCCCGAGCGGAGTGCGTCCAGGAGTTACTCCAACGAGGGTACTGGCTGGACTCGCCGTAGCACGTACGCTGCGCTCCTTGGGAGTGGTGTGCGCGGCCGATAGGAAGTCGTAGACGTGCTTGGGATGCGGAGAGGCCGGGACGGGTTTTGCCTTCACAGCACTCGCAGGGGCAGCCCGCGTCGAGGGCGGGGAGAGAAGCGCAGCCTTGATAAGGGATGAGTCGGAGGGAGTAGAGGGGTTCGTCGCCTTCTTGGAGGTCCTCCTGCGAGGGGCGACATTCTCCTTCTCGTGCTCCTGATCGGACGATTCCTCGGCGGCGGGAACAAGGGAAAGGGAGGACGATGAAGGAAGGACGATATGCGGGTCTTGATAAATATCGAAACCAGGGTAATGGATAGATTGTACATCGGGAGGGGTAACAACGCGAGGGACGAGGACGGGCTCCGGGAGAGATACGCGCACCGACGAAGAAGTGACCTGGGTACGAGTCACCAGCTGCTCTTCGACAACGAGCTCCTCTGATATGGTGCTCGATGCCCGTGCAGACAGCCGGGGAGAGCGCCGGACGCGGGTCGTAGAGGTCCTCTTCGGGCTGCGCCTGGGGGTACGGGAGCCACTCCTCGACGTGTCGCACGCCGTCGACTCGGATGCTGCAGACGGCGAGCCAAAGTCGAGCTTCTTGGCCGGGCTGTCCGGACCTCGGAGCAGCTCCTGGAAGTGACTCGGGGCGAACCGTGCGCTGTTGCTCGTGGCCGATAGCGGGCTTCTCGTGTGTCGTGGCCCAGCGCTGCCCTCCAGGCCCTTCAGCCGCCGTTTCGCGGGACTGTCAACACATCCCAGCCCAGGCGTGAGGGGACGCTTGTTGGGGCGAAGATGTTTACTCGGTGTGCCTGGGGCCGGCGGATCGGCCGCGAAGAGCTCGACGGGGTAGGGCATCAGCGGCCCTGGTCGCGGCGCCATGTCTTGATAGTCTTGAGGTGTCTTGAGGATGTGGATAGCTTGAGGTCGGGGGCCAGGGAAGGCGAGAGGGGACGGGGAGTATTTATGATGGAAGTTGGAAAGCAAACCACGCGCCGCGCTAGCCACACGCGTCGCGACCGCGATACAGTCACGTCACAAATGAGTCACACTCACGGTCGCGACCCGTCACACCCTAGCCGAGACCCGTCACACCGCGAAAGACCCTTGGCGGATGTCTCCGGAAGAGTCGAGACGATTGTCGCGACGGACGAAAGACCGATGAGACGGCTGACGCAAGCTCTGAAGTACAAAGCTCGTGATATCATTGCACTCAGCAGAAAGAGAATAGAAGGAAGACTTCCCAGCGTGAATATTGTACAGGTACAGAATATACATAGCAAGCGATAACCTAAATGAGTTCTGCAGCGTTGACCGGCATCTCGTCCTGTGCATCGCTTTTGTCAGACTGGGTGATTCTCGAGGGCTACCAAACAGAACACTTACGATTTGTGTACCGTAGTACTGCTCTGGAAGGAACAAACAACTCGTTAGAGCGGATGCCAGAATAAGAGCCGGAAGAGTACGTACCGATGTCACGGAGAATACGGACATCGTCCACCGTCACGAACTGAGGAAAAACGTCAAGACCCAATGACAGGCAAGGAACGAAAAGACAACGTACGTTGATTGCAACACCCTTGCGTCCGAACCGACCTGATCGACCGATGCGGTGAATGTAGTTTTCACGGTTCCTGATTGTACTGTTCAGCCACCCGTTGTCCGTCGCAAAAGGCTTTTGACTTACGCAGGGAGGTCGTAGTTGATGACGAGCGAGACTTGCTGCACGTCAATGCCACGCGCCCAAACGTCAGTTGTGATAAGGACGCGTCTACCACTCTGTGATTAGTGCATGACAAAGAGCTGCAGGAGAGGAGGCACGTACGAGGTCCCACTGCGGAACTCGGCCATGATAGCGTCGCGTTCCTTTTGAGCCATTTCACCATGCATGGACGACACCGTGAAGTTTGCCGCCCGCATCTTCTCCGTCAGCCAGTCGACCTAGGGAAGTGTGAGCGGCATTTCCTCGTGCGAATAGCCAAGAGAGCTCACCTTTCTCCTTGTGTTGCAGAAGATGACCGCCTGAGTGATCGTGAGGGTGTCGTACAAATCGCAAAGGGTGTCGAACTTCCAGTCCTCCTTCTCTACCGCCACGAAGAACTGCTTGATGCCCTCAAGCGTCAACTCGTCACGCCTGACGAGGATCCGGATAGGGTCCGTCATGAATTTGGTGGTCATCTCCAGAACGTCGTAGGGGAGCGTCGCGCTCAGCAGGACGACCTGGGTTGCAGGGGGAAGGTAGCGGTAGACGTCGTAGATCTGGTCCTTGAAGCCCTTGTTGAGCAGTTCGTCGGCCTCGTCCAGAACGAGCATCTTGATGTTGCGTGTCCGCAAGCTCCGGCGACGGATCATATCGAAGACACGACCAGGCGTACCGGAAACAACATGCTGGCCGTACTCCAACTTGCGGATATCCTCGCCAATGGACGTCCCACCAATGCATGCGTGGCACTGAACATTCATGTAGTCGCCGAGCGCGAGGACGACAGACTGGATTTGCGTGGCCAATTCGCGAGTAGGGGAAAGGACAAGAGCTTGCGTCTCCCGAACGGTCACGTCGATGGACTGCAGGATGGAGATGGAGAATGTCGCGGTTTTTCCGGTACCGGACTGTGCCTGCGCAATGACATCGCGTCCTTGGGTGATCGGGAGGATTGCGCGCTGCTGGATAGCGGAGGGTTTCTCGAAGTCTATCACAGTTGTAAGCAAAATAGTAGCAGAATGTAACAGAGACACACGCACTGTACGCGTAGATGCCGCGCAGGAGGTCCTCCTTCAACCCGAGGTCATCGAAGGTCGAAACAACCGGTACCGCCTCCGACGATTCGAAGACAAGTTTCTGCACACGTTCGGGTCTCCCTGTCAGTAGCCAGCAAGTCTTCTGCAACCTGAGTTGCTCACCTCGTCACCGGGGTTAATGCCAGACATTGTGAGTGGTCGTGGATGAGAGAGAGCAGAGTGCGGAGTTCAAAATTGGGACGCTCTCGCAAAGCAGCCCCGTAAGCGCCCACGTCCAAGTTGGTGCTCGCGTAGGCGCTCGTTGCAGGTCTGTCCTCGACTTGAGTCCTCGACGCCTTCCTCGTCCTCCTCGCTGCCTCTCCCGCTCTCGACCTCTTCGCCATGGACTCGATCATCGAGGTGCAGCGCCAGACACACGAGGAGATTGAGCACCTTGAGCGCGCGCTCCACACCATCCTCGCAAAACCCCAGCCCACACACCAGGTCCGCCTGCAGAACGAGCACAAGGCCTCTCAACTTCTGGACCGTCTACATTCGCGCGTCGTTACGCTCAACAACCTCTACGAAGACCAGGACACTCGGAAGGCTGAGATTGACGCCATCTCTGGGACGACGCGCCAGGACGACCTCTCTGCCTTCTACGATAGGCTAGGGAAGATCACCGAGCACCATGCGAAGTACCCCGACTCCACCGTTGGTGGGTTCGAGCTCGAGCTGGCTGCGTTTGTGGACGATGACGAAGAGTACGAGGACGAGGACTTTGAGCAGGATGACCGTACGTGCCTCTTTAGTGCTCCGTGGACATTGTGGGTTGACCGTGCATGCTTCGCCAGCTGTCGCCCTGATGTTCTCTGGTGAAGAGGGCTATGGCAAATATCTTGACCTCTATGCTAACCACACCACGTACAACAATCTCAAGCACATTGGCAAGCGGCTCGCGTACCTGCAATACCTCGACGTCCTTCTTGCCGCCCAGTCAGAACCTGTACACAGAGAGCTGCCCAAGGAATGTAGGCTTCACCGAGACTATGAGCTGTATGTCTCTCTATACATTCCACCATTTCACGTCACTCAGCTGGTACCTCTGCAGATACATCCGTGCTCTCCATGCATACCTCACTTCGTTCACAAAACGGTCACAGCCTCTTGTAGACATTGAGTCCCAACAGCGCGAGGCCGAGGAACAGTTCAACAAGTACTGGGAGTCTGGTGAAACCGAGGAATGGGAGGAGGCCCAGGCCAAGGCACCCGAGAACGGAAACGGAGAAGGTGGCATCTGGTGTGCAGCATGTAAGTAACGTCGAGGAGTTCATCCTTTGTCTTGCTCACAGGCTCTCGATTCAGGTCAGAAGATGTACTCGAAACAGACGGTGTACGATGCACACCTCAACTCGAAGAAGCACATCAAAGCCGCCCAAAAACAAGCTACAGCAGGCGCGCCACCCGCGAACCCGAATGGGCCCCCTGCCGCAGGTACTCCTCACCCCAACGGAGAGTCTTCACATGCGTCCGGCAAGAACAAGCACCGCACTGCCGCCCTCCTGACACACCTCTGCACGCAACTCCTCCGTGAACTAGCACCAGCACTGAACGACACGAAGTCAAACGTTGAGCGCCGGTTCTCACTCACCGCACGCGAGCGCGAACAGGAGCTTCTCGAGCAGTCGAAGAAGCCCCCACCGGCTGCCAAAGCGCCCGCAAACGGCGAGGGAGCCGAGGAGGAGGAAGAGGAAGAGCGCATCTACAACCCTCTCAAACTTCCGCTCGGGTGGGACGGGAAGCCTATCCCGTACTGGTTGTACAAGCTTCACGGCCTAGGCGTGGAATACCGATGCGAGATTTGTTCGGATCACGTCTACATGGGCCGCAAGAACTTCGAGCGTCACTTCCAGGTATGCATATACAGGTCGCGTGCATTGTAAATTTGCCTGAACTGCTCCTTTGTAGGAATCAAGACATGCGTTCGGTATGCGCGCGCTCGGCCTGCCGAACACGAAGCACTTCCACGAGATCACCCGTATCGAAGATGCGCTAGCACGTAAGTGCTTCGGTGAATATCCCTTTGACTGCGAGAACTTACCGCTTTCCCAGTTGCCGAGAAGCTCAAGCGCGAGGGCCGGACCGAGATCTTCGAGCAGGAGACGATGGAGGAGCTCGAGGACGAAGAAGGAAACGTGTACAACCGCAAGACGTACGAGGATCTCAAGAAGCAGGGGCTCATCTGACCTGCATTTGTTCTGTTGTATGCGCCCGTCTGCTCCATTCTACGCACTCTATCGCGGGTGTATCTCTGTCTCTGTCTGTATCATACATCATACGTCCGTTGGCTATACTACGAGTCCGAGTCTGGCGTAAGCTTGGTGGAACGTGGTGGTGGTGGGGGAGGCGGTCTGCGTGTGGTTGTGGTTGTGGGCTGAGCTGGTGCGATGGGGGCCTGCAGGGCGTGGTACAACTCTTCCTCAGACGAGGAGGGTGACGACGAAAGGGATGATTCGCTGGACGAGTCGAACGGATTGCCGCCACGGCCGTTCTTTGATGCAACTGGCACCACGATGCCGTTGGGATGTTCTGAGAAAGTCGGTGAGCTCGAGAGTCGACACATCGCCCGACAAAGTACGTACCCAGATCGTCCCACCAAGCAGAGACGTCTGAACTCGGAGGTGGGACTGTATAACGCAACGGCGATGAACACTCAGCAACGACAGCCTAGGTGCCAGGGCGAACGTCGACTCACGGTTCGGTTCCTCTGAGCTGAAGCTGAGGCCAGCCAGTTTTTCGTCCAGCTTCTCTCCCGGCGCCGTACTCGTGACGCTTTCTAGGAGCAGTTTTGCGAGTGCAGCCCGCTTCGCGTGGTCGATGATTCTGACTTCAGCGCGGAAAATGGCGAACACTGTTGGGCAGCCATCAGCGCAATGTTGGTCCCTAAATGACGAATCGCTCACCTGCTCGATGGTCCGAACTCTTCAGCTCAGCGCGGGAATAGACCGCAAGGTCGAGATTGTTGCCCTTGAATATGATTCGATCTATCGAGCTCAGGCGATGAGAGACTAGACATACTCCAGGTGCAAGATGCTCATACCTGTCCAGGCCGGAATGCGCATCTTCTCACTTGTGTCGTAGTTGTCGGTACCCAGGTCGTACTTGTAAGTCGGGCGGAAAAGCAAGGGACCCTCCTGATAGCCTTCGAACACAGCGCGCTCGTCCATGGCTCGGCGTAGCTATGAGTTATGTTCAGCGATTAGTTGCAGTATGCTCAAGACGTTGACGTACCTGATCTGCGGCGAGGAGTGCGTCGAAATCGTCAATCGATGCAAGAGTCCTGACGCGATCGTTGTCCAGGTCTATCCGGTAATTCGTATCCGCCAACCAGACAACGTTTCTATGCAGCACCGCCTGTAAGCTGGGGCCCTACTTGGTCTATGTGGTACTCACTGATGACTGTCAATAGTCTTCCCCTTGAGGAAGTGCAGGCCGTTGACTATAGTCCGATAGTCCGCGTTGCGTTCTGCTACATTCGCATGCCCGGCAGCGAAGTGCGCCGTGAGGAAGCAGAAGCTTGTGTCGTGGTAGTCCAGTCGGATGCCCACCGCGCCCTTGTTACCTGACATCCCACGGAGTCCAGTCTGTGATGCAGAGTGAGCTTCGCAGACGTTGAAGAAAAACGCATACAAACCTTGTGAGAAGCCGCCTCGACGTTGCGAATCACCGCAGTGAGCTCCTCCTTGACCAGGATGAGAAGCGCTGTACCAACGAGCTGTGTGGACAGTCAACGTATATAAATGTGCGTCGGAGATCATAGGCCCCTACCTGGTGGCTACGGAGCAGAATGTAGCTGCTCTTCTTATTGGGGCGCCGTTCTAGGGTCTCAATGATCTTGGCTTCCCATACACGTCTGCAGGCAATAGTGAAGCTGTGAGGCACAACCGAACAAATACGGCGTACCTCTTCTCTGGATCGGTCTGGACGATCTGTTGAGCCGTCAAGGGCACAATCTCCTGGAAACCGAGCGCAAACATGTCGGGCCTAGGTGCCATTAGCATTTGGGGTGGTTGGAATGCCCCATCCTCACTTACTCAGGCGTATCTGGGTTTCACGTATAAGTGATATAGGACGGGTGAGAAACGATTATAACGTACTTGGTCGAGGGAAGAGCCATGGTAGAAGTGACTCGCTCGGTGGTGGCTGGCATAAGATAGTGTCAGCAAGTATATCCGGGGATCAATAGCGCGGGGGGTTACTCACTCTGCCGTTGAGATTCCAGGTACCAACAAAGATTGTACATTGCTTCGTTGTCGAATACTCGGACAGTCTATGCAGTGTCAGGGAGGTGCATACCATCAGGCACATGTATGGAGAACGTACCTATTTTCCAGTGCCGCGCGCACTGAGTCGTGGATAGGGTCGAAGATGGTCACTTGCCGCTGAGTGCTGAGGTTGCCCTGAGAGGACGTGAGCGTGTGTGATCACTTTGAAGCATGATTCAATACGACATACCACAAACATGTCGATCGCAGCCTGCTTGCCCTTGTCCTGGAAGTTATTGATGTAGGCTCTTGACACGCTCTTCGTCGCATCCGACAAGACGCCCGCTAGGGTGCGCTTCCCGCTCCGAGTGAAGCTCGTGTTTAACGCACCGGTCCCGGCGTATATTCGCGACAGCGCGTCGCCGTTCTCGGCCCATAGTTCTCCATGGTTCGACCACAACGAGCCGGCGTGTATCCATTCGCGGCGTATGTGCATGAGATACTGTTCGAGCGCGGTTCGGGACAGGATATCTTGCACGAAGTTCGTACGATCCAGACTGGGTCGCAAGGGCTTTCAGCGAGCTAGTTGATGTGAGTGTTGGAGCACACGTACCAGTCGAGGCAATTCGTGCGGAACACGCCTTTCTGCTCAGTAATGATCTCGTTCGTGTTGGCGTCAGCCATTGCGAACCCAAACCTGTCCAGATTATCGACAACGGTCTCCAAACGTCTGGTCATATGGGTTATCGCAGTGAGTTATAACCCTGCTCATGAACTAATATGATGGATACTGACCTGATCTCTCTGAACACGCTCTCATGACCACCGATGCGCACAGCGGAATGGAAGTCAAAGCTAGTCAGACCGATGGTGTCCCCGAGCGCATGTTGCGCGGACTTCATGTGGCGGCTGTACGCGCCAGTGAGTGCCGCTTCGTTCTCCTTCGTCCCAAGCAGGTTGATTGCGTGCACAGCACCGTATTCCTCCACAAGACCAGCAAAATGCCGGTCAAAGGCCGGCTGAGACGCTTGCGGCCGTGTGATCTGAATACGATGGCCAAAGGTCTGCAGGCCTTGCTGCTCCCAAAACACTGCCCGAGGAGCACCGCACCGTGAGGGAAACTGCGTGAACAACGGCATCGCGCACGATTGGATTGAACATATACATACATGGAACGCTACCCCGTACTTGTACGTAACTATAGCAATGCTGGTCTGTGCTGAAGACCGTTTCCGTCTGGGGGCGAAGGCAGAGTCAGCCGCCGCCGTCATCGTCAGAGATACCGCGGGTAGCAATACCTCAACGAAGTTGGCACAGTTGCCGTCGTCGTCGACACCTCGGGTGTTGAATCTCGTTCCCGCACGCTTCCACCCCAACCTGGATATGAGGGAGAGCGTTGCGACGGCAGGGGTACCGTTCGTCGGTGGCGCAGGTAGCGCGAGGGTGCATATACCAACATATCCCTGGATAGCCAGTATCTACACGAAGGTGGACGTTCAGCAACCGAAGGATCATCATCAAGCGCACTTACGATGAATTGACATTGGTCAAGCTCCGCACGTTCATGAGGGTCCAGACGTTCACGGAAGTCTAGCAAGCTCCTGATGATATATTCGTTCCACACGAAACGATCATCGTATGTCGAGGGGTCCCACGGTTCAGTACGAGCGAGACGCCGCTGCAAGCGCGATGAGATGTCCCACTGCGGGTCACAAGCGTAGTAGAAAGTCCCAGTGGAGATCAGCTTCCTCAGAGGTTGGCAAGGGTGTTCCGGCGCGGGGGTAGCGCTTCCACTAGCATTGTAGTACATGTCATTCTGGTCCCCGTAGCCTGGGCTCGGCGAAGGCTCTCCATTGAGCGTGGGTTCGTCCCACAGCGAGGAGGTAAGACAGAAGAAGCTGACGTCGTGAATCTGGCAGACGCTCTCGGGAGTGGGGGATGAGGGTCTTGTGTTTCCGACATCTGTCGCAGATGTGATGACGGCGAGAAACATATCTGACGACCGTGGCGTTCTATTCGTGAAGCACATGAGCATAGGTTGAGAGTGGACATACCTCCCGCTATTGAGATCAGACCCAGACATCCCTTCACGATCCGCGAGCTCAATCGCGTCGCGTTCGTCAAATCCACTTCGCTCTTGGGCAGGAATTCCACCACAGCTTGGGACGAAGAGTCTTGGGCCGCGCGGAAGACCAGAGCTCTCGATGGTATACCGCGCTTCTCATCTTGGGAGCTAGTCACCAGATACAAGGTCCTTGGGCTTTCTCCGAGGTAAAGGTACATCTTGTAGCCAAAAAACTAGTGCGAGGAGACGAGCAGACAGAAGGATGAGTAGAGGAGGAACCACAGGCAGTCGGGCAGGTTTGTATCCTATGTAGAGTCGGACTGCGGCTTCGCACTTGCCGCAAGCACGGCGCTGCGGCTACAGCACTTTATGCCCAGGAAGACTAGTTAAGACCCGATGCAGGGAAGGAACAGAGATAGCAGGATTCCGAGGCTCGTGCAGTTAGGGAACGAATTCGAAGTAGGTGAGTGGCTGAGTGAGGAGAGAGTCGAGACGAGAGTCGACGAGTACATCCCGGTGGCTGTACGCTCCATATACGAACTACTTGGCCCGACATGCGCGAGGCATGCTCAAACGCAGCATCACAAGCATGGCAGAACCGCAGTTCAACCCACGCATGAGTTACAATCACTCCCAATAGACCAAATTACATGCTGAAGCGCTCCTAGTGAAGTCCGCTAGAAATCCCGCCCTGCTTCCCTAACGCTACTCTGAGCGCTCGCAACCCTCCTCATCTCCAGACGCCTTGCTCCTGGACCGGAGCCCATCGCCCTGGGAGGCTCTTCACCGGTCGACCTCCGCGGCGGTGTGCTGAGCGAGAAGTTTGCGGACTCGGCCGAATTTCCGTGAATGTATTGTGATGGTAAGGCGGGCCTGTAGCTGTCGCTGGAGACGCGACGGGGCGAAAGCATGGGGGAAGGCAGGCCATTCATTGCTGGAACCGGGCCGAAACCGGGAGAGGGTGGCGCCGTGCGGGGTGAGCGTGGGGCAATAATACCCTCGGACGTGTCGCGACGCGTGCGAGGGCGAAGACGCGGGAGCGAGTCGATGGGGAGTGCGTCGTAGAGTGCCTTGAAGAGAGAGGTGCGCGATCGTCCAATGTTGGGCCGCGCAGTAGCGGTCGGAGAGACTGGCACCTCACTTGGTCCTATTATCGACTGTCAGTATGGAAAGACTCATCGCAAGAGAGTTGACTAACCTTGAGCGTTCATAGGCAGCGCGTTGTCGTTCGCACTCAAGCTGAGGAAGAGGAAGAGCGGGGCTAACCAGACGCATATACCGAAGAACGTCGCAATTTCGCCAAAGTTGGGTACGGGGTGAGCCATGGCTGGTCCCCGGTAGGAGCGGTGCGCCCTTTGGCGAGCCTCTTGGGTTATCCGCGCGAAGTAGAAGAACCACATGAAGTGGTCGAGGACCACCAGGACACAGGACCCCACGAAGCTCGGAGAGGAGAGTGAGATGAACGGCCAGCTTGGAGTGAAGTTCTGCAGGTAGATGATGTGGCAAAATATGGAGAATAGGATATGCTTGAGTGGGAGGGCGTCGTAGAAGTACAGCAATATGTGGAGTAGTATGATAGCCTAGCACACGCCTGAGTAATGAATGGGGCAAGAGCGCAGGGGGAACGTACATAAATGCACCGCTGGCCGACTGATTTTGATGTCCTTGAGTGCTCTTCAATTAGCTCTGAGATCCAGAGAAGGCCGCTTGCTACGAGTACGAGTCCACGGTCAGTTCCGTGCGCACGCGTAAGGTAGAGGAGACTCGCCTAGAGAAAGGGTAACGAAGACAAAGGCAGCTGCTCCGCCCGCATAGCTGTGGACCGTCTTCAGCTACCACGTCTTACACGCGTGCACGGAGTCTCACCTCAAGAGGTGAAGCAACGTCATGGCAGGCGAGATTGTCCAGCAATTCGACGAGGCACAGTAGGATTTGTGGTATATACAGCTTGACCACCCAAGTCAAGATGCGTGGTATATGCCAGCTTTTGACCAGCGACCCAGAAAGAGAAGCTTAAGTGAGCTGCAGGTAGTCGTGGACGAGTGTGAACAGCGGTAAGCGTGATTCGCGCGTAAGCGCCCGAATCGACCACTTCTTCTATAGCACGGCCCGAACAAGCCGCACTCACACTCATCCCGGCCGGGTCGGACTCGGGCTCTCGAGGTCAGTGACTGCTAGCAAAACGACCCGAGGTATGAACTGATCGACCATCCCTAGCTTACTAGTTCACGTGTATCTACATATTCCTCCTCCCACGCCAACGCAGATGGTTCCAACCGCACCGCCGTGCTCAACACCGGCAGAGTTGTGTCGGGCCGAGTACTGTGAGCCCGACGTATGAGGCACTGCTCCGCGTTGAGCACCCCGAGGAACGAGCATGTGCATACTGCACAGTGCGTAGGATCAGACAATGTGTGCCTCCGTACGGCGGGCAGGGGCTCACGTTTGGTGATGGCAAAGTATAAGCCGGTGTAGATGAACGACGTCCGCCGGACGATGAACTAGGCGTCGCAGGTATCACGTACGTCAGTAAGTCCGCATCATGCCCATATAATAACGGAAACGGTGCTCACGAAGATGATGCATAGGGTAGTTCCTAGTCTGATGTGCAGATGTTAGAGACATGCCAGAGGGGTCACCGGATATACATACATTGCGAGGATTCCGGTGTTGACGACATACATGACAATCGTCGAGATGACGAGGTCGAGGCTAAGGAGGGTACCTCAGATGACGTCTAGCGCAAGTCGCAGATATGGGTGACATACCGTCTCAGCCCGGTCCTGAAGCGGCGCAGTACCACAAACATCGCGGATGCAATGAGGGTGTCTGTCGCGATTTGGCACGAGAACCCGCTGTATAGCATCCACTGGGGAGTATGCCCAAAATCAGGAATACACAAGATCTGCACTTCGACGAATGACGCACCCCGAGGTCACGGCCTTGGACCCAAATCGTGAGGTTGACTCTGGGTACTAGGTTAATGAGCCGTGCGAGGACTTGTTAAGCCAAACTACACACTCTTGACCAGCGAACGCTGCTTAGCGAGTCAGCAATTTGATCGGTGTTGTATAGGTCATGGCGTACCTAATCCGATGGCTATAGCGCGTCACAGTTTGTCCTGTGAGATATTGAAGGGCACCAGCAGGTGAACCCACCTGAGATTAGCACCGATGAGGCCGCCTGTTGCAGGCTCAGTTCGCGTCAATGTGTCTCCGAAGTCGGGTCGGACGAGGATCCAAGCAAGGCGCTCACTATGATGCATGGTACGAGTAACTTCTTGCCGCTGACTAGAGAACATCAGCACGACATGTAGCGTACTGCAACACGAAACGGCGCGTACACCTCCATATCCTGTATGCGTAACCTCTGGTTATCGGTCAGCGGACGTCGCGACGTTTATCAAAATCGCATCTCACAATCTCACTAGTAAACCGTTCACCTCCTGCACTTGATTCATCAGGATCGGGGCTTCGTGACACAGGGCAAGAAGTACTAACTGTGATGATAACGATAGCCTTTCCAAAGGTCCTGCTCAGTCCAAGCTGCGAAGGGTAATGGTAGAGAGATACTCACTCCGAGAGTCCATGGGGGCTTGGCAAAAACGGCGGTGTTACCCCGCTGCCACACAAGGTACCCCGCCACGGTATACGCGACTAACGCCATGTGTAGAGTATCGACCACCCTAGCGTAGCAGGAAAGCGTGCAATGGGTAAATTGTGAGCTCGAGACGTGCATCACTCCGCATTTACCATAACGCGGTGACCTGAAGGCGATGATTAGCTTCGGATGCCTCGGATGCTATCGGATGTAACGGAGAAGACCCACGAGATACATGCAGGCTGACCACGGCATCTGTCCGTACCGCCTGAAGTAGGCAACCGCCTGTCCGGTTGTAATACCATACAAACTGGGGGCAGACACCGGGGCATCATCGGACCTTCCGGCAGCCATGTAAGTCACCGCAGGAGCACTCACGCGAGCGAGATGCCAAATCCGATTAGCTCGACACCGATTGTCGAGTCGAGGCTTGGGGTGTCTTCAGCAGACATGCACGCTTATCCGCCGTTGCAAGCGCATAAAGGAGGGACTGCAGGTCGCTCTGGGCGTCATTCGCAACTCTGTGGCTCTGTTCGCGCCAGGACTGCATGGTAGTGTTCAGCGACTGGTAGGTACTGTGCTATGGAGCGTGAACGCACCTGTCTGCGGAATGCTCTCTTCTGGTGCCTGCCCGCAGTGAGAAGAGCGGTTTGTCGAGACCAGCAGGATCGTCTGATCAATGCGCGGCTGCCGAGGCTCTTCGTTAGTATTTCCCTTGAACAATCCTAGCGAGGAGAGCAGGATGTCGCTAGCGCCAGCCAAGGTGAGTGCGCGAAGACAAGCAGAGGCATGGCCAACGAGGGGATGGCGAGCTCTGGTCGTGAGAAGACACATCTCAGCCCAACTACAACGTCCGAGGGTCACGTAGACGATCTGGTCTGGGACGAACGTGATTGGCAGGTGGGCCTTCGAGAACGCCGCACTGCTCGCGCGGACGCAATCTGCCGTTAAATGGCCGGGTGAGGAGCTGCAGTGAGACGGTAGTGCCGCGCAGGGCGTATTTCCGCGGAGATACATGGGCGGATACATGTGTGCTGGACGACCGTGTGGGGGTTGATGCCATGCCATCAGGATTAGCGGTTCGCTGGAGCATCGATATCGAGCCTTGGCTGGTTCTCTGGAAAACATGCCACCTGGTTCGAAGTCAGTGTGGTCGGCGTGGGCTACCGGAATGTATTGAGTGAAGAGCTTCGAAGTTGCCCGGGCTGGCTCGTGAGAGTTGGAAGGAAAGCCGGTGCGTCTGTTAGGCGCCTTCGAGCTCTCTGCTACGTATACGGCCGCTCAGAAGAACCACGACAGTGTTAAGGAATGATGTATGAATTGATAATGTATCTAAGGACAACCGTAAACAAGGACTCAGTCGCGATGTTGTATAACGAAGCTATAATAAGGGGCAGGGAGCGATAGCGAGTAGTCAGCACGAACAAGAGCACATCATGAAGAAATAACGGGAGGACAACATCACATAACTTGACGGCCGACCAGCGCCAGGAGATTACTAGACTGTGAGTCTAAAGGGTACAAGTATATAACATGAACGTATATCGTATGCGCGGGAGGAAGAGAACGGGGACAAGGCCACCTTATAGTACGAGAATTACAGAGGTTCCAACTCGAACCAATCAGAACCACTAAAGTATACTGAGATGACATTAATACCACTACTGCGTAGGTTGCGAACCAAAGACTCACCATGTCGGGTTTCAGCTCCTAACGGGCAACAGTCTTAGGGTACGAGTTCGGTAGTTCGGCGCCATGAGAGTCGTGCGCACGAGCTTTGGCGGCTTCCTCCCACAAGGAGCTACCACCGCGGGCGGCGTTGGCCCACTCTATCCAAGGCTCGACGCCCTGCTTGGGAGACAAGACAACGTGCAACCTGTCGTCGCGCTGCCGAGCCCACTGGACCAGGGTGCGGAACGTTTCCCTAGGCGAGTGCGTGTTCTTGCCCGGGTAGCGCGCGATCTGGTACCACGGGTTCGTCAACCACTTCTCCTCCGCGATCGTCAGCACGATCATCTGGAGCGCGCGGTGCTCCAGAACGCCCGGGGGCAGGCGGAGCCCGTCCTGCTCGAAGTTGTTGCCGAGGTCGAGGTACGGCAGCGCGAGGTGCGTGAGGTTCGGCAGGAGGTTGTGCGGACAGAACGCGGAGACCTTCATGTCGAGGATGCGGAGGTGCGTGATGTTGTGCAGCAGCTGCGTCCCGTCCTGCAGCTGCGCGCCGACGAGGAAGTGCCAGTCGTACCGGAAGGTGTGCGTGATGAGCGTGATCGAGTGAAGACGATGGAGGAAGGGCTGGCCCGGCGGGATGGATGCGTCTCCTCCTGCCCGCGCGGCGGTATTCCGCGCCTGGATCGCTTGGGAGACGGCGCGGAGAGACGATGACATCAGTGCGATGTTCTCAACGTTGGGACAGGCACGGAAGATGTCTTCTTCAACCGAGGGCGTCGAAACGCCCGTGCTCTCCGTCCACAGGTTGCGCACGAGGTAACCCCATCGGAGCGGCGTAGAGGGGCGTTCTCGGGGCTGGGATCGTCGTTCACCAGATGATAAAGTCACCGAGAACGACGGCTTCGAGCGGTGCACGATGGTCGCGAAGAGGTAGGGAAGGGCGATGGGGCGAGCCCATGTACACACCAGAGATACTGAGCGAGCGCCATGGCGAGACGCGCGCGCGGTCGCTTCGAAGATCTGGATGATGATTTCTGGTGGAAGGTCGGGAAAGGGATGCGTAGCGGCCATTGGGTCCATGGGAACAGATGAGAGGTCGCTCGTCGACGTATTCACAGGTAGTGAGTACGCGTAGGCAGGATGTCGTCGCGTTGGAGGTGTGGTCGAGGTAGAGATGCGGAGGCAACGCTCAGATGTCAGATAGTAGAAGCGCGCTGAGAACCGCCTGTCGGAATGGAAGGCGCGAAGCCATGGATATCGTGAAGCCGGCGTGACCTCTGGACGAGGGGGAGAGGTCGCGGATTTATAGGAGTGTGGTGGTAGCTTGGTACCTAGTTAGTGGCGCATCCCTGATTGTTTGCATTACATCGACCCGGGACAGCTGAAGCGCCAAGGGTCAACGTATTGTAGGCCGAACTATCTGGTTGAACGTTTCCGAAACGTCAATGCAGCCAAGACGGTAAGTACTGCATGGGGTATAGCATCGGCGGTGGTGCGCCATGGTTACGATCGGGTTGCGACTCCCGTCTCTCCCGTCCAACCTCGGGCATGGGCCACATCGTCCCGGTGATGCGGTACTACCACTGACCTCCGCCGGTGCTGTTGCATGAGCTAGTCATGGTTTCAGAGTGAATGATCTGGAGAGAGGTAGATTTCTGTGAGCTTTGTGGCGAAAAACCTAGGGTGCATCATATGCACACGATGGTGGATTCCCTGCAACATGCCACCAATTGCGGACTGACTGCCGTCGATCCGACGTCTCGTCGACCGTGCTTCGCTTCGGTCCTGTGAGCCGGATGCATGCACGCATGCCATCATAGCAATATCGGCTACTGAGGAGCCCTGACTGCAGGAGTCTGAAGAGTCCTTGCCTCGTTACCTGTGCGTTCTCTTCTGTAGCAATTGTCATGCGCGACACGGGAACTGATGGGATGCACAACGACCATAAAGCTTCATCTTCTGTTTTCTGAAACCTCGACACAGAAGAAAGGACCCGAACTTCAGAAAATCGACGGTCGACTCGTGCTGGATCCATGGGCGTCGCGCTCAACGTACTGTAGGCTATTTTGGCGCCGGACGCGTCGATCGCGATCCAGTGCTCGGCTAGATTGCGGCCTGGGCCGAGCCGCATCTAATCGCACAACTGCACACGTCCTCCGTCGGCCAGACGCAGCTCATCATCTACCACTCACATCCGCTCTGCCAGTTGCTGTGCGACTGCCTTCTCATATCTTTCCTACTCGTATCCTCTTGGGCTTGAAGCTTGTGCCGCTGTACTCGCGAAAATAACCATGTCGCAATTCGCAGACTTCGGAAATCCCGTCTACGACACGTTCGACGTGGACCTCCTCGTCAAAGTGCTCGCGCACACCGCATTCAGTGAGCAACCGCACTATCTCTGCGGATTGTGTCTGACTCGAGTACCGCAAGGCCCGTTCTTCACTTTCTTTATCCCCGTATTTTACTACTTCCAGGGCGCACGCTGGCCGGCGCCCGTACTCGTCATCCCTGCCGTCTACAACGTCTTGCTCTCGGCCTTCTGTAGGTGCACAGACTAGGGAAGCGTTGCAGCATCTGAAATGCTGCCACAGGGTTCTTCAGATGGTACTCGCGTCTCTACCGCAACCAAGGCAGTCTCCTCCATGGACCCCCACGACTCGACTGGGGTGAACAGATTGTGGTAATCACAGGAGGTGTGTCCCGACACTGCATCATGTGTAACCCCCGCTAACGCGCTTGTCTCAGGCTCCTCTGGGCTGGGAGAGCTTATTGCGAACACACTCGCAGTCCGCAATGTCCTGGTCGTTGTCCTCGACATCAAACCGATCCAGACGGAGAACAGTGAGTCGAGATGCAGGCTCCGTGTCATATGTCAGCTCACCGAGTCCCTCGTAGACAACATCACGTACTACAAATGCGATGCATCGAAGTGGGAAGAAGTCGAGGCAGTCTCGAAGCAGATTGTTGAAGAGGTATGCGTGTATCGCTGCAGAGCGTCGAGAACATCACTCACGACATATACAGCTCGGTCACCCTACCATGCTCATCAACAATGCAGGTGTCGTACAGGGCAAGGCCATTCTCGACCTGACACCGGAAGACATTCAGCAGTGCGTACCAATAGTACATGACTTTCTCGCATATACTCACCTTGAGTATCACGCAGGACATTCTCTGTGAACACGCTCGCACATTTCTGGACTTTGAAGGCGTTCCTCCCCCAAATGATCAAGGAGAAGACCGGCCACATTGTGAGTGTCGTAGTCATTTTTTGCAATGCCAGTGACTCAAACGGGGTGATAGGTCAATATCTCCTCTGCCGCCGGTATGGTGGGCATCGCCCGCTTGAGTGAGTGCCAAATTTGAGCCACATCAGGATTAGCAGAAGTACTCATCGCAATATCACCAGCCGACTATGGCGCATCCAAGGCTGCGCTCATCACCCTCCATGAGTCACTCAGATACGAGCTGGACCATGTGTACAAGACCCCCGAAGTCAGGACAAGCTTGTTGATCGCCGGCCACATGATGTCTCCGCTCTTCGCCACAGCCCGCCACCCGCAGAACTTCCTGTACAGGTTCTTCTTCCCGAGTCTGGCCCCGGTGGACGTCGCGAAGGCCGTCATCGCGACCCTGGACGAGCGCCACTCGCGCGTGCTGTACCTGCCGTTCTACGTGCACTTCGTACCTCTGCTGCACATGTTCCCGAGCTTCTTGCGCGATTTCGCTCAGTGGGTAAGTGTAATCGGTCCCACTTCTCTCGTCTGGAACTGTGCTCTAACACTGTGTCCATAGATCACTGGCTGTGACTACGCCCTGCAGGATTTTGTCAAGATCACGGGCAGGAGGCCCGAGGAAGGTCCAGCTCCCGCCATTTCGATGCAAGAGCGCGACCGCCGTGACTAAATTGTCTATTTGTCCTCCAAAATGCCTGGCTTCCGTGGTCTTTCGGGATCTGTGACTGACTGTGGTCATTGCTTATGTATTGTTGTAATTTATCGGGCTCTGGTTTGTCTTGGACGATGCGCAGGCTTCGGCTCGTCGCGGGCAGCCTCGGTCCCCTGCACTGTCGTTGGCGGCATTGAGGTGCGTATGTCGACTGCACTCGTACGTGCTATTCCTCGACTTTTATCAAGCAGGAAAGCCGGGCGCGGAGGTGTGTTCGTTTTGAGGCTGACTTGACAGAGGTTCTTCACATTTCGGACCACTTCACACCGACCCAGCCCTGCAGCGCACAGTCCGTGTTCGACTTGACGCTGCTCTCCCAGCTCCCCCCACCATCCCCTCCACCCGCGATACACCCTCTCATGTTCTCCCGCGTTCTTACACGCACCTTCTTCTTCCGGCGCGGCCAGCAGGCAGACAGGAAAGCGAAGCACGGCAAATTTGCTCCGCGGTCGCGTTCGGTGTCTCCTCAGCCACAGACTACAGAAGTTCTACAGCCAAGCTCGCCCAGAGTTGTTGGCGCGGAGAACGCCCGGACCGACCCGCATGAAGTCGGTAGCCAAGCGTGCACCGTGACGCCGAAGTCGTCGTCGCAGAATGTAAGCATATCGCTCCGACGATGGGAACTTGAACATCGCTTACCCGCCCGGTCGCTCAGCTGAACGCGTCATTCAACCAGCATGACGAGAACTCTCCCGTGCGGTTCCAGCCTTACGTCGACCCTGCAGGTAGCACGGAGGTCACCCTGGACGAGATAGATCGTTCCCTCGTCTACGAGTACTGCAATCATAGCTTGACGTCAGCCGCGGAAGACACGAACAATTCGTTCATACTCGTCGATACCTCCGATGACGTCGCGAAGACTTCGGAGGCAGACGAGGACGATGACGGCGCGGTGGAGACTCCGGACGTAGATCCTGACCAAGACGTTTCGGAGCAGGCGGCTGAAACACCCAAGCTCAGTTCGCTTGCCTCCCAAGAGGCCTTGTTTCCCGAGCCTGCTGTGAGTTTGGTTACATGTATATCGTGATGTTGCGTGCTGTCCGTGTACTGACATCATCGAGAAGGCTATCACCGTCAAGCTCCCCACGCCAAGTGGTTCATCCGAACAAGTTTACACCACTTCGTCAATCGTCGCTCTTCACGCCCCGGATGAACCTCCTAGCTTTATCGGAGTAGACATGCTTGAGCATCACCAGGCGTCTCTCGCCCTAGAGTCTCGTTCCCTCTACACTGGCCTGCTCTCCGATATCACGGAGGCTGAGGAGCCGAACGCGTCCGGAGTTTCCTCCAAGGAGATCCAAGAGGAGCCGGTCGACGCTGCCGTAGCCGCGGATTCTGCATATATCCCCAGGGCCCTGCTGTCCTTTGCGTCATTCGGCTCTTCCTATCCGGACATCCACTCACTGGATACACCTGTTCATCTTTCCCCAGAGCTTCAGCCATCGCATTCCACACGCACTCGCTTCCAAGAAGTGCTGCAAAATATCCTAGACGAGGCAGTAGCTTCAAGGCGCCCGAATTGGCGCGATGCTCAGGAGTCGCAGGATCTGGTCCATCCTCTTCCCGTCGTCCCCGCCCCGCTATCGTTGTCCCCAGTCGTGCCAGTCGTGTCAAGCAGCCCCTGTTCCCCCGCAGTCAGTCCCGAAAGCTCTGAAGAGACCTCATCCGGCGATCCTTCTGCAGCTTCGTGCGCACAATCCGCAGCCCCCGAACTAGTGCCGCAGAATGATACAATCACGGCGAGCGCTAGCGATAAAGAAGACGTCAAACCTTTGATCGTCCCCGCCCCGTCTACCTATGCCGATGCGATGAACGTGAGTGGCTCTCATCCCTGGTCCGCAAGAACATATCGCTGACTGAGAAGATGGCTAGCTTGCGCTGCAGTATCCGGAGATGTCGTCGAGGCTGTTGAATGAACCCTTGGCCTCTGCATGCCCGTCCGCTTGTCCTACACCCGCGAGATCGGTCAGCCCGCCTCGACCCTCCGTCGTCCCCTCTCCGAAGACGGAACAGCCCGCTACGCCCACACCGGCGCCCGCGGAGGCTCCGGATGCCAAGCCGAAGAAGGGCCCTGCGCACACAGCGGAACGACCCAACTGGGCGCGGGCCATTGAAGACCTCAAAGTGGATCTTCAGCCTCGTTCGCGGGGACGTAGCATTGCTCCATCACCCTCAACCGTTCGCGACGGAGGACGCAATGGACAGCCTACCAAACAAGCGCCTAGGGCTGACAAGGCACCCCCAGCGAGCAAACCTTCGCAATCTCCCGTCAAGAAATCTCGCAAGCGGCAGCCATCTCCTGTACCGATCGAGCCTCGCTCGAAGCAGGCACCCCCAGCGAAGCCGTCCATCCGCCCGCGCGATGCTTCGCCCAAGAAGCCGATTGCTGTAAGCAAACCCGACTCGCGTCCATCCTCTCCGGAGAAGGCTCCAACGCTCGAGCGGAGTGTTCTGAAGGGGGAGAGGGCTGCCCCATGGATGCCGCGTGTCCGCTCTTGGGTGCAGCAGACCTCGAATGTGGATCAGACGTCTCCGGAAGCGCACAAAACCCCGGCATGCTCGCCTGAAGCGTCGCCATCTATGGCTCCAGCGGATCCGCTCCCTCGTCCAGCTCCGTCTCCGTGGACTCCTCCAGCAGTGCTTCCGGTGTCTGTTCCGATTGAGACTCCGGTGGCTCGTCAGACTCAGGCACTGTTGACTGCTCAGGCTCAGCCCTCGGTGGTTCCTCAGGCTAAAGTCCCGGCGGTCCCTCCGGCCCAGGCTCTAGGGGTCTCCTCGCCTAAGGCTTCGGCTATCTCTCCGTCTAAGGATTTGGCTGTCTCTCCGCCTGAGGTTCTGCTCGTCTCTACGCCTCAGGCATTGGTAGTTTCTTCACCTCAAGCTCCGGCAGTTCTTCCCGCAAACCTCCCGTTGGTTCCTCAGTCTGAGACACCAGCAGCTCCTCCGTCCCAGCTCCCATCGGGTCCGAAGGCTCAGGGAAACCCTGTGAATGCTGAGGCGGTCGTGGTGCCTCCTGCAGCCTCCTCTACGTCGCCGCCGCTCAACCCTCATGCCCCGGCGTGGGAGTTCAAGCCGCATCAACGGGCGGCGACGGTATGCCTAGCTCAGTCGACCTCCTTGCACGGTTCTCCATCTTGCAACATCACGGCGCCTCCTGTATCACCTATCCCTCTGCCCAATGGCTTCGAGGCTGATCTCCAACGCCTTCGGGTCATGCTTCGCGATTCTGGCTTGGAGGACAGACGACTCGGTGTGACCCCGCCGTCGTCTCAACTGCGTCACTGCCGGACCGATCCGGGGAACACCCAGAATGCACTCCCCAGTAGCGCTAGTGCACAGAACATGCCTGTGAACGTGGGAACAGGCTTCCAGACCATGTTCGCGACCCAGACGGCTTTCCATGCATCTACCGCCAACGGCATGCGCCAGCGTACACAAACTTACAATCCTTTCGGCCAGAACTCTTCGTGGCAAGGCGCTACAAACCCTACGCATTTCACTGGTCTACAGCAGCTTGCAGCCATGCGCGGCACCCCTGGGTTCGCTTCTACGTCCAACCTCCCCCCGCCTACCTCTCTGTCGATGTCCATGTCCGGGCTCTCCCCAATGTCGCAACTAGCCTCACGCGCTGCGCTGAATGCACAGCCCGCAGCCTCTGGTACTTCTGGGGCGTCCTACACGATGGCTATCCCGCTTCCGCCCCCTGCTAGGCCATCCGCACCAACTGCACCTAAACCCGCGAACCAAGCGCAACAAGGCATTCAGTTCGTGCATGCTGGACGACACCCAGGCGGTACCCCATCTACTTCCAACCCTGCCCCTCCCGCTCCTCCTGGAAGTGGCCGCGCTCGGCCGCCTTCTGCCCATCCCAACATTGTTGCGCCAGTTCCCAGATTCTACGGCATCGAGACGCCGCTTGTCGTGTTCGACAAGCACGGTTGGACCGTTAACAGTCCTTGAAGAATTTCTTCGCGCTCTCCCTATCTTGAGTACCCTCTACTTGTCATATGTCAGCTCGTCAGTCGCGACCGCCTTTGTCCTGCATATCTCCATGAATACTTTGTCGTACCGTATATTAGCCTTCCGTAGCGATACCATACCTCCGCGTTCGATGTTCCAAAATGTTTACATTATAGCACTAGCAATCCGTTATAGCTTCATATCCATCCTCGATCTCCGTCCACGTACAAACTACTCTTACAATACAAGAACGAGTCGATAATGAGATCGTTTTAGACCTTGATCTCGTGAGCAAGCTTCTCGATGAGCTTCTGGAGCCGCTTTGCCTCGTACTGAGCCATCGTCGCGTTCTTCTCGATGGTGAACGACTCAGTGAGTGCAGGGAACGTCGTCGCGCCATAGCCTGCACATCACTTCTCAGCACACAAAGGAATGAAGGAAGGTGCAGAGCACTTACCCAGCCACTTGCCGGGAGCGATGTCCAGGTTGCGGTACCACTCGCGGTCCTTAATGCCGTCCTCGTGGATGAAGCCGCGCTCGAACGCCTTCAGCTTCTGGTTGACCGCGCGCACGCGCTGCGCGGCCTTCCTGAACCGCTTCCACGGGAAGCTGTGCTTCTTCTCGAGCGCAGCGACAGCGGCAGCCTCCTCTTCCTCCTTGTGCGCGCGCTGCTCCTGCGCCCACGCGGGCGCACGGCCGACGCGCGGCTTGAACGGCAGGAGGCCGCTCTTGCCGCCCGCCATCGACGAGCACTCGAACGGCTTCTCCGCATGGGCGGCGGCGGTGCCAGCGGCAGTGGTGGTGGCGGCGTGCGCACCGTGCGCGGCGCACTCCTTGCCGACGAGCCTGCGGAGGCGGCAGAGCGCGCGGCGGATGTTGCGGCGGACGAGGTGGCGCACGGCGAGCCGGCGGAGGAGCTTGCGGAGCTTCTTCTCGGCCTTGAGCTTCTCGTGGTCGAGCTTGGCGCTGTGCTTCTGGAGGGTGTTGATCGCGCTGCGCAGGCCGCTGAAGTCGACGTCGAGCGAGGACGCGGACGCGATCGACTCGACTCTGAATGGGAGTTGGTAAAGGGAGTGAGCGGGTGCTGTTGTGAAAGAGGGTTAGAGAGCTTACTTGTCGAGGTAGTGCCCGAGCTCGATGGCGTGGTGGGTGGTGTTGATCGGAAGCACGATGGAGTCGGCTAGACGGATGGTCTGCAGACCGAGATGCTTCGCAATAGCGACCTGTTTGCACAAATGTGTCAATCGACTGAGGACAACAGCTATAGCCGCGCGGGGACTGACGTGACGGCCGAATCCGGGGTCGCCGTAGAGCTCCATCCACCGCTCGGAGTCGAAGACGGAGTGATAGTGGTACACCGGGTCCTGGAGCGTCGACTGGAACCCGATGTTGTTGGAAGCGACCTGCATGATCGCACCGTCAGTACGTTCGCGCTCCTCATACACAATCAGTTCCACGCACGCCAGCCCGTTGCACGAACACAGTGAAGTCACTGCCAGAGCCCAGCAGACCGACACCGGTGCTCTCGGCAGCAGCCTCCGCTTCGGCCGCCTCATAGTTCGCCAGGAACTCGGCGTCAACCTTGTCTCCGGTCAGCACACCGCTGTCCTTCGTCGCATCCCACAGGGTCTTGCCCGGCTTCGTGGGGTGCTCGATCTCCTCCGCGATCCCGCGGACAAAGTGCGCGAGCGACGGCGTCGCCAGCGCGCGGAAGCGCGAGCCGGACACGGACGAGTCGAGGTTGAAGTACGCGACGACGTGCGCGTCGATCCAGTCCGCGAAGTCCTCGCCCCACTCGGTGCTCCCGATGAGCCCGTACTCCTCCGCGTCCCAGCTCGCGATCACGATGGTGCGGAGGGGCGTCCAGCCGCTCCGGAGCAGCTCGCCGAGCCCGCGGATGACCTCGTGGATGGAGGACGTTCCGGAAGAAGGGTCCGCAGCGCCCATGACCCACGCTGTGTTTGGTTGTTAGCAATGACCTTGGCTGCGTACGTCTACTATGTCTCGCTCACCATCGCGGTGGTTGCCTACAACGACCACTTCGTCTTTGATGTGTCCTGGGATGACACCGATGGTGTTCCAGATCGGAATAACCCTGTCGTCGACTGGAATGCTTCTCGTAAGAACTGGTCTCTCGTCGCGAATGGAAAATGCTCACCGTTGTTTACAAGCGAGATAGTGCGGTTCAAGCCACCGTCCTTGATCTCGTCCAGGAGCTTCTGAGCGTTAGCCCAAGAGAGCGGGAGACTCGGGATGGAGGGGATGTTCGTGCCGTTAGTGCGGGTGCTGTTCTCGTACGATGGGTACCCGGGAGTAGTCGGGTCACTGCGCAGCGGTTTAGCTCTGGACCATTCTCCCGATTGCGCGGAGAAGAGTTGCGTACCCGGGGTAGATGGACAGGAACTGGGTGCTGCCTCTTTGCACGGAGTTGGGATTGCGGGCAGGCCCATGTGGGTATCTGCGCAACTTGTAAGATTGAAATAATAGCACAGAGCTGCTGGATGCTTACGGGGCGTAGCCATTCTCTACGGTGACGGTGCCATCATCACGGGGGTCAGAGTAGATCAGGCAAGCGACCGCGCCGTGTTCCTGCGCTCCTTTGACCTGGAGGCAAAGTCTGTTCAGCAACCCCGTTCAGCAACGTCGCTGCATGTGGTCATCAACCTTGAGCCCACGGAAATTGCCTCCATAGCGTGCGATGACAATGCTGCCGTTCAGGTTCACGCCTGTACTGGCATGAGCAATGACAACTCCCTGAGGGCATTCTCAAATTACCCTTTGCAACGAGCTCGTCAAAGTCCTCCTTCCGGCCATAGTTCGCATAGACAAGTTTCCCCTTCGCGCTTCCGCCCCGGCTCAGGCCATGCCAAGTAGTCACCGCATCGTAATACTTCCCCGCCTCGGGGTCCGTGTCGTCCGCGACCTCCTCGAGCGCCGCCGTCCACACCGCGTTCCCGTCCTCGTCCAGGATCTCCAGGCTGTGGTCGAGCGGCGTGTTCATCACGGGGTAGTACGTGTCGATCCACGCCGCCGGCTTCTGCAGCTGCGTGATCCCGAGCGTCGCGTTGCGCGACTCGGGCGTGCCGGCGGAGTAGACGGGGACGGTGGAGGGCGGCGCGACGCCGAGCTCGGTCTGGAGCAGCCTGAGGAAGGCCTTGGCCGTGTAAAAGTCGCCCGGGGTGCCCGCCATGTGCGGCTTGGTCGCGTAGTGGCGGGAGGCGACGATGGCGCTCCACTTGCTCGGGACCGACCTGCAGCATATTCCGACGCGTCAGAACTAGCCGCACACGAGAGAGTCCTAGGGGTGGACTCACAAAAACAGCTCCTCTGCTTTCTTGCCAAAGAGGACCTCGCCGGGGCGCGTGCGGTGGCCCTCGTACGAGTCGGAGAAGGCGCTCGCGATCCACTGCGCCTGGTGCGCCTCGAGCACGACGTCCACGTTCGCCCGCGTCCACTTCCGCAACACAACAAAGCACCACGTCAGCAGTGCAACCTTCACCAGGATGCGCCCCCACCTCGGCAGGGCGCGCGTGCGGGGAGGCCGTGGGGGCACGGCGGCTGCAGGGACGGGGATCTCGTCTACAGGCTCGCTCTTGATGAACGGCTGCTTTTCGTCGGGGTGCGCCATGGTTGCGCTCGTTTTCTCTGGGTGGTGATGGTGATGGTTCAGAACAAGGCGCAGGGCATGGAGCTATCGGGGCCGGCGACGGTGGGCAGACGCACGAGAGCACGCGATATGGGGCCCGGGGGGTTTCGTGAGAAAGTGGCCGTATGAGAGACTGTGCCGGCAACGTACGTACTGCGGCGGTGATACGGGCAACAGGCTGCCAAGCAGTGTATACTAACTTACGGGGAATCTCCCAGTGCTGCCGCCGTTCCCAGAATGTGTGACTGGTCGTTGAGAAACAGTAAGAGCCCTCGCCATTCTTCTTCGACGCCTTCTGACTCTGCGCCGCGACCTTGCAGAGCTTGCAGCGCAACTGATACCCCAGGGCGGTCTCCTCTCGAACCAGTCCGTGGACCTCACAATGCCCCGTCGTTGTCCACCCGCTCCAGGCCACATCCCCTCCAGTGGCATCGCATCGAGGGCACTTCGCGAGCTCTTCATAGTACAGGGGATGCACGACGGTGAGTGCCTTCATGTACAAGGTCTCCGGGTGTATCTCGGGCGATGCGCTACGTCAGTGAGAGTGCAGATAGCTGGGAGGGATGAAGCGAGGCCGGAGTAGGGGCACATCGAGCTTCAGGGGTTTTGGATACCCCTTCGACTTCGTCAGGTTATACACCCAAGTGACATACTCTACGATGTGCGACTCCCACTCCAGCTGGGGAGCGTATTGTGATTGCGAGAGGCGGCGGTTGCGCCAATCCTTCCAGCGGTCCTCATCAGGAAACCGGTCTTGCTCCAAGTGGAGATTCAAACTCCGCTGCGCCGTGCCTCGACGATTGGAGTCGGTCCTCCCAAGACTCCGCAAGTAGATAGCATAGCTCCGATTACGAATTCGTTCTCCGCTCAGATACGCAGTGAGAGCGGCGCGGCGTACGGAATGTCGCGCTCCAGCCAGAGAAAGGCTCTCCTTGTTCTTCCATGTGGAGCTACCTGCTCCATGTATGCCTACGTGCCGCTTTGACTTGTACTTGAACCTCTGTGCTGCTCAGACTCATCTGCCGACAACGTACATCGAAGACTATATTTCCATGCCAGCGCGTGACTCTCAGCAGTGGGTACTACGCGAGTCTCGCCGGTCTTTTCCCTCAGCGGGCTTTGCACGGCTCTCAATGTACTCCTGTACCCTTCCGGCTCTCATGCAATCCGCCGCCTCGCCAGGAATCTCATGGTGGGATCCAAGCAATCATGTGCAGGAGGTATACCTCCCTCGCGCTCCTTTCTCTTTCGTGTAGGAGGGGATTCCGCACGGATACGGACGGCTTCTGGGGTAGACTGGGCACGAAGGTACGTCAGCATATGTCTAGCATATTGTCTATCCGAACTCACAAATGGCTTGCGATCCTCGGCTGGTGGGTCACTTTCGGCCGCCGGCAGAGGAAGCTCGCCTTCTTCGAGTAGGTCGCTTTCGGTCTCGGATGAGTCCATGACACTCTCTCCTGAGAGGTCGGAGAGACCGGGGCTTCCTTCATCTATGGATCGTGAGTCATCTTTCTTGATTCCGACTCTGCGAACGCTCCCGTGAACATGTGAGATTGCTGTCACAGGAGGAAGACATTTACTCGTTCGATTGAGGCATCGCGCGGGATCTGATGAGGGTGTCTCGTCTTGGAGTTGGGCTCGACGGCCATGGTGGGCTCTCACCCGAGTTGGGGTCGCCAGGAGTCGGCGGCGTCTGGGTAGATACTGACAGTGTAATAGTCTGTGCTTCGTTAGTCACGGAATCGCATACCAGCACCTGGTGCTTACCAGCGGCCTCAATTCGCGTGGCTCGATGACTATGGTTGCCTTCGTCTCCTCGCGTGAGGTCTGTAGACTGGAAGCGCGTATGCAGAAGGCTGGATCTTCGGATGTCTGTTGAGTGCGAGTCATACTTGGACAGCATAGGAGAGGGTGTGCGAGGGTTATGCGATCAAATGGCATGGCCGAACTCGGCCTTCGTGGAACATTCGAGTGGCATCAGAGCTCAATAGACACGAAGATCGTCCTACAGTACAGCTAGACGAATAAATACATATGATGATCCGAGAAAGGGTTCAAGTAGAAGGTATCGCAGTCCTCAAGTACACTACTAGACGTCCATGAACGCTCTGCACGAGAGCCAAATCTCGGAATCAAATGACAGCTACGGAAAATCGACGCAACCGGAATGATTACAGCCTTCCGCTTACGGTTCGCGAACGACCGTGCAACTTTGTACAGCCCACTGTGAGGATCGGGGTCTGAGAACGGGGTGAAGAGCTCGATGTATGCGAGATGCGGCTGCTCGCGGAGTGGGCCGAACAGCTGTTTCTGCAGCGACGGAGGTAACGTGAAGATCACGCGCACTTGGCCTATGCGATATCCTGACATATTCCGTGTCAGCGCCCTGCTGCGCATCGCAAGGGGAATGGTCAACATACCTTGTACCCCAACGGTTTCTGCAGTGGCTGCATCCTCCACGAATATCACAGTGCTATACCGCGCTGGCCTCCCTTCGCCGCCAGGACAGGCGTGCACGACATCCTTGAATGCTTCTTCTGGTAGGCCGCGAAGGGACGGGAGCGTCCGCATGAACCTTGTAAAGGTCGCGTATGAGTGGCCAAGAAGCTCCGCTGGGGCAGCAGCGGAAGGTGCACCTTGTGCGCGGAGGAAGTCATGCAGGGCCTCTGCGAACGACAGCGCCTGAAAGGTGACCGTGATCTCGTTTCCTGTCAACACCGCTGCGGGACGCGAGGATGTTCTATACGTCGGGAAAAGCAATAACTAGACGGAACGTGATCAATGCATTTGCTTCCGCGTACGTGGTCATAGGGTCATAGTGGCCATACAGTGCCGGACAACCAAAGTCGACAATTTTGGTCAACGATTTTTGACGGCTTCCAAACTCATCTGTATCCATGTATATGAGCTATACGTACCATATAATCGAGGTCCGAGCGATGCTGCATGGGTTGAGGCCCGGGAAAGTTGCTTTAGGTAGTCGTTGAGGTCCAAAAAATCGTCCGCCACCCAAAATGGGCGCTAAAGGGACGAAAACGGTGCCAATCGACTCCTTTTCCCTTTCTGAGTCTGATTATGGACTTGAATTGCCCCTCAAAAATCTGTGGAAGCGCGGAGAGGCATTTCTTGCAGCGGGCGCCAGTGGGCGCTAACGGGCGCTTTAGAGCGCGCTCTCATCATGTCCCAGTCGAAACGTCCTCGCGGCCGGCCGCCAAAAAAGAAATGGTTACAAAATATACCTATTGCTCGCACTTCTGATTCGCCAGAGCTCTTGGATGCTGAGCGGGACCAGGTGTCAGAGAGCGAGCCCGAGGACGACTTGGAGAGGTGGGATCCTCATGCGGGCTGAGTCACGCGGGCACATCTGTATGTTTCTCCCGAAATTTCATTGTGAGCTGAATCCGATTGAGATGGTAAGTGCTGCATTTGCACACTGGTTTCGAACGGCTCTCATAATGATGCACCCTAGTATTGGGGATGATGCAAGTACCGCTACCGTGAAGTTTACAAGCCGAAGTTCGAGGATGCGAAGCAATTGGCACACCAGTGCCTCGACGACTGTCCACTCGAAGTCATTCGCCGGTTCTTTAACCGTTCTTGGCGCTTCATGGATGCATATCGTAAGGGGCTCACCGGGAAGGCGGCGGAGTGGGCTGCGAGGAAGCAGAAATCACATCGGAGGGTCGGGGCAGTCGCTATGATGTCTATTGAGGCTGTATTAAACTAATACATGGGCGCTTACACCGCAAACAGCTGCTCGGGAACGCGTGTCTTGGACCCAAAAAATCGTCCATCACCCAAAAATGACCGGAGAAACTTGAAAATGGTGTTTTTGAGCTCCTTTCGTCTCCCTGATCATGATTCTGAAGTCAGATTGTCGCGAAAAAATCGTGTTCGGGCGCTAGACAACTTGTCAGCTTTGGTTGTCCGGCACTGTACCTCTTGATCGAGATCGAGGTCATCGGTGCCAAGGGGGTCAACGATCGAGTTTGCGGGGAAGCTGTGCTCCGGAGGCGTCGAGGTCTGAGGCTGCGTATCGTCAGGATTCAGCGCCTACCCACATCTCATCCACGCGAGATTCTCCTTACCTCCACCTCTTTGTGCTCTACTACTTGCATGCTGGGGTCCTGCTGGGCGAGTGCTGTCCCATCACCACGCAGGCCACCGGGCACCGATGCGCCCGTAGCGTCCCGATCAACCCACGCAATGTACTCCCGGAGCCATCGCATCTTCTCGCGGCGAGTCAGCCAGGTGAGCATCTGCTGGATGTACTCCTTGCGATTGGACGCCCTGTAGGCGAGTTTGACGTAGTCGATGTGAAGTCGCTCCGAGATCTCCGTGGAGAGGCCATCGCAAGTGCCGAAGTCGATAATCGAGGTCACGTAGTGTTGCATCCAGTGGAGCTTGTGCACGTTGAAGTGGTCGCGGATGCCTAGGTCGACAAAGACTTGTTTGTGAGCGTGGAATCGGGTGAGTGCGAGCTGCATCTGCTCCAGGGTGGCTGACGTATGGGATGGATAGTGGGCCAAGTAGATGAAGTCCAGGATGGCGCGGGCGGCAGCGACGACACGAGGATCCTCATGGAGGCCAGGCAGCAGCCCGACAAGCACCTTCTCCATCTGACGGAACTCGTTGCCCGTCCACTGCGAGATGGTGGAAATGCCGTTCTTGAAGATGCGGAGGTCCGTGTATGGTGGGACGCGGGCGAAACGTGCGTCCAGCTCTGCTTCTCTCCCTTTGGATACCCAGCTAACAAGGTGTGTCATGAAGACGCCCTTATGGAGCTGGTGCAGGAGGTCAGGCACGATACAATTGAAGATGTTCACATAGGGAAGATCCGCCCAGAATGGGCTCGGTACATGGCGCAATCCAAGACGGTCGAACACGTCGGACTGCGGATCCTGCAGTGCCTCTAGCGTAGTGGCTGGATCGCGGTAGCCTTGAGTCTGCGGGGAGAGCTCGCCTCGCTCATCCGGCTCTACTTTACAGGTAGGGCATCGATTTTCCTTGTTGCAACACACGAGGCATTGCTCAGGATAATCAGCCAGGTACGCCGCCAAGACGGGGAACACACGTCTCACGAGGCCGTCTGCGCACGTCATGAGAACACCATGCTCACCGGCAGTACGGAGAGGAGCGAGAAGCAGGTGCATGGCGTAATGGAAGAGTCGATAACGCTGCAGTGAGCGTTCAGATTCCCGGAAGCACTGTAGCTTCGCAACCGGCAAGTAGCCTAGCAGAACGACTGCCTTGCGCGATGGGCAACGCCGGACGGCCTTGCGAATGTTACCTATGGTGAGATACACTGGCCATCCCTGTTTATCGCCGCTGAACGTTGACAGCTGCGTCTTGTCAGACGCAAGGATGACGGGAGCGATGGTCGCGTCGGGGTAGCGTTGGGAGATGAGTGTCTAGGAGTATTCAGGCCCGGGTTATCAGTAATGACCGTCCAAGCTCAGTTGTAGGTTTGCTCACCTGGATGCGTGCCCACCACTCGGCGGTATACATCTCTGTGAAGACGCAATCAGATGCGGCCTGTTGCTGGTCCGTTGTAGCGTGTAACTCCGCCCGTGCGACACTATCGAGGTCGCGCAGTGTCTCATCAACGAGTTCTTCCACAGGCGCGTAATCCACTTCACCGTTAAAGTTCGGATCACCTATCAAGTCTCGAATGACTGCCACAGGATCCCTCCCCCACATATCCACGGTCTCGGTCATCAGTTCACCTCGTTCGTCTTGCACGGTGCCTTGTATGGTGATCTCGGTGAACGTCCAGGAGGCCGTCGGGCCGGGGATTGCATCAACGGTGTTGAGAAGGGTCTTGCCGTCGGAAAGAGATGGGAAATGCTCAGGTGCAGCACGGCGGCAGAACCGAAACTTCGCATGGGTGAGAACCATTCATACGTTGTGTATTGAGCGATGCTTACCATGTCCAGTTTAAGGAGCTCTTCCGTGGCCTTCTGAGTTACCCCATTTTGGATTACCCAGTCTGCTACCTCCCACTCCTCCTTGCTCTTGAAGGGCGCGAACCGTGACATGCCAGAATTACGCAGAGTGTCGCGTCGTATTTCGTATACAGTGCGTTGATGACCGAGAGGGCGACCAGCATTTGGGTGCGTCGCTCGACGTCTACTCTGAGCTGTGTACGGCGTATTGGCGTCTCCAGTACTATGTGCTGCATTGAGATGAAGTGCGCATGATTGTTGTAAACATGGCGATGGATACATCAGTGTCCTGTGAATCGCGACCGGTGCATTCTCTTACGTTCAGAACGTACCCTCTGCAGGTGTGGCTTGTTTCTTGAATTTGTAACTGGGATTTTGACTGTTGCTACTGGCAGGATACGACGTCCTCCGGCACCGCTGGCGGAGGCGGGCCAAGTGCGGAAGGCCTTTCAGTTTGCGTCTGAAAAGCTCGTAGCATGCTGGCTTCTGGCCCAAGTGGCGACGAAGCTGGTGGTCAGCATAGAAGCGTGCGCGGCAGTTTTGGCAACGGATAGATGTCATGGGAGGAATATCAACAGTGCAGGTGAGTGTCAGCAAGAGGCGAAGTTTTGTAACAGTCTGCGTCAGACTTGGGGTGCTGAGGCCTCAAGGAGTTGACAGGTTCCCGGAAGAAGCCGGAGGTGTGGCTTGACTGAGTGCACCGTCTCGCCGACGTCATTCTCAGGTTCTGTTCACCTGTTTCCTCAACAACACCTCACCGGCAATATTCTCCACTTTCTCGCAATCTCTCATCGCAGACCGTTCAGCTACGCATGGTCGGAGGTCGACGTGGGCGTCCAAGTACGGCTACCGGAGTAACAACTCGCCTCGCCACCTGCACTGGCGACTCTGTAGCCCAACCCCAAACTCTCGTATCTACCGTACCCTCCTCAAGCCCAGCTCGCGATACCAGCACCGTATCTACCCGCACCCTAGGCAAGGAGAATGAGAATCCTCTCGACACACCGGAGATGCGTCCGGAAGGGCGGCCTAAGAGGCGACTCGTGCCCACACCTCGTGCTGACCCAGGTGCGCCGTCTCATCCTGACCCCATTCCGACTACCAAATAACCTCACAAGCAGCGCTCTTGGAAGCTATGCGTCCTGGGCACGTGCAGAATGGTGCTTTGCACATCTCACAAGGCGGAGATCCCGTTACCGACGGTGGTCTTGACGACGGCGGCGACGACGAATCCTTAGAGGACCTTCAAAGACAACAAGGGATTCTGAGTGGTGACTCCGATGACGACTACGAAGAACCGCTATCACGTCAACTCGTGTCAAGAAAGCGGACGTCAGGACAGCAGCGCCTCAACAACCCATCTACCGGGCCAACCCAGGACCTCACCAATCGTACATCGTCAGAGCGCGATATGGCTGGGACGGTATTCCATTTTTGATAACTGTTTGCTAACGTCCTTAAAACTCATACCCCATATGTAGTTCTCTTCCTCGACTTCGACAAGACTGCCCAACAGTTCAATCATACCGCCGCATACCACCCGATTACATCAGTTACGTGGCCCCTTTTCTCATTCCCTCCCAGCTGTCCCCTTCACCAGCGAAGCACCCCCTTTCCGCGACGATGGACTCTCTGCCACTTCGACGACAACGAGCAGACTCGGTCCTTCGCACTCCATGCCCGCCCTCCCGACGTCCTCCTCGGAGCTGCCCTCCCTCCTATCATTACCTTCGACCTCTCTTCCCACGACTCCTGAGCTCGCGCCCTCTGTTGGACAAAAGCGTGCGCATCCGTTGCCACAGGATAGCAAGGACGACACGAGCAACGAAACCGCAGCGGAGCGTAAGCGGCGCAAGAAGGCAGAAGCAAACAGCAATCGTCAAAGATACAAGCACTACAACAAGAACATGGAATTGAAGCGCGTCCTTCAGCTCACGGGCGACTTACTGAAGGTTGAATGGATGCGTACCAATGCGTATCCCAGTGACGTCGAGGAAGACACGATGATCAAGTTGAAGTTCGCCACGGCTCTGGAGCAACGCGGGCATCCCGAGGATTGGTACGTCCTTACTGATAAGGACATCAAACTGGTAAGTACGCTTGGTTGTAGTCAATTGCATATCACTGATATGTCTGCAGCTCGAGCAGGAGGACTCGAACATTAGGACCCGCGTCCGTGCAGCCGCCGCGGCAGTCGTCCCACAATACTACAGCCTCAACCCCGCTCCCGAAATCGACGCTGAGCGCGCGCGCAATAGTCAGATTGTGGCACGCGCACTCGACAGTGCCCGTTTCACATATGCGGTGAGTCTATGACACTTTCCCCATCATTGGCGACTCAATCTCATAGATTCCATAACCATTGTAGGATCCTGACCGCATGGAAGGTCGTTTCCAAAGCGACCTCATTACACAGGTCATTCAGAAGGCTTTCTTCGCCGTCCCCAGCTCAGTCGGATGCACGTACCAAGACGAGCTCAACCCTATTCCGTCGCCGTTGATCGCCTTGGCGGCTACTGCAGTGAGTGGTGCTTTTGCTCAGGTCACTAGAGCCTATCGCATGCTCATATTCCATAGATTCACCATGTCTTGACCTGGTACAAAGATGGCGACTGCCAGTCGACCGCGTTCACCAGTCAGAAATGGTCGTACTACGACTCTTTTGTTGAGTCAGTCAAGCAGTTCGAACAAGGAGCTCTCGCGCATTTATGGCGCCTCCATCGTGAGCGTGTCCTCGCGCGATGCCTGTGAGTATTGGCTGCTCATTGGTTCAATTGAATCGACTATGGCGTTAACAACGTATGGCAGGCTTGTAGCCGGAGCTATCAAAGAAGTCGTCCGCGAGGATCCCATCCAGCCTATCCCACCGGACGAACTGGAACGCGAGCGGCGCCGACTCGAGGCGCTGTACGGCAGCACCATATCGCCGAGCGATCGCGAGATGCTCAACGACAGTGTCGGTGGGGCGACTTCGAGGGCGAGCAGCGAGCGGCCTCAGAATGCGACATTGAGCCGTGCATCATGCGATGGGCTACTCGCACAGTCCACTGGCCACTCTGAAGGCGGTGACTCAGACGTCGGTGCCGGCGGCGACAGCGGCATCGCCGCTGCCAACGGTTCTCTTGCTCCTCAAGGCGCGCCGGCGGCTGATAACCAGTGACACTGGGTATAAGGTGCTCAGCGCGAGGGTGCAGGATGGCCACCGCGCGCCGCGGGTAGTATGTCTCCCAGGTGTTCAAGCGCGCTGAGAGCGCGCGTGACAATGGCACTAGGAGACTGGCCCAGGCGACGGCGACACACTTGTAGGGCAGTGAGGCCGCGCGACGGCTCACGAAGGCATAGGACTGGAAGGCACGAGGGGGGACAGAGCGCGCTTATCAGTTGTATACGAGCTTCGCAGCTCGCTTGTCCCCTGCCCTGTTTAGTTGACTAGTAATACAGATTTCGCTTGCGAGACTCTCAGTCTGGATATCGCTTTCACTCTCTCAAGATGAAACTTTGTGAGCCCTCACTGAAGTGATAGGCCGGACTCCGAGAAGAGTCAAGTGGAACAAGACTTGCTGTATGATGCGAAGCGGATCGATTGTACTGCGTACATTGTAGAGAGGATCATGACGTCTCCATATGGAGAAGTCCCGATCCATAAGGAGGGACCCCGATCGGCGCAGTGTGCGGCGTAAACCGCGCGCTCGATATGTCGGGGGGGGATCTCCACCGGACCATACCTCCACGTGACGTCATATGGAGGACATGGCGCGAACGCACTTTCCTGATGCTCGACCTGCTGATGGGCTGAGCGGATTTCGCAGACCTGAAGGGTCGCGCGCGCTCGTGTTCAGCGCCTCGCGCATCAGCCGGAACGCCTCCTGCACGTCCCCAAGCTCGACGAGCGCGGAGAAGCGCATGCGCGCGTGCGCCTTCGTGAGCCTGATCATGCTCTCGAGCTGCCGCATCGTCGCGGTGATGCGCCGCTCGTTCGATCGCGGGTCTTCGCCGGCTTTGCGGAGCGTGACATAGCAGCGGACGTGCTCGTCGCCTGCCGCCTCGGTGATGGTGGGTTTCATGCGCGAGCGAGCGAAGGCGATGTATGCGGAGAGGTACTCGAGTGGCTGCGCGTCGCATGAAGTCAGCGTTCGGCCGCATTCATGCTTGAGGCAAGACTTACCAGGATATCTTGACCGCCACCGGTTCCTGGGCACTCGAACATCAACGAGTACGAAGCCGTCGACTTGGACGTCAAGTACGTGGCCTGCACTCCCATCATGCAGCTCCCGAACTTCGGATGGCGCTTCCCCACGTCGTACGCCTACCGCAAGAGCGACATCACGGAGAACCTGAGGTGGGCGTGGGAGCACGACGCTAACGCCGCCCCCGCGAAGTACTTCGGCCGCACGCACATCCGGCACCCCGCATTGCGCCGATTTGCCCACACCGGCTCCTTCCCTCTGAAGCGCATCGGCGGCCACCCCAGTCTCACCGCGCGGTTCATTCGCTGCATCACCAACCATGCGCCGACCGGATACTACCGCGACCGCTTCCGCACGTCTCTCAACGAACCCACCGCGTGCGCGCTGCACGACGGCCCGCCGGCGTACCACTCCCGCGAGCACGTCCTGTTCGACTGCGATCACTACACCAGGAAGTACCGCCACTCGAGCATCGAGGACCTCCTCAGCTCGCGCGACCCCTTCTATGACATCCTGGAATTCCTCCGCGACAATCCCACTGCGTTCTCATTTGAGGACGCGCCTGACGGCTGAACACAGTGTTCGCCGCACGGCCCCTCCCTCCCCCGCGCTCTCCCCCCCATGAACATGCCCTATGCCTATGCCCCGTCCCTGCCCCGTACTGGTATACCCGCCTAATCTGCCCTATGTCCGCCATACCGCACACACGCATCCGCGGCTGCGCCGCTGTAGTCGCTAATCGGCTTCGCACCTCATATCATAGTAGACGGCTGAAAAAAAAAAAAAAAAAAAAAAAGACCGCCACCGGTCTCCGGCGCCTGCTCGAGGTACAAGGCGACGAGATGCTGAGCGAGCTTCCGGTCAAGCGCCTCGTCGACATCATCCCGCACAAGGTACCGGAAGTCGAACCGGGAAATGAGCGTCGGTGGCAAGTCGATGGTGCGCGTCACCGTCTCCTCCGGGTTGTACTTCGACCCGATCGGGTTCGCAGCGGCGAGAATGGACGTGCCGCAGGGCCTGATATGAATGCCGTTGGCCGTCGTTTTTCCAGTGGTGCTCTCGTATTTAGTGAGGGGGTGTATGCTGCATCGATGAGTTCGACAAGATGTCAGACGCGACTCGGAGTGTCCTCCACGAAGTCATGCCAGTCTGTCCGTCTTCTCGTCGAGCGCGTCTGCGCTCGAGTACTCGCACTTCCTCTGCAGGAACAACAAACGGTGTCGATCGCGAAGGCGGGCATTATCACCACGCTGAACGCACGCACGTGACACAGCCTACAACCTCTGTCGGACACCCTCGATCCAGAGGCCTTGATAGAGTGCTATATTAGCATAGCCTCTGGGCCGGCCACGCACGCCAGCCACGCGATCTGGATTCACTACTTTGCCTCATAGATACTTGTCGTGCCAGTACTAGAAATGGGCCTCACACAGTAAATTCTGATGAAATAATAATCCAACTACTCCTCATTATCAACGGGTTGGACGAAGTCGATCACCGTGATCCGCTCGCCGTCCCACACCGTGTTACGAGACGCGATGTCCGTCGGTTCGACCCCGTACTCACGGAGCTGTCGCCGAGCGGCGTCGATGAGCGGTCTGTTGGAATCGGTCAGCCACCGACAGTCCCCGAACGTGCAGCAGGGGGACGTTGTCCTCACCTAACCACTGCGTCGTCAACATAATGTTGAGCTAGGTCGATGCCGTTATCGGAGAGCAGGGAGAATTGACCTATGCTCGACTCAAATAGGCCGTAGTAGGACGGGATGGGAAGCATCCCGCCGGAACCAGCCCGCACAACGTCGAGAGACGCAAGTCGGTCCCACTCTTCGGAGGCGTTGTTGCTGTCGTTAATGTCGAACTTGAGGATGAAGGGAACACCGAGGTGGACACCGCGCACCGTGAGGCTGGATCCACCCCGCCCAGCGATGTAGTCGGTTCGCAGACGTAACGCAGGTAGGTACGAGGCGCACACCTTCGTGGCTTTGAAGAGCTCGACGGGCGTAAATGGAGGCAGTACGAGAGCGGGTCCGACACGCTTGCAGTCCTCCAATATGAAGCCGGCGGGGATCTCCACCACGACCGAGGTACAGTTTGCCAGTTGCCACTGCGCAAACAGCCTCATGAGTCCACGAGTCCACGAGAATCGAGAGAAGGGGTTCGCGGCAATGGCGTTGCGCCAATAACCTTGGAGCATAAGCAGAGGGGATGGCGGGCGGGGCTCGACACGCTTGCGATACAAGAGATTCTGCAAACGTAAAATCAGACGCTGTTACAAGCAATCCCGGGCAACGCGGGGCAACGCACAGGCCTAGACCCTCCAGTGCCTGCAGTCGGGGCCCTGCTCGTTGACAACGACTTTATAATGACGTACCGATGTTGACCACCCGATGAAATCGTACATCATCGCCAAGGTGAACGGGCGCTGCTTGCCCTCCGGGTACATGTACAGCGGACCTTCGATGATCAGCGTGCCGACGTCCTTGGAGGTGCCGCCTGTGCCCCGCTGGATGTCGAGTTGGAAGAGGTAGACGATGTTGTCCCCGAGGAGGATGCCGCATGTGTTTTTGTGCTCGATCAGCTGGTTGTACATCTGGCACCAGTTAGTCTGGTTGCAACAACGGGGGTCATTGTCTTGGACTTACCTGAAGCAAGATGCGCTGCGCATCTGAGAAGCCCGTCTGCTTAGCCACCAACACCTGCGGCAAGCCCGGGCTTCCGGCATCAATGAGGGCCTCGATAGCATCCTTGTGGCGGCTCAACACAGGCTCTGTCTTGACCTCGATCTGGCACACGATGCCGACAGTGGTGTGCTTTTTCTTGTTCCTGCAGAATGGTGAGCACTTCGCGAGGTGTCTGCTCCGAGACTTACAGGAGCTTAACGACTATACGGTCGCTCCTTGCTTTGTGGCTGCCGTACTCTACATTGAATCGTAGAGCCGCGTCATCAGACACGAGGCCGCCGAGCGGGAGGTCTAAGAAGGTCCGGAAGACGGTGTTCAAGTGGCTCGCCAGCTGCTCTTCGAGCTCGTATTCGGTCTCGTGGATAGTAGGCCTGCGGACGTTGATGCCTGCACACGGTGCGTTTCGCCACTGAGACCAAGCTTTCGCGCACGGGGCCATCGTATCCGTCAGGCGCCAGGGCGGGATGCCACGCTCGAGATACATGAACGGCACGGCGTGACTGTTGATCAGCTCGGCAATGCTGAGCTTGGTACAGGTGGAGGGTTTGTTGACAACCAATTCCCCGTTGGTTTGCTCGAAGGGGTAAGACTGCCATACCATCCGTGCCGGCCACTCCACCTCGGCGAAGAATTCGTGCAGGGGGCGTGACACTGGGGCCACAGAGGCGGGGTGCGTGGCGGCGGGATTCATTGCTGGGTGCGCGTGTGAGCCACGCGGGGCACTGGCATAGCGTACAAGATGCGACTTACTGTGGGGGAGGGTGCAGGATGGATGATGATTCGCTTGCGGCCCTGGAGAGCTTGCGCACAGTATACCAGATAGGCTTAGCAGGTGGTGGTCGGACGTAGTACTAGTAGTACGGTATATAGCCCTCACGCGTTGTGGCTGAAGGCGATCGGCGTCAGGATGATCTCAGCTCGCGTGGCCGAACAAGCGCTCATCAGAAAGCTAGCAGACATCGATTCTATGCCCGCCCACTCTGACTCTAACACGTTCGCTATTGTACAGATCTCATGACAGCTACTTAGTTCCGTGCAAGGAACGCAGTATACCTCCTTGATGTTATTTCCGCCTGTTCCATCCAATCCCTGACATTACACCCTCCCACTTACGGTACGCACCGCGTTCTCTACTTCTTCGCGAGGACAATGCAAGTGCGCGACGGGATGTACACCTGCACGGCATGCCCTCTCAGAAACTCCTGTCGCTCCTCTTCACCAGACGCTCCACTTACCTGCGTGAAGTTCTTCCTCCCGTTCCACTCCAGCGCCGTCGTCGGGTACGACCCGCCGGGGAGCACGTTCTCGAACCCGCCGAAGCGCTTCTCGTCGCTGCTCAGCACCACGGTGTACTCGCCGGGCTCCTCGACGCCGACGCGGTAGTCCGTGAACGACTGCACGGGGTGGAAGTTGAACACGAACAGCAGCCCCGCGCGCTCGTACACGATCATCTTGTCGCCCTCGTGCTTCAGCGAGACGTACGCGGGCTCCGCGCGCAGCCAGCCGTAGCGCTCCTCGAGGTGGTTCATCGCCTTGTCGAACTCGTTCAGGTACTTGTACCGCAAGAGCGGGTCGTCGACCAGGTTCCATTGCCGCCGCGCGTGCTGGAACGAGTTACCGTTCCCTTCGCGAGGGAAGTCCAGCCACTAGATACGATGTGAGAACCGCATCAACGAACTCCTCAGCCTACTTACCTCGGGGTGGCCGAACTCGTTACCCTCGAAGTTGAGATACCCTTCGCCGCCCAGAGAGTGCACGAGCAGCCTGATAAGTGGTGAGTCCGTGCTTTCAGAACTGCCCGTGTGCGTCTTACCTGATCATCTTGTGCAGCGCGATACCCCGCGCAATGATCGGCGTGTACTCCGACAGGTCCGACATGTGCGTGTACATCTCCTTGTCCATCAGCCAGAAGGCCAGCGTCTTGTCGCCGACGAGCGCCTGATCGTGGCTCTCCGCGTACGCGATGCTCCGCTCACCGTAGCGGCGGTTCGTGAGCGTGTGCACGATGTTGCCGATGTCCCACTCGTCGTCCTGCTTGTGCTTGAGCAACTTGATCCACATGTCCGGGATCGCCATCGAGAGGCGGTAGTCGAACCCGATGCCGCCCTTCGAGACGGGCACACAGAGAAGCGGCATGCCGGAGACGTCTTCAGCGATGGTGATGCATTCCGGGTAGAGCTCGTGCATGGCGTCGTTCGCCTATAGCAAGGGATCAAGAGGTGAGATACAGCTTGTCTGTCGGTCAAGATGTTACCACTCACAAGCATCAGGTAGACAATTGCCTCCAAGTCGGCAGAAGCACCGAAGTATTCGTGGTAGCCCCCAGAGAAGCCGGCGCCGATGCCGTGGTGGTGGTACATCATGCTCGTCACACCGTCGAACCGGAATCCGTCAAAGCGGAACTCCTCCATCCAGTACCGCAGGTTGCTCATCAGGAACCGCAGGACCTCATGGTGCCCGTAGTTGAACAGACGGCTGTCCCAAAGCTCGTGCCTGCCGCGCGCACCCTCGTGGAAATAGAGGTGGTCGGTACCGTCGAAGAGATTGATACCATCGAGCACGTTCTTGCATGCGTGAGAGTGCACGATGTCGAGGAGTACGGTGATCCCCATCCCGTGTGCGGTGTCGATGAGCTCCTTGAGTTCCTCCGGGGTACCGTAGCGCGAGCTGGCGGCGAAGAAGCTCGTTACTTGGTATCCGAATGCTAAAAAGGATAGTCGCGGTCAGGTCACTGTATTAGACACGGCACTGACCAGAGCTTACAGGCGTAGTAAGCGTGTTCCATGATAGCCATGAGCTGGATCGTGTTGTAGCCGAGATCCCGAATGCGAGGGAGGATGTTCTGCGTGAACTCCTTGTAGGTCCCTACGCGGAGTTCGCTAGTCGAGATGCCGACATGCGCCTCGTATATGCGGATGCTCTTGGGCTGCGGAGGACGCGGGTTCTTGAACTGGTAGACCTGCTCGGCCGGCGGGTTCCAGAACCGCGCGTCATACACGGGAGAGACACTCAAGTCCTGGGTGACGCGCTTGATCCATGCGGGAATGCGCTCAATGCGTGCGCCAGATTGAAGGATCATGGAGATCTGCACGGCGCGTGAGCGACGCAGATCCTCGTCAGAAACATACTCAATGCGCACCTTGATCTTGGAGTCATGAGGGATAGCGCATACTCCCGGCTCCTTCGGAGGCACGACAATTTCCCAGACGCCGTACTGGTCCTTCGTCATAGGATGGGATATCCTGTTCCAGTTGTCTGTATGATATGCTCAGTGCGACGGTCATCATGCAGAGTGAGACGTGCACTCACTGAACTCGCCAATCAAGACGGCCTCCTTCGCGTTCGGAGCCCACTCGCGGTACGTGACGGTGCCATCGGGGGCGACGTTAAGACCAAACTTCTTGTAGCCTTTCGTGAACTTGTCGTATCCGCCCTCGATCTCGTCAATGGTGTCCTTCCACTTCCTGAAGAGATCATGGCGGTGGACGATGTGGTCGACGTTGTGTTCGAGCCACGGATCGACCGCGAGGATAGTTTTCGGATCGAGCGGTGCGGTGGGCATGGTGGGTGCGATAAGTGAAGGCGGGGCGGGGAGAAGACGGTGGAGAAGGGCTCTTGAGCGTGCGCTGGAGTCTGGAGTGTTCGCCCGTCTGCGCCAAAAGCGGGGACGCGTCTCTGCACTTTCGCCCCCAAGACGTCACCGCATCACGTGGACGTACCTTCCCCAGTTCCCCGGATCGCAGATCTCAGATGCGGCGCATCCCCGGCAGATCCCTGGAGACTCGTCCGGCGCACACTCGCTCGTCGACGCGACCGCCGCAGTCCAGCGCATCCCCCTTCTCTCTTCCCCCCACCATCTCCCACGAAACCGTGCCTATGCTGCCCATTCAGTGAAGGCGCAAACCACCGCAATCAACGCAAAATGTCCAGCGCAGCGCGCGAGGCCCCAAAGACGAGCCTCACCACGATCGCGGTGACGAGGGTGGCTGCAATCGTCGTCCTCCTTGGCCTCTCTCTCGTCACGTACAACTATAAGCACGCCCTCGAGCCGCTCTACGGCAATGCCCCCGTCAATCTGCATCTCACCAAGATCGTATGGGCTGCGTCTATCCTTGGCACCTTCGCGCCGTCCGTACCAATCTCTCAAGCTACGCTAGGTCTCGGTCTCTTGCTGTATGCGCTCCCACATTCCTCCTACTGGGTCGCGGTCTACACCGGCAGAATGGGCGACCCGATATGGGGACCCGTAGCCACGCATCTCATAGTACTACTGCCCATCCTGTCGCTAGGTGTTGCCATTGTGAAAGCCCTACAGGTAGGTGCTCTCGTGCGGTGAATTGGTACTTCGCTAATGTATGACCATAGGAGTCGCCGTACTCGAAGGACGATCCCAGCGCACCTCAGTCATCTATGACTTTGCCTGTATGCGCCACCGCTGTGAATGCGCTACAAGGCTTATGGCCTGCCGTACCGTTCCTTGCAACGCTTCCCGACAGCTTCGTTGTGAGTGTGTAACTCTGGACATACTACCCTTGCTAACGCACCCTCATCTGCAGTTTCTTCAACTAGGCACTGTCTGTACCTCGCTCTGGGCGCTTGAGCCTCTCTTGCCCCGCGTACGCCCGCCAGTTGCAGCTGTACAAGTACCTGAGCCAGCGCCTGAGGCGCCGACCCCGCCTTCCAAGGCAAACAAGCGCAAGAAGAATACGCCGGAGAAAGTAGCTCCCGCTGTCGTTCCTCCTTCGACTCCTCGCCCTCAGCCAGAAAAGACCGGTAGCAAGCTCCGGATCGCACTCCTTCCGCTCTTCCCATTCCTGACTTCGACGATCCTCCGGGGGCCGACGCTTCCCAAGCCGCTGCTAGAACCATACACTCATCCGATCGAGCCGCTGAAGATCCTCTCATCAGTCTACTCTAGCTACTCTGGCGTTGTCGTCGTTGGTCAGACTCTGCAGAAGAGCCCGAACGAAGTCGGGAACATGGACCATCTGCGGTACCTCCGGGCTGGGCATTCCCTGCTCGGCGGCGTGTGGGTTGGACCCAAGGCTCACTCTTCGGAGGACCCTACCGCAGTGATGACGGACGAAGCCGGCGAGAGCCTAGGCGACTCGATATACAGCGCTTTCGTCTTGCAAGAAGCCGCGCGGCTAGTGGTGAAGAAGCCAGGGAACGGGACGCCGAAAAACGCCCTGATGATGTGCGCATCCTAACTTGGAATGAACCTGGCTTATCCTGAGCAAGACTGACCCGACTTTGTTTGCGCAGCGGTCTGGGCGCAGGTATCGCGGCGACGGCGTTTGACAGGCACGGGCTCGATGTGACGATCATCGAAATCGACCAGGCCGTATATGACGCTGCACATCGCTTCTTCGGCGTACCGAACCCTGGCCCCGATAAGCTGTTCATCCAGGATGCTCGCGGGTGGGTGCGCAATCGCAGCGCGACACTCACCGAGTCGTCTACTACGACTGCTCCTGTTACGGACGGGGACCTCGCGTCGACGGAGCTGTACGACATCGTCGTGCACGACTGCTTCTCGGGTGGAGGTGTACCCAGCCACCTCTACACTTGGGAGTTCTGGAAAGACCTGAAGACTCTTGTTCGCCCTGATGGTGTAGTGGTGGTGGTAAGCGCACAGGTCGCTCTCGGTGGCACCACCAATTTGATTTATCACTCTGCAGAACTTCGCTGGCATCTTGGAGTCGGACTCGGGGAAAGCCGTCGTGAACACCCTGCAAGCATCCTTCCTGCGATGCCGCGGGTTCTACGACGCTCTTGAACAGTCAAAGAATGTGACCTCTGAATTCCTCAACTGGGTAAGCTCTCCTGCCTCCATCGCTGCTCAGCATATCATCTGATTTCTTACGGCTACCGCAGGTATTCTTCTGCACGATCTCCGAGCAGCCGCTCGAGTTCCGCAGGCCTGTCGAGGCCGACTTCCTCGGGTCCTACCTCCGCCGCCACGTCTTCCTGCAGCTTCCTGAACGCGAGGCGGAGCTGTCGGAGGTGGTCGACAGCATACCCGGAGACATCCGCGAGCGGTACCTCCTGAAGGACGGCGCGAACCCGCTCGGAGAGTGGCAGGCGAAGGAGGCGATCGGGCATTGGAAGATCATGCGCAGCGTGCTTCCGGATGTGTACTGGGAGACATACTAGGCGTACTCGGCTGGTATGCCGCGGCGCGATACCTACAGGAAGGGATGGTGTGACCTACGTACCTTGTAATTATAGCAGTCGCGTACTTGACCGACTTCATACAAAAGCCAGAAAGCTCAATGCTACACGGATGTCACGTGAGAGAACGCGTACCGCGTTCCATTGCGGGGTTGTCGCGCGGCAATACCGCCACTCGTCGCTTCGCTCCTCCCACCGTGCACGCACACAAAGCACGCTGCTTTATACATACACTCAACGCACTCCCCGTCCAGCACGCCCGATGTCCTCCCCCCGCCCCATCTCTGTCTCCAACTCCCCCGGCCGCCCGTCCCCGCTCTCGCGCCCCCACTGGCCCTGGTCGACGTACTCGCACCGCTCCTCGTCGTCCTCTGTCTCCGGCTCGTTTCACTCGTCCAGCAGCTCCGTGCACAGCTCGCACACGTGGGACGCGCGCGCGCCGACGGCCGCCTCGAGCCCGAGCACGGTTATGCTCTCCGCTGCGGGCCCCAGCTCGGCGACGGCGCACGGTATGGCGAGGGCGAGCAGCCAGAACGCGATGCCGGAGGACGCCACTACGCGTCAGTGGAACTTCCATGTGAGCAGGAGCATGAACGTGCTTGTACTGCACAACTGCTGAATGTTGTGAGCGTGGTCCGTTCAGGCGTTCGAGTGGGTGGTTCGCGACGTGAGCAGGCTGAGAGATCACGTTGAGAACCCAGCTACGGCTGAAGGGGAGGAAGCCCCCGACGATGAAGAGTTCGAGATACTCAAGGAGTCGCCCGAGCTTGGTGACGGCAAGTTCAAACTAGAAATATGTAGGCCCCACAACCTACCCATACGCATCTTTCCCGTACTTCCGAATGAACTCACTATTGAATTACAGCAACGATGCGTGATAACGAAGTCGCCGAGGCGGATGGTTCCTCCGTACCCCTCATACGCACTGGTCCTCCTCGGCTTTGTCTGCACATAACATGCCTCTCCATTGATTACGCGCACCCGGACTATGAGATGTCCGCGTCTATGTTCGCAGCGGTAAAGTGCCAGGACGACCGCGTCGGCGAGCGCGGTGCCCGCGCGGAGTGGGTCTGGGAGAACTGGCAGAGCAACTGGGTCTTCGGGCAAGACCGCGAGGTGTGGGGTAAGTGTGGTCTTTGTTGTGCCGGTCCTAACGCCGTGCGAATCGCTGCTCAGTGCTAACATTCTGGCAATCATATAGAGTGCGTGCTTCCGCCGCTGTCAGCCCTTCTAGAGAACCCCAGGATCCAGGAAACCGACTCCTTCGTGATATGTGTACAGTTACATTCGCCCGTCGGCCCTTTCTATCCGCAACAGCCGTCGGCCTACTATGTCCCCCGAGACTTGCTAGAAGGTCTCGAGGCTTCGCTCGACAATCCCAGTGAGTTACAGCCTGAGGCTGAGATGACCGACTTCATAAATGACGCACGTCTGACCGTCAATGGTAGACACCGGGGATGTGCAATTTGTGTGTCTTGAGCGAACCACTTCGCAAGAGCTGGACTCCTCCCAGTCACTGAACACAAACGTGCCCACCAGCCCCCGCTCAACCTCCTCCTCCCAGTCCTCCGCTACCCAGACGCTCGCCCGCAAGCGCATCATCTACGCGCACTCGGACATCCTCGTCCGGCGCTCCGAGTACTTCGCAACGATGCTCGGCTCCTCCTTCTCTGAAAACGCGAGCACGCTCCTCCCTGGGGAACGCAAACTGTACACCGTCGTCGTCGAGGAGGCGGACTTCGCGACCATCTACTGGCTCCTCAAGTGGGTCTACGCAAGCTGGCTCCTCTTCCGCGCGGACGACGACCCGCGTCAGGCCGTCGACGGCATCGGCGCCGGCTGGAGCGCGCGCGACCTCTGCTCGCCTGGGGCCGCGGATGAGTGGGACTGGAAGGTGTTCACCAAGGGCGGCGCGGGCGCGTCTGATGCTGCCGCCGCCGCCGGCGTCAGCGACACTCGCAGTGTGACGAGTGGCGGCAGTGGCAGGTCCAGTGAGGCCGTGCGCGAGAAGCCCAAGCCCGTCCCTCAGGTTTCCGGTAACATGCGCAGCAGCCACTCTGGCAGCGGTTCCGGCGCACCGAAGACACAGGCGTCCCCGTCGTCTGCACGGCACCCGCCGGCCACCCGGCGGCCCTCGCACGGGCCATCCGGGACGGCTTCTGGACTCACAGTCTCGATGGGCAACCCGCCAACGTCCCCCTCCACATCCCGCAGCACCAAAGCCGTGCCCGTGCCCGTGCCCGTGCCCGTATCGCCGTCGACATCGCACTTCGGCCACAAGCAGCGCACACGCGCGCCGCCGCTGGGCGCGACGGCGGACCCGCACGCGCACCCGACGGCGCCGCCGCCGCCCGCGAGCGCGCTGTCGATGTACCAGCTCGCGCACCGGTACGGGATGCCGGGGCTGGGCGCGCTCGCACTCGAGCATATCGTGGCGACGATCACGCCGCGCGCGAGCTTCGCGGTGCTGCTCGCGTCGGCGAGCTGGGAGGAGCTGCACGCGCTCGTCGAGGTATGTTGTGCTTGCCTGTGCATGCGAGGTGTGAGGTGTCGAGGCGGGTGCTGACGATGTGGGTGCGCAGGACTATGTCGTGGAGAAGTGGGACGAGGTGTCGGTGTCGGACGAGTTTGAGCAGTGTTGCCAGGAGGTGGCGAGCGGAGAGTGAGTTTTAGTCTATTGCCTTTATACGTGTTGCTGACGGTTCGGTTATATGCTAGGTGGGGACCTGAGGGAGGTCGGACGTTGATGGCGCTGTTCAGGCGTCTGCGCTCCCCGAGCGCGATGGGTTATGCGCGGGCGTAGGTTGACGGCTTGGCGTGGTAACCAGCCGCACAATTGCAGGGCTGGATTTGTTTGTACCATACTCGGATCAGTGTACATTAACATGGTGGATATATACAATTCTTCGACCCCGTTGCCATGCTGTCAGGGAGCCCGAGGCGGCGTTGGGGCCGTCATAGCGGATGGAATCTCGTCGGATGCACCCAAACGTATTCTAGGACGATACGCAACAAGATATAGGGGATAATCAAGAGACATGCCCTTAGGGAGGAGGCGTAATCTGAGGGGCACTGTAGCAAGGACAAACCGGATCGTTTGTTCACTTCAGCCCCTGTCTGCCTCACGCCGGGACGTAATTTGTAGGAGGCACTAGGCACACATGGCTACCGTACTGCAACAAGCATCAAATCACGAGAACGGGAGAATGGAAGCTCGTACAGCCAGCGGGGCGTCGGCGGCATGTGCGCCCAAGCTCGAGATGTGCTGACAAGGGTCTGGCGCAGCAGGAGATGAGATTTCGCCGGTGGTCCAGCACCCGAAACGGACGAGCGGTCTAGGTGGAGGAGAAGTCAAACTGAGGGGCCACGCATAGGTCCGGGAGGCCGGCGTGCCTCTCTGGCGTCCTATCTCGTGTTTTTTTTGGCAGCGCCGGCTTCAAGGGACACAAACTCAGCCTTGCTTGTTGCTTGTCGTGACATCTGCGGCTAAGGCTTGTTGTGCTATCCGTGGCCGCCTCGGCGCCGTTTGCCAGTGGCACAGTATGCCAGTGGGCGGGTCGTTTGCCACTCGCGAATGCGGACGACGCTGCTTGAGGAGGCCGGAACAACAACGGTGCCTCGTCGAAGCATTGGATGCCGCGTTCACTGTCGAGAGCCGCCACAGTCAGCAAACAGGCGGATAGATGGAGAGACACCTGAGTATAAAAGGGGGATGGTGTACGAACCTGCTGAACAGCAAGCCCTCCAAATCCTTCGCATCAACTACAAACCCAGAAGCCCTCCTCCACGCCTTCGACACCGCCAACATGTGCCGTATGCGCCGGTACGTGCAGTTCTATCGCGTGTTCCCTGCGTTGCGCTCACATTCGTTATGCCAGCGTTAGAAATTTATACCTGCAGTAAGTCCGAGTCGTCGTGAACGGACCGATAGGCCCCGAGCTCACCCGACTACACCAGTTGCGGCCACGCAATAGGCCATGAACAGGAGGTACGTCACTTGTACAAGCTGTACTGCGGGCGGCGACATCCGCTACTAACACGTCAAATTCAGATACAATGCTACCGTACCAATTGCATCCTCTCCCCTAATCATAATCCGTATTGTGCCAGCGACCGGGCATACTGCAGGGTGCACTGCTGGCAGTAGTGAGTGCCAAGTTGCCGCTGCATTGATACTGTACGCCGCTCACCATGTCTGTAGCCGTTCGGCTCCGCAGCAGTACAGTGAGACTTCATTTGTAATTCTTGAGACGTTGAGGCGTCACTGACTATGCCGTAGCGGTGCATGTGCAGGGCTTATGTCCCAGCTGCGTTAACGGGCCCCAAAGCGGCTGAGGCATAAGGAGCAGCGGTCATCGAACCCGTCGGTTTCTTGTTGCTTCCTGTAATTGTAACTGTGCTCAGTGACATCTGTGTAAACGATTATCTTGTTATCCGCATCGTCCCGCGAGCTTTCCGTACTTCCTGAGGAGCCGGATGTGATCATACGGGGAGAGAAGAGCCACCGGGGATAGCGGAGGAGACACACACCATGCTCTATGCAGACCTCCAACACAGTGTTGTAGATGTACGGATACAATGGCGGTGAAGTAGCGGAGATATGCTGCTGACGGGTTAGTGAGAGGATTCGCTGATCGCCAAACTCGGATTCGGCACGTACTAGGAGGCTGACTCTTTCATCCAGGGTCATTGTGGATTGGTACATATTGTCCGGAAACAATGTCACAACACAGGCAGGGTCCTGATAATCTTGATCTCGGCGTATTGGATTGAACTCAGCGGGATGCCTACATGCAACATATTTTTACAGCAAGAAAGAGGGGAAGGGGTCAACGAACAACGGCAGCATACACAGCGAGGACAGCAGAGCAAAACATCAATTCACCATACATTCAACACCACCGGTCGGGAACGTCCCAGATGCCGACGGTGTACTTCGGCCAGGGCCAAAGTCCCTGAAGGGCGACGTGTGTTACTCCAGTGCGGATGCAGCGAGGGAAAACAGAAGAACATACCCTGGTCTCGCAGCTACCCGCCCCATCGTACTGCACGCCGCGCACAACCGCGGGCGTGGTGGCGCACATCATGCGCCGGTCATCTCCATCACCGACTCCCTGTATGGGAGCCTCGTAGCGCTAATCATGTCAGTGGTGAGTCGATGGTGTGGGTAGTGATTTGCAGGATTTACGCACCCGGTACCCAGGCTTCCCGTGGGCACATCCCTACCAGAGGACAGCTGGTGAGTAAACAGTCGTAGTGAATGCCAAACATTTGAGCGAACCCTGTCATCAAACCAGCCCCAGCGGGAGACGCAGCTAGGTTCTCCGGAGCTGACATACCAGGTGCCGACAATCTCTCCATGACCCTATATGCGCCCGGGGCGCGGGCGACGGTGAGCGATTTTCGAACGTTACTGGTGCTCACTAACTCACGTTCGGTTCGCACTTGTCCGGCTGAGACATGTTATGCCCGTGAATCGAGACAGGTGGCATGTTGTAGCACACCTCGAGCCAGTTGAGGTCTCCAGGGATGTCCCTGAGGTACGCATAGTACGTCCGCGTCCCGTATGCATGGCAGTGCGCGTCCCCGTACGGCTCCGTCCACCACACGCCCTGGCTCCGCCGCTTGAGTTCGAGACGGTGCCGCTCCTCCTCTTCGCGCTGCCGCTGCCACTCCTCGAGCTCCTTCCGGTGCTCCTCACTCGCGCGCTCCCAGGCGGCGGCCTCCTCTGCGAACTTGGCGCGTTCGCGCGCCCACATCTCGCTCTCGACGCGCCATTGCTCCCGGAGTGCAGCCTTTTCCGCGGCGGTCACGTCGTTGAGCGGGCAGCGTACGAGGCCCGCGTTTTGGCCAATGAATACTGCGAAGACAATCGCACCGATGCACCACAAGGTCAGGTAGAGCCGCCTGCGATGAGTGTTTGCGTCGCCCTTTCCAGCTGGTACCAAGGGCGTGTCGCTATTTGGCCATCTGATTCGGGCTGGACGCGGGTATGCGATTGCTCGAGGACTTCCTACCGGCGACGAATTGATCGCGCTGTACGATGGTGGAGGATCATACGGGGAGGAGGCCATTGGCACCGTAGTGATCGTCTGAAACTGAAGGTGTCGAGGGGTGCGGCGTTGCCTCTCGGCTGAGGGCAAGCTGAGGGTGTCCCGCCAGGTACGATTGAGATGAGGAGAACGTTCAAGTTGATCGTGGTGTTTGGCTTTATTTGGTTGTCGAAACAACCGCCAGTCTCGCACCTGCAATCACAGCCAGCAAGAAAATGTCATGTGAAGAAACTAGTCTCGGTGCGGTGGCCTGCGACCGCCATGAATCGCGTCCGAATTGCTACTACGCCTGTCAAGCTTCCCACAGCTTCCAACTGTCTAACACCTCTTGGCGTCTGGCACATCCCAGATCCCGACCATGTACTCCTTGCCCAACCAATCCTTCTGTGCACCACAACCTATCAGCCCGTCATCGGGCGCGGCGTAGAGGCGCAGGGACATACCCTCATCTGACACACACTGGGGCTGTCGTACACCACGTCGCGTACGGTCGCGGGCGTAGTAGCACACATCGCCTGCTGGTCGTCACCTTTGCGGACGTTCTCTAGAGGGGCCTCGTATCGCTGAGTTTGGGTCAATGTCAGCACGTAAGTTGTCTATTTGTGGCTAGTGTACTCACCAGAATACCAGACTCATTCGGAGTGCATCCCTTCAATGTTGCAGATCATCAGTGCAGTGCAGTGACCTGATGCACAGATAGTCCGGGTCCGCCGCGTACCTTGTCGCTGAACCAACCCCAGCTCGTCATACAGTTTGGCTCGCCAGAGTCCATGTACCAAGTCCCGATGATGTCGTTACCATCCTAGGTGATAGTGGTGAGTGAAGTCTCGGATACACGCACTGGCATTCGTTCACTCACATTCCGCTCGCATTCGTCCGGCGGCCGGGCAACGCTGCGTCCATTGATAACCACGGGCGGCATATTGTAGCACACCTCGCGCCAGCTCAGGTCTCCCGGGACGTCCATCAGGTAGGCGTGATATGCGCGCGTCCCGTACGCGTAGCAATGCGGGTCCCCGCGCAGCTCCTTCCAGTACACTCCCTCGCTCCGTCGCCTGACTTCAAGGCGGTGCCGCTCCTCCTCCTCCCTCTCATGTTTCCACTCGGCAAGCTCCTTCTCGTGCTCCTCTCGCTCCTTTTCATGCGTCTCGCGCTCACGCGCCCAGCCCTTGGTCTCCTCGGTGTATTCAGCGCGCGAGCGCGCCCACGTCTCGGCCTCGACACGATATTCCTCACGCTCCGCCGCCCACTTCTGCCGGAGCAACACCTTCTTTGCGGCGGGGACGTCGTTGAGCGGGCAGCGCACGAGGCCGGCGTTCTGGCCGACGCAGAGTGCCAAGGCGACCGCCCCGATGCACCAAAGTCCCGTGTATAGCTTGAGCCCGCGGAGCATGCCTCGACCTCTCTGCGAGACCAGCGGTGTGCTTTCGTTAGCGGAGGGTTGGGGCCATGCGGAGGACATGGTAGCGGAGGGTGGCACAGATTGAGGAGGCACACAAGGGCCTCTTATATGAATGCTCCAAATGACGCCCGGCCGTCAATCCGAGTACAGCATGCTGCTGCTGCATGGCATGGTATATTTCTCATCGCATACCTGCATCAGGTGACGGTTTCCTTCTCTCTTAGCAAGTTGGACCCGGAGACATTGTCTGATAAATTACAACGGCGACCGTCGCACGAAGAAAACAGAGAAGGATAGCACTGGCAGAGAAGCCTTAATAACTGGGCCCGCCTAGGCACTATATGTCGAGGACGTCCCAGACGCCGATTGTATATTTAGATCCATACCAGGTTCTCTGAAAGGCAGTTATGTTATTTCAGAGGCAACGTGCACAGACAAAGCGACATACCCTGACCTCGCAGCTATCCGCGCCGGTGTATTTGGAGCCGCGTATGACCGCAGGTGTCGTGGCGCACATCTTGAGCGGATCGTCCCCGGCGGCGACACCCTGTATGGGCGCATCGTAGCGCTATGTATGCGGACCAGTCGTCGACGTCAGTACCGGGTGCATGGTCCGTGTGCTGAGCGGCACTCACCCGATAACCGGGCTTGTCAGAAGCACATCCCTGGACAGACCCTGGTAAGCCAAACGGATTGGGGGGCTGGTTCGAGCATGACGATTAGTATGGGCGTACCGTGTCCCTGACCTCACCCCAGCGCGTGATGCAGCTCGGTTCCCCGGAACTAACGTACCAAGTCCCGACGATCTCCCCTTTGCTCTGCGTATGCCGCGGCTGTCAGTGACGACCGCACGTTTGAATCGAACCACCCCGCACCCAAACTCACGTTCCGCTCGCACTGATCCGGCTGAGACATTTTGTGCCCGTGAATAGCGACAGGCGGCATGTTGTAGCACACCTCGAGCCACTGCAGGTCCTCAGGGACACCTCGGAGGTACGCATGATATGGACGCGTCCCGTATGCATGGCAGTGCGCGTCCCCGTGCGGCTCCGTCCAATACACGCCCTGGCTCCGTCGCTGCAGCTCGAGACGGTGCCGCTCCTCCTCCTCTGCACTGTGGGCGAGAAGGAGGACGAGCGCGAGCGCACCGACGCCCCAGAAGAGCAGTTGCAGCTTGCTGTGAGCGGGAGTGCTTCGGTTATTCTGTCCTGTCGGCTCGGCGAGGGGCGTGGTCGTGGCGGTTTGATGTGCGGTGGATAGTAGGCCGTTTTGCTCCCATAGCTTGGACGAGCTATACGACGGCGTGGAGTCGGGGAGCTTGAGGTCCATGACGGTAAGGTCGGTGGAAGGGAGAGATGGAGGTCACGGGTCAACGGACTTGCGCTGGTCTCCTGCGTCTGCGGGCGCCGATGATATCGCACTGGTCTATCAAGCAGGGGCTGCGGTAATACTCATTCTTCTTGGGCAAGGCATCCCCTGTAAACGAGTACAACATGCCTCTGCCGCGAGGCCGAACCTCCAGGTTCGTTGGTGGCGCGCTCGATGCAGATCGAGCGCTGGGCCGCGCCTCTCCATTCTGTACAGATGACTAGAGTAGTTATTGCAGTCCCTTCTAGACACGCCAAACGAATCTACACGAGGAACCATCAGCCGTGGGATAGTGAAGAATTCGCAGGAGGAGTACCTGATATACCGGACGACATCAACAATCCTCATCGGGGTAGTCCCAGGATCCAATAACGCCGAAGAGGTTGCCCTAGACCAGGTTCAGCGTGGAGTGTGACAGATTGGCTGCGGGAACATACTTTATCCTCGCACGAGATCGGGTTCTCAAAGGACACGCCCTTGAAGCTTGCTGGGGTTGTGGCGCACATCTTCTCCCAGTCATCGCCTTGTCGAAGACCCCACAAACGGCCTTGAAGGCGCTATGTTGGGAACGAGCTGTCACGATTGGGTGCTGTCCAACATTCTTTTGCACTCACCCGCGTGCCAGCTTTTCCAGGCGCACAGCCCTGCATATTGTCGTTGGCGGGCTATGCACAAGACGATGCGTGAAGGCGTACCTTGTCTGATATTGTGTCCCAGTACGGTACGCACGACGGCTCGTTGAAGTTCACAAACCAGGTCCCGATGACATTGCCATTATCCTGTGCAGACAAAGTTGTCGGCAATGACCCTCAATCTATCAACATCAGCGGTCGACTCACCTTCTCGCACTTGTCAGGTCGGTCAAGCTTGCGTTTATGGATGACCACCGGCATGTCCGAGCAGACCTCTAGCCACGGAAGGTCTGCGGGGATGTCTTGCAAGGTCGCGGTGTATCGCCTAGTGCTGTAGGCGTCGCACTGCGCGCTGCCCACTGGCTCGGTCCAGTAGACCCCTTTGCGCAGCATTTCGACGTCTTTGCGGCGGCGCTCCTCGTCGTGTCGTTCGCGCTGCCACTTCTGGCGTTGTGCCTCCCACTGACGCGATTCCTGCGCATACGACTCCCTCTCAGCGGCCCAGTTGCGACGCGCTTCGGCGACGTCGGCATCGGAGGGGCAGTTTAAGGACTTTAGCACAGAGACGAAGATAGCGAGACCGACAAATATGATGGCGAGGACGACCGATATCCGGACATGGAGTCGGAAACGACGAGGTATCCACCCGGCGTCGTTTGCAGTGCGGCTTTCGGTGGGCAGCAGGGGTTCCAGGGCGTGTTCAATGACGCTGTATGTATGCGGTGTCACATTGTTACGCCTCAGTGATGCTCACAGACAGCAGTAGGAAACTCGAAACGCACTGTGAGAGGCTCTCGCTGTAGTCAGGTGGAGGATAGGCATGGTCACTAGAGTAAGACGCAGGCCCCACTACGTCGACGTCCGCCTGAGGCTCCGCATCCATTGGATGTTGGCGAGGTTTGGACAACTCGTCCAAGCCGATAGCAGGCTCCCGGCTGTTGTCTACGCGCATCGTCGAAGAGAGCTGATGAGGAGATGGAGGAGAGGAGCTCGCCGAGGACGTGTGTCTGAGCGCTGCTGTAAGCTGAATAGACTCTAGGTTCGACAGATGTCGAGCTTCTCGTCGGTGGAAGCCGGAGGACTAGCAGGCTGTTCATTATGAAGACGACTCGTGAGCAAACCTCTTCAGGATCCTGGTAGCGGCACAACGGCCCTCCTTGCACACGACAGAGCATTCGCGATAGAGTACAGATCTAGAGGTGCAACTTCAGCGTCACTTCAGGTGCATGGACAATCGGAGAGCGCGCTTGCGTGGATCTAGATCTCGAGACGGTGGTGGCACAGCTGATAACGGGCGCGTAAAAGTATTCCCCGCATTAGTATCTCAGATAAGTTGCTCTAGGACCCTAGGCGTGGGGGTATATCTCCCCGCATCCCTCCCTCCCTCCCCCCGACTCAGCGCGTACAGCACCCTCGTCGGCCAGCTCGGAGCGCGTCGCATCGATCCCAGCATGCTCTCGACAGCTCCATCTTCGTGCTCCATCTTGCCTTCTCTGCGGCGCCTCGCCTCCGCGCCCGGAGCCTGGTCGGTATCTCAGCCTCGCTCGAAGATAGTGCGCCATGCGCGGAGGACGTTTGCGACCCATGCAGAGGTACGTGTACCACGCGCTTCCGACTGATGTCCCAGTCTCACCCGCAAACCCAGGACAACTTCCGAATCCCGCTGATTGACTTCAGCAAGTACCGTAACGCCAGTTCCACCGCGGAGAAAGAACAGACTGCCCAAGACATCGTACGGGGCTTTACCGAGGTCGGGTTCATCTACCTGAACAACCACGGCATCCCCCAAGAGACGGTGCAGCATGCTTTCCAGAAGGTAAGCGGTGCGCCGGACCCTCTCCCGGACGCGCACTCACACGCGCGGTGTGTGTACCATAGAGCGCGGAGTTCTTCACCCTCCCCATCGAGAAGAAGACTGAGCTCGCCTGGCGAGATCCGCGCGCCAACCGCGGGTTCGTGCAGGTCGGCCGCGAGCGCGTGACACAGTCCGCGGACGCGGACGAGATCAAGCAACTGCGCGAGAAGGCCCCCGACTACAAGGAGTCGATGGAGATCGGGCGCGACTGGGACGCGACGTACAAGAACTACTGGCCGGCGGAGGGCGACGCGCCGGGCTTCCGGCGCACGATGCTGAGCTTCTTCCAGACGTGCCACGAGCTGCACGTCCTCGTCATGCGCTCGATCGCGCTCGGGCTGAAGCTGGACGAGACGTTCTTCGACGACAAGATCGACGAGCAGTACCATAACTTGCGGCTGCTGTCGTACCCTCCCATCAAGACGCAACTTCTGAGCGGCGACGGCCAGGCTCGTGCGGGTGCGCACTCGGACTATGGCACGTTGACGCTGTTGTTCCAGGACTCAGTATGTTGTCGTATGCCAGCCATGAGGCAGCTGAGTGACATGTATTACAGGTCGGTGGACTCGAGGTCCAGAACCCACATACTGGACGATTCCAGCCTGCCACACCCATCGTGCGTGCCCTTTCACTTCGCTCGTCAATCCCTTACTGAACTTCACCACAGCCCGGCACCATCGTCATCAATGCAGGCGATCTGCTCGCGCGTTGGAGCAACGACGTGCTGCGCTCGACGCTCCACCGCGTCGTCGCGCCCCCAGCGAAGGCGATCAGCGAGACCGAGGGCATCACGCCCGCGCGCCAGTCGATCGCCTTCTTCTGCAACCCGAACCAGGGCGCGGAGATTGAGTGCCTCCCGACCTGCCTCGTCCCGGGTAGCAAGCCCAAGTACCCGCCGGTGACGACGGAGGAGTACATCGTCGGCCGGTTACAGGCGACTTATGTGTAGAGGCGCTCGGGACCTGAAGAATAGTGTAACTGGGCTTTTTCTTTTTGGTTGTACACACTATGTGCTGTGGTAAAAGCTGTATTTATTGAGGGCCGGACGGTCAAGTGGGAAGGAGTTGTGGTCCAAGTACTTTCTGCTGCCAGACTCCCGCACTGAGTCCGACGCGGTGCGTAACGGTACACGTGCCGAGTGTAACGGGCGAAATGCGAAGCGCGCCGTGCTCTTGCGTCAGCTCTCCCATCACTCGCAAGGGCAAGTCGGAAAATCCTGCGTTTACATAGGTCCTTTGCAGTACATGTGAGTTGCGCGGTAGACATTCGTGTAATCATTCTCATGGCATCAGTTTCTCGACCACAGCAAACAACCGCGGGCTGCCAACCGTGACCGGGCAACAGCGTGATTGTCGGAGTCGAAACCGGCTACTTTCCTTGCGTATGTGTGGACGAGGTGCTGTCTTGTCACAGTCTGACTTAATAAACAGCCTACTGTCAGCATATAACTCGGCCTGTGTTCTCTCTGGCTTGGCCGTACTCAGCTGAGGCACATCATCGTCTTCCGCCATGGTTTTACACACGAGCACCATCATCTCCCGCAAAGTGGGGCACATCACCGAACATCTCTCGAAACTGCAGCCAATCCTTGCGCAGAACCCTCTGCTCTACATCATATCTGTCTCCCAACACACAGACAGCTCGGACCTCTCTGCGCTGGTCACGTCTCTCAAGTCTCTTCCTGGCGGCTCAGTCGGATGCCTCTCTGCCGCGATACCCTCTGCCCGTCCGTCCTGGCGACAATATACCTCCGTATCTCTTGCTACGTTCGACGAGAAGCATGCGACGCTATTTCGCAGCACCATCCCGGGGCGCAAGGCCGCTCAGGTCGGCCGGTGGCATGCCGCGCATGCCAGCACGCAGCACGGGAACCCCGAGGCCCCGGTGCATGGCGAGGGTATGCCGGACTGGGAGAACGCACTCTCCCAGGCGTATGATGGACAAGCTCTGCCGTCTGAGCTGGAGTCGTTGAAGTTGGTTGAGCCTTCGCACTCTCCAGACAGTCGCTGATGGCTTGCTCGCAGTGCAGATGATGTGCATAGCATCCTCTATTTTAGCGACAACGCGCCGGAAGGTCTCAGTAGCGCATTAGCTGACAGGTTTACTTTTGCGACAAAGGTACGGAACTCGGAGAAGACGTATACGTTTGACTCACGGCGTAGTACCTACCGTGTAGCTCGGACTCATCGGTACTTCGACGCCCTTCGTCACGGGCAGACCGTACACACTCTTCCACAACGAGAGGATACACTCCGATGGGGCAGTCGGAATTTGCCTCTCCTCTCCTGCGCGACCCACCTCCTACAGCATATTTCCCGGACTCGAGCCGATCACACGGCCGATGATTGTCACCAGGCGAGACCACATTTTTTGCGTCAAGTAGCTCTGACTTACTGAACTGCTCATGATACGTAGCTCTGAGGGCAACCTGATCAATGCGCTCGACAACGCGAACCCATCCGGGCTGCTCTTGCACGCTATCAAGAACCACCCGTCGACCGCGGGGAGGGGACAGGGCATCTCGTCAGATTCCGAGCTTCGGCTGTACGTGGGTGCGCTCCAGCAAAAGGCGGGGGGACATGAGGTAGGACTTTCAGCGGGTATATGCGTGCTGTCATGTGCTGACTATCCTGGACAGCTGGTGCAGCTCTCCTACATCATGTCTGGAGACCCCTCGCGCGGCTCGATCGCCCTCGATACTGATGCGGCCCCGGCAGAGGGCACTCTGGTGCAGGTGAAGTCAGCTCACTAACCTTGAAAGTGCATATGCTGACGCAGGATGTCCACAGGTATTCCTTCTTCCTCCATCCGTCTCCCCAGACGTCCTGGGCGAGATCCAAAAGCAGAATGACGTGAAAGTTTCACGGCGCCTCGCATTCGCCGCAACCTCACTGGACGACCCAGAGGTTCTTTCGCTATCAAGCGAAGTGGAGAATAACGAGGCTACGGTTCTGGCGAACGTCTTCCTTGCAGCGTCGGAAAACGGGTGCATCGTCAGTCGGTCGGCGAAGGGTCGCAGTGAGCGCCCATGGAAATGCACTGTACCCGGAGCTACAATAGGGCTGCAGTGGCCTGCATAGATGGACATTCAGTTTATACTGTTGTTACACACTATTCATTACCCCGCAACTGCTCATAACAATGACCGAGCCCAGAGCTCTGCACAATGCCCATCACTGCGAACCACAGAGCCTGCCATATATGGCTTGCCACTCTCGCTTGCGCTGCTGCGATATTGAGCGCTTAAGCGCACTATAAGACGCTACGACCGACCACCACTCGACTATCCGATACCACCACTCCTCGCACCTATACCACCGCCTACGCCGTCTAGTGTTTGACAACATGAACCGCATCTTTGGCTCTTCTTCCAGCAAGAAGCCGCGTCCGACGCTTCAGGATGCAATCTCGTCGGTCAGTCTCTTAGACTGGCGGCCTGCGCTCAGCCACAATACGCGCGGTGGGACGCTCACCTGCACTCGCGCCCCTCCCAGACAGACACGCGGATGGCGTCCATCGAGGTGAAGATCAAGAAGCTCGACGGGGAGCTGGCGCGGTACAAGGAGCAAATGGCGCGCCTGCGGAACGGCCCCGGCAAGGTGCATATGCATCCTGCTCTCCGCTTACGCTCCCAGTGGCTAACCCCCTCCCGCCACTCTCTCCCCGCCACTCTGTTGCGCACCGGTAGAACGCGATCCAGGAGCGCGCGCTGCGGACGCTGAGGCAGAAGCGGATGTACGAGGCGCAGCTCGCGCAGCTGACGCAGCAGACGTTCAACATGGAGTCCGCCGCGCTCGCGACGGAGAACCTGCGGAACACGATGGCGACGGTCGACGCGATGAAGGTCGCGAACAAGGAGCTGCGCAAGCAGTACGGCAAGATCGACATTGACAAGATCGAGGTGCGTCTTTGTTGCCGTCTGAGCGTGCGTCCGCGCGAGGAGCGGGGGCTGAGAGAGATCGAGGGCAGAACATCCACTATGACATGGAGGATCTGCTCGAGCAGGCGAACGAGATCCAGGAGACGCTTGGACGCTCGTACGCTGTGCCAGACGAGATTGACGAGGCAGACTTGCAAGCCGGTGAGTTGCCTCGAAAGTGACCTCTGTGCGACTTTCTCAACGGTCCTGCAGAGCTCGATGCCCTTGAGCTCGAAGTGGAGGAGGAAGGACCGTCGTACCTGAATGACCTCAACAAAGTCCCGGACTTCGTAGACGAGCCTCCGGTGGAGTTGACAGAGGTACGCTTGACCTTGACATTGCTGTTTCCCTGCGCTCACCTATCGCGCAGGCTCCGGAGCAGAAGGAGGCTGTCAAGACGTCTGCTTAGACTCCATCGGACACTGCTGGATATCCCCACGATCTCTGTATTATCCATGACTGTACCAACATATCCCAGGTAAATGTACACTAGCTCTACAGATGCGATTGTCCGGGCTCGGAATCATCAGGCGTTGCGGTCGTAAGTCAAGTCTCCCGGAACACAACTTCCACCACCATGAGGCCCGTTGCAATAACGGAGAACATCATGAGCATGACCTGACATCGCCATTTGTGGAGGTCGGCGACTGTGTTACTGTTCCAGCGCGCACCACATTACAGTGAAGCGGGTACTCACAAGGGTCAAACCCGTCTCTCCGTCGCCAGAACGCGCCGATTATCCACAATGGAAAGAAGAGTATCCCGAGGAGGAAGAGGATCCGCTCGGGGGGCCATTGCGATGGGGTATCGGAGCCAGCTTCCAGCTCGAGTTCCTGCTTCCCTATTCGCGAAGGGCGCTTCCAGTCGAGGTTCTACAACCATTCAGCGCCGTTATCTTGAAGGGTACGAACGGGTGAATATACGCACCACGGGTAATCGAGCAGTGGGCTTGGACCAGCGCAACTTGCCCGACGGTTGCGAAGGCTCCGCCGTATCCTTACGGCATGTGAGGCAACCCGCAACCACTCTGCAGAAGAGGTACGACGTACTGGTGAAGCGCACTGTTTCGACGTGGACCCCGAGCGCCCTCTGTGCCTTTGAGCCTCCACGTCCTCTTCGTCTCGGGTGCGCATCATGGTGGCAGGTGCGAGGGCGGAGCGGGCATAGGAAGAGCCTCGAGGCAGCGGGGCGGCGAATTCGAACGCGAACCCGGCCTCCGCTACCCAGTTTTGTACCCAGGGCCCGAGCCCGGGGACGTCACACAAAGGGGCCCCCCGCGTCCTAAAATGGCGTCTGGATCGAGACCGCACGCGTGCTTCTCACCGCACCCGCGACGTGGGAGGCGGCAGACCCCGGGTGAGCGGCGTTTTGTGCTCCTTTGGGATGCATCCGAGCGTGCTGTCAGCCAACCTCACCTGCGATCGCGTTCCAGTCGAGCGTCGGTGACGTCGCAACTGCAATATCGTAGACGGGAAGTACTGGCATGTCAAGCGCGTGCGTTCGTGATTATGAATAGAGTGTATAGCATCAGTTAGCGTGGTAGAAGACAAGTTGAAGAGATGCGACAGGAACGGTCAGCCGTAGCGCTTCTCTTCGTCGCCTTCGTCCGCGAACCAGTCCTGCACCTTCCGCGTGTCCTCTGCCGAGGCGATGTTCACAATCGTCGACTTGCTCTGCGTGTCTGTGAAAAACGGATGAGCGTTGCACTGAACTGAGTCTGCCGTTTCACGCACAAGCCTCGAACGCCTCGAGCCCATTTTCCCTGCCAATCCCGCTTTCCTTCATCCCTCCCCTGCGCGAGCCAACCGCACATCAGTAAATGCAACACCGAAAGAAACTGTGGCGTACCATGGCGAGCTAGGGTCGTTGCGATGATGCGTGTTCACCCAGACGAGCCCGGCCTGGATGAGTGCGGATACGCGGTGCGCTCTTGACAGATCCTGCGTCCAGACGCCCGCGCCGAGCCCGTACTTGCAGCCGTTCGCGAGGTCGATGCCTTCCTGCTCAGACTGCATGTCGCAAAACACATATCAGCAAAACAGTATGCATGGACATGGAGTTTGGAGTGAAGGTACGCACGGAGAAGCGTTTGACGACGACGACCGGGCCGAAAATCTCCTCCAGCCAGAGGTCGTCCTCGGTCGGCACGTCTGCGATGACTGTCGGCGGGAAGAACGCCCCCTGTGAGAAGTCATATCCGTCGAGGGGCGAGGGCCCTGTCAGGCGCCGTCCGCCGGCGAGGATCGTGCCAACGCCGCGCTGCACGATGCCTTCTATGCGCTCGAGCTGGCGCAGCGAAATCACAGTGCCCATCGTCGACTTCGGGTTCAGTGCTGCAAAGGCGAAGTCGTGAGCGCAGAGACTGCTTCACAAGTTCGGATAACGCACGGTTGCCCATCCTGTTCGTGATGCCCTCGACCTTCTTCAGGAAGCGGTCCATGAACTCGTCGTACACCTCGTCTTGCACGAGCAGCCGCGTGCCCGAGACGCAGGTCTGGCCAGAGGCGACGAAGCACGCGAAGGCCGCGCCGTTCACCGCGGACTCCACGTCCGCGTCGCCGAAGACGACGATAGGAGCCTTGCCGCCGAGCTCCGCCGTGTAATGTGCCAGATTCCCGCCGACGATCTTTCCTATAGCTCGGCCGGTGTCTGTCCCTGCCTGTGACATCACGTCAGAATTCCTTCCGTTTCATGAGGGTGGTGTAGTATGCTCACTGTAATGTCGACCTTCCGGATGGCAGGGTCAGACACCAGCGCCCTGCCGACCGTCCGGCCGTATCCCGGCAAGACCTGCAAAACCCCAGCGGGGACTACCACATGAGATGGGCACATTGCTCTTCTCCTGCACGCACGGGCGAGTCCGCCGGGACGTACCTCCAGCGGCGACGGCCATCTCTGCGAACTCGAGCACGCTTATGGGCGCGAGTTCGCTCGGCTTGACGATGACGGAGTTGCCGGCAGCGAGCGCAGGCGCAATCTTCTTCACGGCGATGAGGAGCGGGTGGTTGAAGGGCTAAAGCAGCATTCGAGCCGTTCAATATGTGACGAGGACGGGAGAGGCGGGGGTATACGCACCGTGATTTGAGCGACGACGCCGAGGGGTATCCGCTGCACGTAGTTGAGCAGCGGGCCCTGAGTCGGGGCGACATACGCGTTATGCGTGCGCAGAACTGCCGCATAGTAGTCTCTGCATACACGGTCAGTCCCGCATCCCAGAACACACTTTCAGCACTCACAGCCATTCTGGCAGCCGCCCCAGCTGCCCCAAACCAGCGTCAGCGCACACTCCCGCATTTCCCGCAGACACTCCGAGGGAGCAGGACATTGGCGAAAGGAACGCACCTGCGCCTTCATCTCGCGCAGCGCGCGCCCGGTCTGCAGCGTCTCGACCTTCGCGAGCTCCGGCACGCGCTCCTCGAGGTCGCGCGCGAGGTTCGAAAGGACCATCGCGCGCTGCGCCGCGGGCGCGCGCGACCACGTCCCCGCCTTGAACGCCTCGTGCGCGCTGTACACCGCGCTCTGCACGTCCTCCGCCGAGGCGGACACGATCCTGCGGGTGCGGGCGCGTGGTCAAGGATCGTGTTGGTATGGGGAGAGAAAGGGGGGGAGGGGAGCGTACGTGGAGAGGTGTTCGCCGTTCGCGGGGTTCGTCACCGTGATTCTGAATTGGCGGGGCGGAGGGGTGAGTAGGCAACGGGATAACCAGTAGTGGGACACGCACTCCTCGCGACCATTCGCCTCCGGCATGGGCCCGTCAAGAGCGGTGTGCAGCGCAAAGGGGCCATACCGCGGTCTATGAAGCGGCTTGTTCTGTGGCCAAGAGGCAGGTAGGTGTCGGTCAGCACGCCGCCGCACCGAGCGAGTTGCACTATCGTGTCAGGCTGCATTGTAGACATACGATTCGGATGGAGCTGGACGCCTTTACGCGCATGTTTGCAGTCCGCTGCAAGAGTCTGAGAATCTCTGGACGTCTGTCGTGGACGGCCGCAGACCAGTACTCCGAGGAGCCGCAGAGATAGGATGGAGGTACGAGGCACGAGACGAAGCGCTCACCACCAAGGCGCGTCCACGCGACGCGCCTCAGGCTCTTCAAGTCGAGACCACTACATATCTTGTGATACCGCTGAAAGTCAGGATAGTGGGTACGTCGTATCTACGAGCGTATTCATGTAATGATTACGAATATGTGCTCCCTCGTTCTCGAACCAATATGCAGACAGAGTGCTGTATATCCAGGCAGAAATCCGTGCGTGAGACCTACAGATGGTGTACGTATCGCTACATGAATGTGGTAGATATCCATTACGACAAGAAACCCCTGATCGCGCCTCCGACGTTTTGTACGTCCAACCTAGCCGCGCAAATTAATGGTTAGCGAACGGTCTCCAATCGCAGTAAACCCAGAGTACTCACAAGAACGTATCATGTCCCCAAACGCCCCCGAGCTCGTAGTAGCTCACCATTTGGTTCCCGGCAATCCTCAACGCGTCCGCGACCTCACGCTGCTGCTCAACCGGGAACAAAATGTCGCTCTGCACGCCCAAAATCAGCACCGGGGTGTTCGCAAGCGGCCTCAGGCCCTCCGCGAGCTCCGGCAGGTGAAGCGGGGGATTCGGCGGTGGGGGGTGGCTCTTCGAGTGCGACAGCAGATGGTGGTACTGCGCATGCGCTGGAGACGCCGGGTGGGCAGCCAGGCTAGGGGGAAGCGGCGGCGGGCCCACGCGCGGGGCGGGAGCTTTGAGGCGCAGCTCCGCGAGCGCGGGCGCGGTCATGTCGAAGAGGTCCATCGCCTTGCTGATGTAGATGAGCGAATTCGCGTCGTACTTGAGGCAGAACTCCTCGCCCTGGTGGTCGAGGTACGTCTCGATCAGGAAGTCCGGGCACAGCGCGGGCGTGCGCGCGCGGTCGGGGGGCGACGCCGCCGCCGCGTCGTCGGGGAGCTTGCGCATTTTGCGCCCGAAGCGCAGGTCCCACTCCGGGCCGGAGCGGTACGTGATGGTCGCAATTTCTGCGAGGCGTTCAGTATAAGGGGACGGCGGAAAACGGAGTTCAGGTGGGTACGTACGTCGCGCGAGCTTCATGCCTGTGTGCGGAGGCAGCCCGTCATAGTAGAAGCCCTTTTTCCAGTTGGGATCCGCCATGAGCACTGGCAGGCCTCATTGAGTTAGCGCTCTTTCGGCGAGGCATGACTGTGCTCACCGCTGCGCTGCGCGAAACGCATGGCAATCGCGCTGGGACTGCTGCGAGCCGTCCCACTGATGCTCACGACCTTCCCCACTCGCTCTGGGTAAAGCCAGCCAGCCGCCAGGCTCTGCATCGCACCCATGGACGAGCCCACACTTGCGTACAGGCTGTCTATGCCATGGTGGTCGAGCAAGGAAAACTGTGCGCGGACCATGTCGAAGATGGAGAGCACAGGGAATCGCGTGGCATAGGGCTCGCCAGTAGCAGGATCGATGGAGGAGGGGCCTGTCGAGCCGTAGCAGCCGCCGAGCACGTTCGTGCAGATGATGAAGAACTGGTTGGTGTCGAGTGCTTTGCCGGGGCCGATGAATTTCTCCCACCAGCCGTCGGCGGGGTTCAGGTCCGTAGACGCAGCGTGCGAGGAGGCGGAGAGCCCGGTGTGCAGCAGGATCACATTGTCTTTTCGAGGTGAGAGCGTACCCCAGGTCTCATAGGCAATGTCGAAGGAGGGTAGAGGGTCGGCATAGACGAGAGGGAGCGGAGACTCATGGTGGTAGACCTTGTAGGACTTCGGATTTGGCCTCGCATAAGGTGGTTCCGGTCCGGACGAGGTGGATGCTGACGAGGATGAGGAGCGAGATGTGATGATACGAGACTCTCTTGCAGCGTGAGCATCTACGCAGGGGAAGTGGGGGCGGTCGTGAGGAGCATTGGAAGGACCTGGTGCGCTGCACTGCGATGCTGCTCGTATGGGGTGGGAGCGATACGCGCGAACGGAAGGCTTGCTGAGTAGCCTGAGAGCTTTCGAGGAAGACTTTCCGACATTCATCGCGCACAGGACCCGGTGGGAAGGACCAGGAGAGACAGTAGGCTGCGCTGGTGGAGGTTAAGAGGAGGGCTTCCTGCGGACGGAGAGAAAGTGGGCGAGTGCTATTCGCCGCTTAGCGAGCAGGACGATGACGAAGACAGCGGGCGGAGAGCGTTCTGCGCTGTGGACGACATCGCTCAAATTCGCCAGCCACCGGTGGTGGTCGCTGTCAAACCCATTTCAAGCGATGGCGACAGAATTCGCCACCTCCTTCCGGCACGTGACCGCGTCTACTCGCGTCGCGTCCCAACACGCGTCGCGACTCTTTCTCCGGCAACTCTCCGCTCTGTTTACCGCCGAAGTCTACTTAGCCTTGCTACAAACGCTCACGAAGCTACTGTAGCCCTCGGTCTTCTGAAAGGCGTCATACGGTGCACCCGGCCGGTCAGGTACACAGCGCCTCGACTCACTCAAGGCAAGGTTTCATATAAGCCGACAGTCGTCATATTCAGGGTTCCGCCCCTCGATGTCCACTAGTCGAATCACCGCGGAAGACGCGCCGCCACAACTCGACGTGAACTTGATCTCGGACGCATTTGGCTCCCCTGTGGCCAGTAAAAACTTGTGTTTTCGCGCTGCCTGTGCGGCACAGGGCCAGTGGCTACGCAAAGTGCCGGCTAGGTTCTGCTGGGGCGAGATACGATCACTGTGCAAATGCGCACACAACGCTGGATGCATGAGTAGCACGTACTGCGAACCCCTGAAGTCGGTGGGCTACCCCGGATTCGCGCCGGGACGCGTTTCGCCTTCCGATCGTGCTGTATGAATAGACGCGTGTCGACCGTCAGCGAACAGCGGGCGAGTGTCGTCTGTATGCCCGACAGCTGTCATGCATTGCATGTTCTGCGGCGTCGAGAGCGTTCAAAAGACGGGGCTGGGGACTCGAGGCGCAGCGGCACCCCGTCCGAGAGGCAGTTGAGCGGACACCCACAACGCCACAATGGATGTTCCCACGGTTGTGCGCCCCCATCCGCCGCCCTCGTCCGCCCCAGGCGTCCATGCCATCCACATCCACAGCCCGCGCTCCTTCTTTCTCGTCCATCGCTCTCTTCAACGCCCCCCAGTGTTGAATGTATCTCCTCTCGTTTCTCGCAAACTCGCTCGAACCATGGCTGACGCCGAATCATCCATCACCGACTCGTCCCTCGCGCCCTCGACGACGCCGACATCTCTCCTCGACTCCGGCCCCCACCCCATCCACCCGTCGGACCGCACGGACAAGAGCGAACGGAGGGCAAGCTTAGGTTTAATAGACGCGGCACGCGTGCGATTCTCCAAAGACGTGAGTTCTCAACACGCCCCCTGCGCATCCCACCTACACAGTCCGCGTTCGTGCCTAACACGTGTTGTACGCCTGTCCGGTCATCCTGCAGTTCTACTCCCTCCTCCGCTCGAACAGCAAGTCCCAGCGCATCCGCACAGTCCTCTCCTCTCAGGTCGGTTGCACTTCCGATCAGCTCTCGTCGCATCTTTGGCGTCCTCTGACCCTGGGGCTCGTGCACGTTGCCGTCCAGACGGAAGATCCCGAGAACGAACACCTTGTATACGCAGACTATGTCAAGCTCTCCGCGCACGCTGTAGACCTCGACGTGCAAAGCATGGACGACACAGCCGAAGAGCGTCCGGGCAGGGGGTTCGGTGCAAGGGTGCGTCCACCCGGCTCGTGTTTCTCTCGCGATCGGCTCTGACGGGCAGACGCGGTCCTTGCCATGCTCCCGCAACATGGCCTTGCCCCCTGCAGATCGTCAACTTTCTCAATCGCTCGCGCTCGCGCTCTCGCTCCAAGAAGCGACGTTCGCGCTCGCTGGACGCTATCGTCGATCCTATGCCGACGACGTTGCACACCGCCTCCCTGCGCCTGCACGCGCGCCATTCCAGCCTCGAGCACGACACAGACGCCCCCGTCGCAGGCCCGTCGCGACCGATGACCAGGTCACCTTCAAGACCTTTGTCCGGCACCACGTCCCCGGTCCACACGTCCAGCAAGTCGCGTTCAAGGCGAGCACCGGACTTTGTAACGGTACCTAGACCAGCGCCTACTGCGACCGCCGAGCTCGTGGCGCAACTGTTGCCTATGGAACCGTCAAAGTCGAACTCCTCGAGGAAGGGCAAGTCATTCAACATCTTCGGGATGCTACTCTCTAGCCCACGCAAGAGCTCTTTCGGCGAGTCCGGGAGGGGGAGGTCGCGCCCAACAACGCCATCTCCCGCAGCAACCTCGCAGCCAGACCCGCTGTGGCACGGTCCCGACGAGCGCACTTGGTCCGCAAAGTCAGGGTCAGGACGCTCGCAGAGAAGCATGCGGAAGCCCATAGCCATGCATATGAGCGAAGAAGCCAACGGTCAGTGCCTGACCTCTTGCGTATCCGCGGACCAGCACGGGAAAAGCTCTGCTCTACCCGGTCTCGTCGCCCCCCAGCCTCGGCGGGCTCCCGTCCATGTGCTCAGCTCTTCGCCACCTATGACCCGGGGCGGCTACTTGAAGGCAGAGGGAGACGAAGACGACGGGGATGCGCGAGCGAGTGTCATGGAGGGCCGGTGTTCCCCGCTGTGCGGTTTCGGCGGCTCCTCCAAAGGATCACACACATCGCAGGAGAAGGGGAAGGAGAAGGAGAGGATGCGCGCGGCGCGGGACCGGTCACGGGAGACCGAACGGATGCCCGACAGGCGGGAGAAAGAGAAGGAGCATGCGCGGGAACGGCGGAGGGACCAGGAGATGCGCGAGAAGGAGCGCGAGCACATCACTCACCCCAGGCGCGTCGGCTCGCCCCTCGCCAGGGACCGGCCGCGCGAGCGCGAGTCCCACGCGGCGGTCGCTGTCTCGGCGGTGCCGCTGGAGAAGACGACGAGCAATCGCAGCAACGGCAGCGGGAGCAGAGACCCCCACGGCCACTCGCACCCGCGCTCGGGCGCAGACCGGCTTGCGGCTCACGGAAAGCGCATCAAGCACGGCAGCTTCGACTTTGAGCGACCGGTCTCTGCGGGCGTCGGCGGCGCAAACGCGGGGGTGAGCGTGAAGACCGCGCTACGCACTATGGGCGTCGGAGCACCGGTGCCGCCGCATGCCCTGCAGAGGAGTCTCAGCGCACGAGGGGCGCCGTCGAAAAGAGGCACCGACGACTCTTCCGAACCGGCATTCGCTCCTTCATCCGTGCCCAACACCCGCCCAATACTCGACAAAGGGAAGGGCAGGCCGGCGCCGGACGTGCACTTCGCGGATCCGCCGTCGAGGCGTGCCACCGACAACTCGCATTCCAGCTCCGCTCACCGGCATGGTCACTCGCAGTCGACGTCGAACCCCAGTCGCGGCGCGCTCGCCGTTCCGACCCACCATCGGGACGCCGTCCCGGCGTCTCCTATTTCCTCGAACTCGGGCAGCTCTTCGCAGCACGGCCGCGACGGGAGCTGGGGCCGCAGTGGGGGCAAGCGCATGGCGCGCGGGTCGCATGGGCCGTTCAAGTTCGAGCCTGCTGTGCCACCGATACCGGGCTCCCCTGCGGACAACGAACGGCGCGCCGCCGCACGCGAAACTGCACGTCCAGAGTCGCCTCTCGCCAACCCTCCGCCATCGCGGTCTCAACAGGCACGAGCGGCAGGGAAAGGCCGCTCGCTTGACCTGGGTTTGGGATTGGCGTGGGCGCCATCGAGGGTGCGGGAGGAGGCCGTGTTGACGGTCGGGCCGCGACATCTAGGCACGACCGCGAGTACCACCGCTGCGAGATCGAAGTCGAGGTGGCGGGGTGCAGATGAGGAGGGGCGGTTGGGTGTGGGGGCTGCGTCGGATGTCGCGGCAGCCTTCAAGGAGGCGCTCGGAGACTCGGCGTACGGGATATTCAAAACCTGTCAGTCGTCTAGCATTACATATTGTGCTGAAGTGTCGCTTACGCTGATGTTGCTCTGCAGATGTGCACCGCTTCGACGCGAACGCTATCCCGCTGGACGGGCCGTACGGACTGCTCGCGCACATCGAGCGGCTGCTCGACGGTGCCCCCGGTGTGGACCAGCGGCGGAAGCGCGTGCTCCTGGACAAGTTCCGCCGCGTTGTGCAGGACTCTGAGAACCGATGAACTCGCTGGGACTCGCCTCGCCTCGTCTTGTCTCGTGTTCGTGCGTTTATGCTCTTCCCTTCCACCTTCTCCTTTACGTCGGGCCCTTCATTTCCGGCCTGCTGGTCCTGCTACGCATCTCGCCCATGACCGCGGCGTTCCGCGCACGTAACGTATAGCCTATTTGTTACCCCGCTCACGCCGTCCTCCACGTTCCTGTCCTCACGTTCGAATCCCTACGTCCCCTGGAAGATCCTCGCTCACGTCCCTGTCCCCACCTTACGCCTTGCTGATGCCGCATATGCTCTCGATCTATGTGATGTGCCTCCGATCCCCGTTCCACAGTGCTCTACTTCTCTTCGCTCTGTATTTCCTAGTCACATTTATTCTCTTTCGTGTACTCTCCCATTCGGTTTAGGTTGGCATCTGGAAACCCTCTGCATTGCGTTCCTTCACGACTAGCTACATTAGATGTGCCTTGGATGTTGACCACGCCTTGTAATTCGCCCTGCCACGCATGCGTCCCCGACCTCACGCGCTCGTTATGATATCCTAATCTCCGTGTCCATGACCGAGGGGGCGATCCGAAGTAATACATACCGCGATAGTACATTAACAAGGTATACAAGCTGCGAGAGACGGACCAGCACCCAGTGAAGTCCATCGTGAGTCGTGATTCCTCCATGCATGTGCACGTGTATGCAGGGCAAGGACTACGTCGCAGGCCGCAGCGCGCGCAGGCGCGCCGCGAGCGAGTCGTCCTCCTCGCCGATCTTCTCCTTCGCGAGCTCGACGTGCGGCGCCTCCTGCGAGGGCGAGACGAGGTCGTGCTGGAGCTCGATGTTCGCCTCTTCCGCGGTCTGCTTCATGAGCGCGTCGACCTCGTCCTGCGGCGTGGAGACCGCGGTCGTGTTCGACATCGTCTCCTCCATGTACGACGTCTGCACGTCGAGGTCGGAGAACTGCGACTCGAACTTGTCCATCACGACCGATATCTGCGGATGCGCGAGCCGCCCGGTCAGCCACCACCGCGAGGAAGGAGGGGGAGTAGGGGAAGTGGAGGCGAGAGAGAAGGGGGGAGAGCGGAACGCACCCGCTCGAGGTTCATGCTCTCCATCGCCTTGTCCATGCCCTTCACCACGGACGCCATGTTGCCCGAGACCTGGCGCATCGTGACCGCGGTCTCGACGCGGCTGGAGACGGCGTCGACGCGGCTCGCGAGGCGCAGCAGGTTCAGCGCCTCGTTCTTCTTCCGGATCGCGTTCCCTGCGTATATCCGCGCGCCATCGGCGTTGCCCTGCTGCAGGGCCTGGTGCGCGTGTTCAGGACGGTCATGGATTGGGGGCTTGCTTGAGGTAGGGAGGAGACGCACCTTCTTCAGCTTCGCCTTCTCGACGTTCTCATCTTTCTGCGCTTTCTTCGCTTGGCGGTTCAGCGACTTTGCGGTGAACTGTGGCGGGGAGTGTCATTCTTGGCTCGTGGGTACAGTTCAGCTGAGCGTGCGGACCTTTAGCTGAAACAGAGTCTCTGGGGGATATGAGCGATGAGTACAAGGAAGCCATACTAAAGCAGCTCACTCTCGAGGTTGCTCATGGTGGTGGCGGGGCTGGGTCAAGGTGTCTCTAACAGCCTCCGACTCGAGGCTGCGCGATACGCGCGGAGGCGCTGTGCCGCGAGTATGCCCGGAAAGGAAAGGCGCGCGAGGTGCCCAGATAATCTTCGGCGTCTATGTCTCTACTCCGCGATCTGTGGATGGATGTGATACTTGGACACACAACACCACCACGTTCGCGTCGAAGAAAGATGGAACGTAGTACGGTACACAGCGATCCTGCTCGCATGCAGACCCTGCAATGGCTAGCAGAGGAGTACCTTGGTTTGTGATCCTAGTACGCCACTCTGCAGCCAGCCGTCCTGATATGTCGCCCAGAGTTGAACGGCTCTCAATACGACACCCTAGATGCTTTCCCGACGCCGTTGGAATTTTCACGGCTTGTCCATATCGGAAGGCCAGTACTTATACGAGGTAGGCTTTATACTCGGCAACGTGTGTACTAGACCTAACGGCCTAGCAAGATTCTGCAATTCCTGATCAGCAAGACAAACACACCTGGTCAAAACAATGGATCAATGACAAGATGGGAGATAGAACGATTTCAGTCGCGGTTACACCAAATGGGTACGCCCGATGAAATCACAGCTGTGGCATGTTCTGATGTGCACATCACAGACGTGCGGATGCGGTAACGCTAGGACCGGACAAGAAACAGTACTTCGTCGAACCGCATACAGAGCAGATGACAATGACAGCCTTCCTTGAGACTCTTTCCTCAGGTTAGGTGCGATCTACCAAGCCTAGCAAACATGATGTCAGATCTGACCGCATGCATCATGGCTTGCAGACGGTACTAATGCCGCACGGCCTGACGGCGAAGTTCACTATCTCCAGTCGCAAAACGGGAACCTCTTCACCAACCGCTACTTCGATATCAGCGGCAAGGAGGATCCGTCCGAGTTCGAGCCTCTCCGGGATCACATCCCAAGCGAAGTCCCCTGGTGTAGCGATGCTCTCGGTAGGACACACGAATCTCCCGTACAGCATGTGACCTGAGTCGTCTTTTTCCAGACAAATCACCCGACGCTGTCAATCTATGGATCGGCGACGAGAAGAGCGTAACGAGCATCCACAGTGGTGAGTTCCTCCCGCCAGACGCAGGCTATTTTTACCCTTCTCCCTTCTCACATCTTGTAAACATAGACCCTTATGAGAATGTGTATACCGTAATCCGAGGCTCGAAACAATTCACGCTACTGTCACCGACCGAAGGCTGGTGCCTGAGCGGTACGTCCTGGCGAGGCTATACCTTCTACTTGCCCCGTTATCCAACTCAATCGCACCTCCCACACGCAGAGCGCCGCTATCCGCACGCCACGTACGTCCGCAACAGCACGACATCCCAACTAGACCTCGTCCCGTCGCCCACCGGGACACCGTTGGTGCGCTGGTCGTCCGTGACGGACCCCACTGCACCCGGGGCGCTGCCCGCGGAGGCACACCCCATGCATATCACGGTCAACGCCGGGGAGACGCTCTATCTCCCAGCCGGCTGGTGGCACTACGTGCGGCAGCGGGGGTTCACTGTGGCGGTGAACTACTGGTACGACATGGAAGGCAGGGGGATGTCGTGGGTCTGGCTCAACTTCTTGCGGGGCACCGAGGAACCCCCGCTAGGCAACGAGAGTGACGAGCTCGATGAGGAACAGTAGCACGGTTGCAATCCATGTGCGAGGTATAGGAGGTGGAACGTACGTGTTGGGATACCATAGCAGATCTGCTGCCTCGGGCCGTATGAACACGGGAAGAGTCGCGCCTGAAACAGCAGCTGTCGCGACATATCGCACCAGGGAGCACTTGGGCCCGACGGGTGTTCCTGCAAATCCCGACAGGTCCAAGTATACTGCGGCCACGGAAGGAAATGCTACAGATGACGCACTAGCCCTTATCAGGCCCCCTTCGCGGCGATGGGAGGGTATGCGCCGCTCGCTCTGATGGAAAGGCCGCCATGTTCTCCCGCGAACCTTCACCGGAGGCAGATATGTGTGAGTGCTAGCACATGTCGGGAGGTATCAGACATCTGATCTTGGTCAGGAGGCTCGGGCGTCGGGGGGAAAGAGCAATACTTGCGGTATACGGGTTTTGTGACATCGTGCGTATCTCGACGGGGGTCGTGCTGTTGCACACCCTTGCCGTTAGGCAACCCATGAAGGTTAGCGTCAAGTGTCGTGGTGGTAGATAGGACAGGAACATACCGAACCGAGGTTCCTATAATGAAGGGAGCGGGGCTTACCCTCGATGCAGCACTGCTGTTAGTGGGCCAAGGCACCCGGCGGCAAGTAGGCAGCGATTAGTGTATACATGTGCGAAACCGCCCCACTTTAGGACATGCGACGATCCAAGCAGTGCCGAAGTTGTAGTACGTTCAGCCGTAATAGAGAACCGCGGCGGTCACCTCCACGCACACGGCGAACGCTTGAACGCCCGCGAAGTGCAGGGTTCGATCATGGCGAACCCCTCGCGGTCACCACGAGTGGCTGTCGGTGGAGTCAATAGCGCAGCTGCTGAGTTACGCTAACACGGCAGACGGCGCTGCAGAAGGAAGCGGCGGCCCAACACACGGATCGCCGGTCAAGAGATAGCCATAAATGGCTGAGATACGGCCGCCCCGAATCCGCCCACGCGAGACGCTTGCTAACGTGCATTCGTTTCGATTTTCCCAGAGGCCGTTACTTCGACTGCGATGCCGACACGGCCGCCTGCGTAGACGTGTGGCAGTTTCGTACGCGGCCCAGGATGCACCTAGACTCGGAGGTGAGTACGGTCGAGGCGCGGCCCCTTCGTGGCGTCCTGGTCTCTCGCCCACAAAAGGCAGGTCTCTATCAATACCCAGGTGGTCAACTGACCGGATGGATCGCGCCCAGCTGTCGGCGTACGAGAGAGCCCGTGTAGAATTCCTGGTTCGTATGGCGAAGCCAACGTGAGTGAAAGTCCGCCGGAATCTCGAGCGGGTACGCCACTAGTTTCGGCGGCGCGAAGCACTCCCTGCGATGGCGTCCCGGCCCAACACTAGGTCACGCTGCTCCAGGTTGCGGCGAGAAGACAAGCGGTCGTCTCGGACGAGCACCAACGCAGTCCCGCTCGCGCAGCATCGTCTTTGAGGCGAATGTTTTGCCGTTGGGATCCGGCGGAATGGCCCGGGACGGTGTGCATATGACCGCGAGAGGAAGAAGGGAGGATGAGAACGACGTGAACAGCTGCGCACTCACGAATATGTTCAGGCGCGGATGGCGGCGTCGAACTATGCGGAAAGGGCTAGTTGGCTTCCCTACTCCTCGCACGTTCCTGCCCGCTCGCACACGAGTGACCTGGTGATCACCTGGTCGTCTGCGCACCTGCGAGAATAATGCAGACCCCAGTATAGCCCGCCTGGACGATGGTGCAGGGCTGATGGGAACGTTGGAAGCAGGGAAGGGCTGAAATAGCGTGCTAGACGTGACTGACTTGCGCACGCCATGAATCATGCCTGCCAGTTGCGAGGTTGGTGCTGAACGCTCTCCTTGATGACATGCCGTGCGCAATACGCGTGGTTGGATGACGCTGCAGATCACCCTGGACGCTGCGCGGCGAACGATGCCGGAGGGTTGCGGGATACAGGCGTGTCATTGCAATGTTAGTTCGAGGAGGAGGGGATGGTAACAGACCTGCCGTGGCGTTGGACCATGGACGTCCCGCAAGGGTCACGTCGTGGATCAAAGATCCCGAGAACATCAGAAGGCCGTCTGACTCTATGCGCGCAGCTCTACGCCAGTTCTGGGCTTATCCGAGACGTTGTCCGCCAGGGGTTGTCGGCGAGAAATATTGGCGAGCGGCCGGGGCGCGCAGAGTGGTGGGCGGACGCCCGACGGAGGGCGCGCGGCGGTGATGACGATAAAGGCACAGAGGCCGACGGCGCTGAAATTAAATAAGCGGATCTTGTTGATGCGGACGTCGCGTAGATAAGCCCCAGAAAGGAAAGGCGCCCGGTGTTTACACGCGCCAAATTCACGCAGACGCGGGCGTCTACGGGGCAGAAGGTCATGTCCCCCGCATTTTGGACCTTGGCCGGAGAGCATCTAGCTGCCCGGCATGCCTTCTCCCCCTCGCCTACTTACTCTTTCTTGCCCCTCTTCCGGTTTCTTCCCCCTCCCCCATCTCTCCCTTCGACCACCACCCTCTCCCCCTTCTTCCCCCCTTCGCTACCGCTCCCCCGCGCCCCTATCCTCCCACCCGTATGAGCGACGCTGAGAGCGTGACCATCTCCTTGCTGCCTGTCTCCCTTTCGCTCGTCCATCTTCCCCGTTCGCGGCTCGAGCATTTCACGCAACATGTCCTCCGTCAAATACTTCAGCCTAACCCAGTGTTCCTGAACGTAACATGTAACGAGGTCGAAGTCAGCTTGTTCGCCGAGTATGATACCGTCCACGAATTCCACAAGGCAGCCAGGAAGGATGCGCGTAGGTTACGCCAGCGCGACCGCGAAGCTCATGCGGATGCCCGCCATTCCCCTCCACGGTCAATGCGCGTGAAGGATGACTGGGAGCCCGTCGAGGTCACCTCCGAGCGGTGGAAGGTCTTGCAGATCGACTCCCATTCCGATAGCCTAGGTACGTGCAATTCCCCCAAACCCGTGGCCTCTGGAATTGACCGGCTTGGTGTCTGTCTCTATTACACAGACAACTCTGGTGCACGAGTCCACGAACTCTCCGCCCCCCTAGCCGCCGCTGGAATATCCATCCTATACCAGTCCTCGTATATGAGTGACTTCATATTCGTGAGTAGCCCGCCCTTCCGCTGTTCTGACAGACCCTTCGTCTCTGTAACGCTGCTACTGCGTGTCCAACTTCTTGCGTTTAGTACGTAAACGCATATCATCCTTCTGGCTTCTCATCACCCTTGTTTCTTATCTGTATTCGTACGTCTTCCCTACGATGGCGTTCATTACACATTGGCGACGCCTGTCTCCTGTGTGCGAGGTCGCTCTTACGCAATCATTCGCTCCGACCTCGAAACTATGCTCACACCTCTTGCTTCACAGGTCAAGGAAGGCCGTCTCGCCGAAGTCATGTCCTTGCTGGGTTCTGCTGGATTTGATCTGTACCTGTCCGATCCGACCAACCTAACCGCTCAGATCTCAACATTCGCCTCCCCTTTGATTTCGCCAACTGGAGAAGACGAGCCGGCGGGTATGATCGACTTGGCCACATTTCAGGGCACAGGGCGCAACGACAGCGGCATCGTCTTCACTCGGTCCCGGAGCAACACGAGCGGCACGACGAGTAGCTCAAGCTCGCGGCCGGACCTTCTCCATCGTGTGTCCCCTCCGCCAGACGACGACAAGGGCTTCGGGACCGCCGAAGACGTTCCCAGCGCGGAACCGACGAGCGCTTCTCCAGCAAGGCCAACGCGCAGCCGTACCCTATCCCACTCTCCTTCGGCATGCGAGGTCCGCGCGTTGTCCCCCGACATTACGTGCGTCGGACTCTCCGACGACAGCGCAGACACATGGTCTCTCAAAATCGTCAAGCTGGTCGCGTTTCCGGAGCTCATCCTGGGCTCCTCGCGGCTGGCCGGCCACGCATCGGGGAGGCGAGCACGTCCTGCTCGTCCGCAATCTCCTTCCGAGTTGTCGGCGTTGCCAGAAGAGCACATCCATGTCCTCTCCCTGAGCGAAGGCGAGGTCGGCAGTGGGAGCGATACTACTACTAGGGTCTCGCCCGAGTCGCCGAAGAAGGACCCGATGGCCAGGGATGACTCCGATTCACCTGGTCCCGGGGACGAGCACGGGGACCTGCCTGACGACTCCACCGACGAAGACGACTCCAGTGATGGCGGGCACGAGATGCATAGCCGGCGGCCTCGACTTCAGCACCTGGATACCCTACGCACCGTCCAGCCCTCTTCGAAAGGTAGCCCGCGCAGTCCCCGCTCCCGCTCTACGTCCTCGTCGTCAAGCGAGTCCACACCACCGCCCCTGGTCCCTTTCTTCTCCTTCACGCGCACACCCGAGGGCTCGTCGCTCGCCGCTCCTGTCTCACTGCTGGCGACACTGTTCCCGGCGAGCGAGCGACACATGGTGATGTGTAGCCAGGAACTGGACGTCATGGACTCGCGCAACGCTTCCCCGGAGCGGTGGGCGGAGGAGGACGAGGCCATCCTCGATGACGAGGAAGACACTGACGGAACCCTACCGGAGCCCCTCGGAACGCTGAAATGTCTTCAGATTGACCTGAGGAAGTTCGGCCTTGGTGAGTCTCTGCTTGAACTCGCGTGTCAACGCTCGGGTGCTGATCGTGTGGTGTAGAGAAACACGGTCTGGTGAACCGCTTCTCGCGGACGCTGGAGGAGAACGGCATCAACCACATGTACAGCTCGACGTACAAGACCGCGAACCTGCTGGTCGACAAGGCGCATGCGAGCCGTGCGCAAGCACTGCTGCGTTCGTGCTAGATGCATCGTCATCCTACCTCAGGTCGCACTCGGCTCCAAGTCCTCTCGTCTGGCGACGAGGTTCTTCTGCAAAACGCTCTTGACGATGACCGTCGTCGCTGTGCCCACGACGGTTCTAATGTATACCCCCGCGACATATGTACACCAGCTCACCTATGCTACTTCTTGCATCGCCTCTCCGCCATGTCCTCCCAGTCCTTCTCCCAGTCCCATCAATGAGCGCCCCTCCCTTCCGCCATCGCCCCATCGTCGCGCACGCCCTCACGAAACACGAACAGCATCAGCATCCGCACATGCTAGATATCCGGATCCTCCCGTCCACCGCCCCTCTTCTGCTCATCCGTCCCCTTCTCCGCGCAGACCCGCATCCATCTCACGTACATACTGCATTGCTTTATACCGCCTCTACCCGCATCTATCCTGGCCCCTTCTTGTGACTCCCAATCACCGCCCCCCACTCCGTCCTCATCCTATCTCATCTGCCCCTCCCTACGTGGCGGGCCTATTCATCCACATCCACAAGTCTTGAGGTATCATCCCGTGTAGTACTCACCGAGGTCTGGCGCTGTATCCGTAGTCGTCTCCAACGCGTGCGCGCGCGCGCGTATATCATATGCATCGGTTCTTGGGTTCGGCTGTCTATGACCTACTGTCCGCATATGCGTGCTCAGGCTCGGCCGGTATCTGCATGCGACATGCCAGTACACCATGTGCTTCTACACCCCGACGTTACTCGTCTCCGACGTCGCGGTGCGTGAGGAGGTTCAAGTCCATGTGCGACCTGCGCAATGGAAAGTACGTACTGCGATAATTGTTCTGTGTCAAGAGGCCTACTTACGTTGTGCAGAATGCCAAGCTACAAGTATTGATCATGGTCGCCAGCACGGGTGTCAGCGCGTCAGCATAGTCAACCAGGCCTATCCGGCCACTCGATATGACTCTCTGTACATATGGCATCGTCGTCGCCAAACGTCCCTGCACGAGCCCGTCCCCGAGACGATCTGTGAGCGTCCGCATCTCGCAGTCCGTGCGGTTCAGCGGTTCGGGTGATATCAAACCGCTCAGGCTCGTTTGCCGCCATCTCCCGCCCTCGCGATCCAGGGAGTTGCGCCAGACAAGCGTCGAGCGTCCACCCAGGGCTGCTGCGGGCGGGGCGCACATGATATTGTGCCTAGGAGCAGAGGGGTATCACGGAGACATCTGCGACGGTCTGGCATACCTTGCCACGCCCTGAAGACGCGGTGCGATGTCCAGGTCCGACGGTGTCCTGCAGGCTGGCGCATCATACAACATGACCTCTACAAACGACTAACCGTGTGCGCGCACTGCGACATCCTCGGCGATTGAGTACAGCTCGGTGTGGGTCACCGCGCGAGCAGTCCTGCCACGTCGCGAGCAGCAGATGTCCGCGCCACGCTGCTATGTCGCATCCGAGTGTCCTCGGAGTACCGGCAGTTTGTCGTTTCTGGGTTGATGCATCGCCCTCGATCTGGTCACACCGCGAGCGGGCCGCCCGGTGTCGGGACGAGAGGGAGTACCGTTCGCTGTGCGGCGGGGTGATCTCCTTGGCTTCGTAGCCTTGGATTGGAGGAGTCCCAGCCTTCGGTCTCCTGGACACAGGCCCGCCATGCCAGCACTATGTCCCACGGCCAGCGGCGTGCGGTCAGATTCGCAGCTTTGCGGAAGGAGAGTGCTTGAGGTCGTTCGTCGCAAACTGCAATGAGGTTACTCCGTCGGTCCATAGATGCTGCCAACGTACCAGGGCCAGACCTCTTGAAGCGCGCTATCACATCAAGAATGGTGTTTGGCAAAGGTCGCATCTTGATTTGATTTGAGACGACAAAATGGGCGGTAGGACCCCGAGAGCTACGAGGAAATTCGAGTAAGACATCGCACAGGCATGCTCGCAGACGTCGTTGAAGCTCTGCAGAGTGATGAATGTTTCCAGAGGAGATGATTTGTTGCGAGACCTCTGGGAAGCCGCTGACGCGGATGCATGTTCACGCGCGAGACGGAGGCGTTGCAAGGGCCGCGCGCGTGAGCTGCGGGGCGGGGGACGAGGAACAAGCGCCGCAGTACCCAGGGAAAGCCACTGCCAGCAGGAGAAGGAACAAACGGAGACGGAGACGTCGGGTTCAGGGTGGAGTGGTGTCGGCACTGCCCGTTACCATCTTCTGTGCGGGTAGCGTGTCTGATGAGCTGGCTGCGGATGCGGACCCACGGAGTACGGGCGCAGCGTTGTATGCAGAGACGACTGCCTTTCCTGCAGAGCGTACACCTTGTGTGGCAGGAGTGAGAGACGGCGGCGCATGCTTGGCGGACGAGTGCTCGCCATCGCCCGTCGGCAGCGTCGGCGTTCAGCGCGCGCGATCCCTCAGCGCGATTTCGATCAAGGCGGGCCTCGACCTGGTACCGGAAGAGGCAAGCCCATTTCCGCTTTAGGCAAGGTCGGCGTCCTACCTAAGCCCGGGCTCATTATGCGGGCGATCGGCGGTAGCGATCGGGAGCGAGACATGCCTTGCGCTCTCTCTCCTTCCATGCCTCCGACGCGACTTGCATGGCTTCTGTCGATACTGCGCTCGTAGGCCGGCCGACGCGTGCGCGGGTCGCGCGAGGAGGGAGGGAGCTGGCGAGGGTGAGGACGCGGACGGGGAGGTGAAAATAGACGGGGTTACGGGGTCTTGACGTCATGGGGGAGGATTGAATGCGGGGGAAAGAGCTGGAAGGAGGGAGTTGGCGCGGGGGAATATTGTCCTGTTGTTTGATGCGTCCCTCTTCCTTTCCCGTCCCAAACTCATCATGGCGCGTCTCGCCCTCGCTCGCCCAATCCGAATATTTTCTCGCCCTTTCCCTCTTCCTCCCTTCTTCTCCACGCGCGCCGTCGCTCGCATCTCCACCCGCCCGCCCAATTCTTCCTCCCTCCTGCCTCTGTCCTGCTCCCCACCACGTCCCCCACCATGCAAGGCTCTCCGCCACTCCCGGCCTCGTCCCCTACTCCGCCTTCGTCCGTCTCGGATCCCTTCTCAGACCAGCGCCGCCTCTCCAAGCTCTCCTACGACTCATCCCCCTCCCACATCCAAGGCTCCTCCTCAAATCTCATTCAAGAACGCTCATTATCGTCATATCCTTCAATAGCCTATCGTTTCACCTCGTTCTCGAGCAGTCCTTCGTTATCAGCCGCCTCCGACTCCCCCTACGTCGGCCCCCACCGTCCACTGTCCTTGGGCGACGAGGTACGTCCCGCCCGTTCTCGCACACTGCACGGCACCTCACGCTCGCCGCGCACAGTACACGTTCTCGCCAGATCCCCAGAAGTGGGGCGCAGACCTCTCCCTTGACTACAAGGAGGAAGACGACGACCTCCACACGCCCGAGCCGGTTCCCGCTCATAAGGGCAAATGGATTGAACACGACGGCCATGTGTTCTCATGGCGAGGCTTCACCAACCTCGGCGCGTTGATCGTCCTCATTGCTGGCATCCTCACTTTGTTGTGAGTATCTCGCCGTTCCCGCCAGTCTCGCTTCTACTTCGGTGTTGGCTGCTGTGCACCACACCCGCCCTTTCGCAGGCGCGGCGCGCGCCTTCCGTTCGCACCCAATGACGCGAGCAATTCCCCGCACCGTCCTGTTTTCCCGCAGCGGCGACCCCTTCCCGCTGTACGCCATCGAGACAACTTCGACATGGCTGCGCAGTAGGCGGGCCATACGGTTGATACCATGATTGCGAAAGGCGGCTTGTGTCACAAGGCTGGACACAGGCATGATTTCTCTGATCAGCGACATCACGCCTGTTCAGATGGCACATGGTCTCGGCCTGGAGTCCATCCGTCCTTGGAATTCTGCGCTCGGGCGTTGAGCGTAACGTTTGGAGCTGTCAGGCACATGGGAGTATGCACTGCGCTGCCTGGACCTGAGATATCCGCCTGCGACCGTGCAATTCATCGTCAACCTGTGCTAACCTTCTTCCTTCAGTGCTGGGTACCCAATGATCACCGCCCTCACCGAGAAACCTCTCAGCACTCTGGGAGCGTTCAACCTCGGTGGAGTGAATGCGTCCGGCCAGGTCAGTGGCAACCGGAACCGCGTGGTATCGACGTCTAATATTGATTGCTTTATTAATAGGTACCGGATATTCCGGGACACCGCGGCCTAATTGACATCGACACTCCAAAGGACGCATACACGAAACAGGCATGGCATTCGGGCGAGACATTCGAGCTCGTCTTCTCGGACGAGTTTAATGTCGACGGGCGGACTTTCTACCCTGGCGACGATCCGTATTGGGAGGCGGTGGACCTGCACTACTGGGCAACCAACAACCTGGAATGGTATGATCCTGCGGCGATCACCACGCAGGATGGGAACCTGGTCATCACATTGGAAAGGAAGGAGACGCACAACCTGCACTTCCAGGGAGGTACGGTTATTTCCATTCATGCGACGTGCCTGGCGGCGTTTGGCTCATGATTGGTTTCAAGGCATGATGACTTCCTGGAACAAGTTCTGCTTCACAGGCGGTTACATCGAGGCGAACGTGTCCCTTCCTGGAGTGAACAACATCGTCGGTCTGTGGCCTGCCATCTGGACAATGGGCAACTTGGGTCGTGCAGGGTACGGCGCGTCGCTCGAGGGCATGGTGAGTAAACCCGATACATCGCGGGCGATTGTGCGCTGACCGTGCCTGCATCGGATCTGTCACTCCGGACATTGGTCGCTGTGGTTTGACGCACACTAGTGGCCGTACACGTACGACTCGTGCGACATTGGCACGGTGGCGAACCAGACTATCAACAACGAGCCCGCAGCGGCGCAGGTCGACGGTGACACGGGGCACAACGGCATCCTGTCTTTCCTCCCCGGGCAGAAGCTCTCGCGGTGTACCTGCCCGGGCGAGAGCCACCCGGGTCCCAAGCACGATGATGGCTCTTTCGTAGGCAGGGCTGCGCCCGAAATCGACATGTTCGAGGCGCAGATCACGGGCACACCGCTGGTGGCACAGGTATCGCAGAGTGCGCAGTGGGCGGTAAGCAACTACTTCTAGTCAAAGGTTAAAGGATTGCCGCTGACCGGTCTTACTTGCGCGCGCGTTACAGCCATTCAACCAGGGGTACCGGTGGAACAACGCGAGCGGCATGATCATCGAGGACCCGACGATCTCCGAGCTGAACACATTCATCGGTAGTGTCACGCAGCAGGCGACGTCGGTCGTGACTGCGACGGACCCGCTCTGCTACGAGTACGACGCGGGGTGCTTCTCGATATACGGGTTCGAGTACAAGCCTGGCTTCGAGGATGGGGTACGTGTTTGGTGGATTGTCTTTCCCTAGGCTGCGATCGCTGAACCTAACGTTTCTTGATAGTACATCACCTGGGTGTCAAATAACAAGGTGTCGTGGACCTTGCTGGGCCCCGGGATGGGCCCAGATGCTGCCGTCCAGATCTCGGAGCGGCCTGTACCCCCAGAGCCCATGGTACGTCCGCCTCCGGCTCTCCCCCAGCTCATAAACACTCATGCCTCCTTGCCCTCCTGCAGTACATCATTATGAACCTGGGCATGTCGCACAACTTCGGCGATGTCGACCTCGATCACCTGCCGTTCCCGGTGCACATGCGCGTGGACTACATCCGCGTGTACCAGCCGTCGAACGCGGTGAACATCGGGTGCGACCCGGACGACTACCCGACGCAGGAGTACATCAACACGTACCTCGAGGCGTACTCGAACCCGAACCTGACGACGTGGGTCGACGACTACCACCAGGCGTGGCCGAAGAACAGCTTCCTCGGGGAGTGCTGATCCTGCACGAGCACGATGTAATCCCCGTCCCCCGCCCGCATCCTGCCGGCGTTCTCCCTTCGCCGCGAGAGACGTTCAGCTTGTACCTATACCATGACCCCTCGTCTCCCGCCTCTGTCGTGTCTGCTATCGCCAAGCTCTCTGCAACGTCCTAAATGCCCCCACACCGCCGCTCTCCCCCCGCTGTCGTAATACGCGCCCGCCGACGTATCCGCGCGCGCGTGCCTTGGCGCATCGCTGCTGCGCCACGAACCACTCGCCGCCACCCGGCTCGCGACAGCGCTCCCGCGAACATCCCCGCTGTACCGCCCTACAAGCGGCGTCTTCGCACCTCCGCCTTCCCCGTCCTACCACTGCAAACGCGCGTGCCGGGGCGGTAGCAGCGGCAGCGGCACCGCAGCCTGTCCGCTTCCCCGCCCGGCCGCACGACTTGCCGCGCGCTCGCGGCGATCCAACCTCACCACCATCCCACTCACCGCACCGTCACCCTCATCACAAACTCGGACACTCCCCCAGACCCTTCATTGCATTCTCTGGCATAGACGCTTCGGTTAGCACGTCTTCCTTTGGACAGACAGGACGCGGACTCGGACTTGTTGTAGCTGTTAGCTACTCGTGCTGCTGGTGCTACCGCGGCGGGCCGTCGGCATACATGTACACGCCTCGCCGCGCTTCTGCGCGTCCTGCATCACGTTTACACGTTCCCTAGAAGTTGGCGGTGGTGGTAAAATGGTTCAGGCTGGGCTCGCGCGCATGGTGGTGGGGTGGGAACTGGGTCGCAGCGCAGCTGTCGGGCCCGTGGGTGCGCCGCGCCGCGACAGGCCACGCCAATCTGGCGGGCGGGTGCTTCTGCTGGAGATCCGTTGAAGCTTGAAGGCTCGATGGACTCGTGAGCTGCTGCGAGCGTAGAGCGGCGGATAGTGGGCGAGGAGGTGACGCGGTGGTGACCGCATGTGCATGGCTGTATATCTGTTACCGTATCTTATTCTTAATTGTGTTGTGTTGTTGTGTTCACTCCATAGTACTTATATAGGTGTTTAAGTTACTCCCGCTATCAGCTGTTCGCATGTTGTGACCGTGGTCGTCGGGGTGGTTACGGGTAAGCTCACGGCCCAGAGGAAATGTGGCCTCGGCAGGCGTCGTACGCTGAGCTTAAGTCGCTCGTATCATCCACGGTCGTGAGACGGTACAGCAGATCGCCATGAATAGTCTACCGAACTGTTGTGTCAAGGTACAGCGGCACGACCCAGCGCACGCCCTAGCGGCAAGCCAGACGTGCCTGAAGTATTCCCAGGCATCCCTACCGTACCAACACCGTGCTTCCTGCGGCCTATCTCGTCGTCAAGCCGCACCGGGCTCGACATGCCTCACGAACGGCGCCGCAGGCGGCGCGCGGGGCATGAACGACCGCCGATTCAGGACCAACCCCTTCAGCGCGCGGATCTCGCGCCGCACCTCCTCCTCCGCGGGCGCGAGCGGGACGCCCAGGCCGACGCCGGGCGCGCGGATGCCCAGCGGGGCCGCGTACGTCTGCGCGGCGATGTAGCCGGTGAGGTCCGAGAGCGCCTGGAACGTGTGCTGGAACTTGGGCTGGGAGGGCGAGGCGGCGGGCGGGCGCGTGGGGAGCGCGGAGGCGAGCGTGGAGAGGGAGGTGAGCAGCGGGGGAGGGCTGGGGGGTGTTGGGGGGACGTAGGTCCAGACTGTGTCTGGAGAGGGTGCGGGCGGAGGTGGTGGCGGGGACGTGGTTGTGGATGAGGCCGGAGGGAGAGGCGCGGGTTGGAACACGGGCATGTTCGTGAGCGTTTGCCAGAGCGTCTCCTGAGGACCAAAATGTCAGCGGGCCACATACAACGTAAGAGGGTGAGTTTGCACACCTCGTGCTGGGAGCCGTCCTCTGCGACCCATGGGAACTTCTCTTCGAGCATGCTGAAGAGCTCCGCGGACGTCGCCTTCTTCGTGCCCTTTGAGCACTCCTGGATCGCACAGCGCAGGAGCGTGATTGGCGGGATGTCTTGCTCGCCTTTGCTCGCCTCCGCGAGTTGGGTGAGTGTCTTGCATGCCCTGTACTTCGCCGGCTCGCGGAAGGGCTCGGGTTGGGGGAGTACGGCGAAGGTTGAGCGCTGCGTGGCCTTGAGTTCCTCGAGCGAGTGCGTGAGGCGCTCGAGCAAGGTCTTGCGCTGCGTGCGAAGAGAGAGACGCGCTTGGTATGTCTGCGCAATCCTGGGGTATATGAACCGCTAGAGAGAGAAGAAGACATAAGCAAAGGGCCGATTATGAAGGTTGGTGCACGTACGAAGTATACGAGAAGGAGTGCCGCCGAGCCGCCAGCTATCCACGTGAAAGCTCGCAATACATTCAGGAGCAGATGTGGCAGGCGGGAAGGTGGTGGTTGCGGGTATGTTTTGGCAGGTAGCAATGGCGGAGGTGCAGGCTTTGTGTACGGGTCAATGACTTGCAACGGAGATAGAGAAGAGGAGAAGGGACGTACCACCTCACGCAACAAGCCTTCAACCTCGCTCTCTGTCAACCCCTTCTCTGTGAGGAACCTCCGCTTTGCGACAAGGTCTTCATGGCGGACTTGCGGCGAGCTGAGGAAAGCGCGTGCGCGCTGCAGAAGCTCTGTGCGGTCTTCCGGAGCTGCTATAACGGCTTGCGGTGGAGGTGGGTTCTGTAGAGGAGGCAGTTCTGGTGCAGTCTCTGCCGCTGCTTGTGTAGACTGTGCATCTTGCGCCTGGGGCTTGGAAGCGGACTCCTCGTCGGCCATGGTCGAGGTGGTTGGCAAGCAGGTGCAGCCACCCTGGTTGCGGGGCGGATGCGGGGTAGCCGGAGCCGGGCGTTGTCCGCGAATGTCGGAGTCGCTGGATGACGCGACTAGTCGCCCGTGCGGTGCGTCGCACGGTGAGCGCGACCCACCTCTCGATGGTAAACGTATTTCACCTGGGCCCGGGCCCACGTCAGGTTTGCCCGCTCCTCCCCGTGCGCCATATGGCCTGCTCTGGCATATAAACAGGCCTAATACCAAGAGGCGCTGCTAAAGTCTTCACCAAGCTTCCCTCCCTCATTCACCACTTGGAGCGGGTACGCACTAGGTTGACCTGGAGTACAAGAGCAGTAATCGTTCAAGTCGTCCAACGATATAGCCATGAAGGACAAGCAATCCAACGTGCATGACCCAGAGGCTCAGGGACATGGCATCGGCATGCGTGCTCGCCCGTCGTCTACCACCCTCGCCTTCAAGACGGTCGCCGTTTGTGCCGCAGCATGCGCAGGCTATTCACTTGCTGGAGCCGTTTTGAATACGCTTGTTGAGCCCTCAGGCGACTCCTGGCCAAATAACGCCTTTAAATTGCGCTCGGATGCCTGCCACTCCCGGGAGAAAGTCGAACACTTGTTCCTGTACGTCCTGTTTGTCTCTTCAGATACTGACATGCGACCTGTCTCATCATCCCCTTCGAACCAGTTCTGTACCTAATGCAGATAGCGCACGCAAAGCCTCCCGGCGGTACGCGACCCGCCCGCACGTCGCAGGCTCCCCGGGCGATTTCCTCGCCGCCACAGACCTGCTCGAGCTCTTCCAAACCGAGCTCGGCATGGCCCCTCCCTCCGAGCCTCCCATCTTCTCCGCCGGCTCTCCCGCGTCGCGCGCAGCGACGCTCGGGATCAGCAGCCTGACGAAGCCCAATGCATGGATCGACACCTACTACCCGCTCATGAACACGCCCCTCGACCGTGCTCTGTCGATCCTGGACGAGGACGGGAGCGCGCACTGGGAGGCGGACCTGGAGGAGCATGGGGACCCGCGCGACCCGGACGCGGCGAAGTATCAGGATGCGGTGCCGCCGTTCCACGGGTTCAGTGCGGACGGTGAGGTTGAGGGCCAGTTGATCTATGTCAATTACGGCCTGAAGTCGGACTACGACGAGGTCCTAGCTGCCGGCGAGAACTTCACCGGAAAGGTCGTCCTCGCGCGATACGGCGGAAACTTCCGCGGGCTGAAGGTACGAGGCTTGCCTCTGCTATGGCGCGTAACTGCAACTAAGGCATTGCATATGCAGGTGCAAGCAGCAGAACAGCTTGGCGCGGCTGGAGTGCTCATGTACTCGGATCCGCGCGACGACGGCCCGGTCACAGTCGAGAACGGGTACGAGGCGTACCCCGCGGGGCCCGCGCGCAATCCGACGTCCGTGCAGCGCGGGAGCGTGCAGTACCTCTCGCTCTATCCGGGCGACCCGACGACGCCTGGCGCGCCAGCGTACCCGGACGCGGCGCGGACGGGGGGCGAGAACATCCCGAAGATACCGAGCTTGCCTATCTCGTGGGCGAACGCGCAGCGGTTGCTCGAGGAGATCTCGGACCGCGGGATTGAGGATGCGTTCAAGCTCGACGGAAAGACGAGCAAGCGGTCCGTACGGCTGGTCAACCATGGTCAGTTTGTGCTTTGGCTCCTATGTGTGAATAATGAATAACTGATGGTCCCTGTAGTACACAACAGGATTATGCCGATCTGGAACACGATGGCCGTCATCCCTGGACACATCCACAACGAGACTGTCATTATTGGGAACCATCGCGATGGTAAGTCTCACTTGCAAACAGTACGGTATCGCCTGTCGGCTGACGAGCACGCACAGCGTGGGTTATGGGTGCCGTCGACCCGACCTCCGGAACGGTATCCTTGCACGAGGTGGTGCGCGGTTTCGGCGCGCTGCTGAAGAGCGGATGGAAGCCGCTCAGGAACATCGTGTTCGCGAGCTGGGATGCAGAGGAGGTGCGTGTGTCGTTCCTTGATGTCAACCGCGTTGGCGTTTGACCTCTTTCGTGTGCCTCTTTCGTGTGGATAGTACGGACTCATTGGGAGCACAGAGTGGGCGGAGGACTTCCCGGACTGGATAGCCGGAAACGTAGCGGCCTACATCAACATCGGTATGCCACTCCGCTCGCAGTGCTGCACACACATGACCTCTCAACACAACTCGTCACAGACGGTTCTGCTGCCGGTGCGGTGTGGCTGCCAACAGGATCGCCATCTCTTGCGCACCTCATCCGCGACGCCGCGCTGGATATCCCGCACCCTACGGCCGCGAACAAGACGCTCTGGGACGCAAGGAACGACATCGGCCCGTTCCACGGACCCGCCGACGCCGACTTCGTCGAGGCCTACCTCGCGAAACGCGCGGCCGAGCTGGGCGACGGCGTCGGCATCGCGCCTCTTGGCTCCGGGAGCGACTTCACGCCGTTCCTTCAGCGCCTTGGTGTAGGTGGCTCTGACTGGTCTTAGCAGGCCCGAGCGCTGATCATGAGTGCTGTGGATAGGTCGCGAGCATGGACGAATCGTTCAACCTGTCGCCTACGGACGCCGCGTACCACTACCACTCCATATACGACTCGGAGATGTGGAAGGAGAAGTACGCCGACCCGAGCTTCCAGAAGCATGTAAGCAGCAAGCAACCCGCGCGTCATGTGCGGACCCCGGATTGACCATGATTGCAGGTCACTGTCGCAAAGCACCTGGGCGTTGTTCTGCTGCGTCTGCTCGACTCTGTGACTCTGCCGCTCAACACCACGCACTACGCGTATGAGCTCGACAAATATCTCGACAGGTACGTGGACGCCCTGGTTCTACAAGTAATACGCCCCGCTGACCTTGTCCATGCTCCTTAGCGTCGAAGAGTCCGCTTCCTCCCTCGGGCTCTCTCCCGACCTGTCAAAGCTCCGCAAATCGGTCAAGCACGTCCAACAGGCCAGCCACGCGCTCGACCACCAGCGCCGGGACGCAGAGCGCACGCTCGACGACGCCCTCCGCGCGCAGCCGTGCTACCACACGCGCGGCGTCGCGTGCTGGCTCGAGAGGCTGCGCGACGTCGCGCGCGGCTTACCGCTGCGGCGCCGGCTGTTCTGGGCGGCGTGGCACCTGCGGCGGGTGAACGAGAAGCTCATCGGGTTCGAGCGCGGGTTCATTGACGAGGATGGCCTCGAGGGGCGCGAGTGGTACAAGCATCTGGGCGTCGCGCCCGGGAAGTGGCTTGGTACGTCCGGAATACGCTTTCTGCAGCTTCAAAAAGGGGCATGTCCTGACTTCATGGTGCAGGGTATGGCGCGACGACGCTACCGGCGGTCACGGAGGCTCTGACGATCGAGAGGAACGCGACGCTGGCGGAGCAGGAGGCGGAACGACTGGCGCGCCTCTTGAACAAGCTGGCCGTGACATTGATTGAGTAGTTGTGGACCAGATCGTTCAATTGATGCTGTAGACCACAAAGCCTCCGACCGACTCGGAGGTGGCGCATACAGATACACTTTATGAGGATCGACGATAGGGTCCGCCTTTCATCCTAGCCGACTGACTCGGAGCTGGTACCGGAAGGAGATAGCGGGCGCAATATGGCCGACCAGAGTCGGTGGTAGGTGTGGCTTGACTGGTCGTGTGGTGGATGGAAAGACTCTTTGCTGCGAAACGAGAGGTGGCACACAGGGATGTGTGGCAGTTGTACCGACGATTTGCGGCGATTTGGACTTGTAGACAGCCACGTGCAAGGACGCGACGTGAGACACGATCACGAGGTGTGACGCCATGCGAGTGAGGGCCGCCGCCCGCGGCAAGCCCGGCGTTCGCATGCATCGGGAGAAGGCGTTATCTGCCCTCCGCGTGAGCATACGCTCCGCAATATATACGGCCCCCACGCACGGCGCCGTGCACACCTCTCCAGTCGCCACCACCATGTCCGAAAAGCAGGGCGAGAAGGCCCCCTTCCTCGACCCCGAGGCTCAGGCCGCCGACACACATCCTGCTGAACGGAAGGCCACGCGCAGGTTCCTCTCCTGGAAGCAACTCAAACAACTCTGCACCATCTACGCCATATACGTCGCTGTCCGAGTCCTCGTCGGCTCCGTATGCCTCTACCTGGACCTGGACGATTTCGCCGGCGCGCGCACGTCGTGGGCCACCGCTGCCCTTGGCCAGCTGCGCAAGTCTCGCGCTGAGAACGAAGCCCTGTATCTGTACGTTGCCTCTTGTACACTCGCGGAACACCCGCATGAATTCACGACTCACGTAGGTCTGTGCCCGATCCTGCGAGCGCACTCCTCGCCTCGCGCGAATACGCCACGCACCCCCACATCGCCGGCTCGACCGAGGACTTCAACGACGCGACCGTCATCCTCAAGCTCTTCCAGGACCACTTCGGCATCATCGCCCCGCCCGAGCCGCCCGTCTTCCCCGCGGGCTCGCCCGCCTCGCGCGCGGCCACGCTCGACATCCCGAAGCTGCGCAAGCCCGCCGCGTGGATCGACGTGTACTACCCCGTCATGAACACCCCGCTCGACCGCTCGCTCGAGATCCTCGGCACGGACGGCGAGACGGTCGAGTTCGCGGCGGACCTGGAGGAGGACGGCGACCCGCGCGACCCCGAGGCGGCGGAGTTCCGCACGGCGGTACCCACATTCCACGGGCTGAGCGCGGACGGTGTCGCTGAGGGCGAGCTTGTGTACGTGAACTACGGCAGAAAGGAGGACTACGACGAGATCATCTCCAAGGGAGGCAACCTCACAGGCAAGATTGTCCTCGTACGCTACGGCGCGAACTTCCGCGGTCTCAAGGTGCGTTCAATGCCGCTCGTCTCCTTCTGGGTGGTGGGTCGTGCTGACGTGTCGTAGATTCTCGGTGCTGAGCAGCTCGGCGCGGCTGGTGTGCTGATCTACTCCGACCCGCGCGACGACGGCGCGGTGACTGTTGCGAACGGATACGAGCCATACCCTGCTGGACCCGCGCGCAACCCGACGGCCGTGCAGCGCGGAAGCGTGCAGTACCTGTCGCTCTACCCCGGTGACCCGACGACCCCTGGCGCGCCCGCATACTCGAACGCGACGCGCACGGAGGGCGGTAATATCCCGAAGATTCCGAGCCTGCCGATCTCGTGGGCGAACGCGCAGCGGTTGTTGAAGGAGATCTCGGGTGGAGATGTGGAGGACGCGCTTGTACTCAACGGGCGCGCCAGCGAGAAGAAGATCAAGCTGGTGAACCATGGTAAGCATCCCATGGTCAGGCTTGGGACATACACAAGTGCTGATCCCAGGTGCAGTCAACACTCGCGTGATGCCCATCTGGAACACTATGGCTGCAATCCCTGGTCATATCAAGAATGAGACGGTCTTTATTGGCTGTCATCGCGATGGTATATGCCCTCAAACTATGTCGCATGACTACTTATTGACTGTATCCCTTCACAGCCTGGGTGATGGGCGCGGCAGACCCTACGTCCGGCACCGTGTCCATCCACGAAGTTGTGCGGGGCTACGGCGAGCTGCTCAAGAGCGGCTGGAAGCCTTTGCGCAACATCGTCTTCGCCAGCTGGGACGCCGAGGAGGTATGTCCACTACCCCGCTTCCAACGGCATCCGCAATCCTAAGTCACCGCTCTCCGACAGTACGGCCTCATCGGCAGCACTGAGTGGGCCGAAGACTTCCCCGAGTGGGTCTCCGCGAACGTCGTCTCCTACATCAACCTCGACGTGTCCTCCGCGGGCACGCGCTGGAACGCGGGCGGCTCGCCGTCGCTCGCGCACCTCATCCGCGGCGCGGCGCTCGCCGTGCCGCACCCGACGGACCCGTCGCGCACGCTCTGGGACGCGCGCGGGGACAGCGGGCCGTTCGAGGGTGAGTGGGATACGGAGTTCGCGCAGATGTACGAGGAGCAGCAGGCGCGTGTGACGAGGAGGGGGAAGGAGGAAGTCGGGATCCCTGCGCTGGGGTCTGGGAGCGACTTTACGCCATTCTTGCAGCGTCTTGGGGTAGGTTGCCTGCTGCTCGTGTGTCTGCGTATGGGAGCTGATTTGGGGTTGATTGGGGATTAGGTTGCGAGCATGGACCAGGGCTTCGGGCAAACGCCGAACGACGCGCCGTACCACTACCACTCAATCTATGACTCGCAGCTCTGGCAAGAGAAGTACGCCGACCCCGGCTTCGTTCGTCACGTACGTCTCGGGCACTCGAGATGTCTGTCATGTATCACACTAACGTCTTGCGCCTAGGTTGCGGTGGCGAAGCACTTGGGTCTCGTCGCACTACGCCTGACCGACTCGATCATCCTCCCGCTCAACACGACGCACTACGCCCTCGAGCTCGACGACTACCTCGACGAGTGAGTACCGCCCTTTCCCTCCTCCGGCTGTCCTACCCAAACTGACGCATATCCCTGCTCAGAGTGGAAGAGATCGCAGCGTCCCTGCAGACCTCCGCCGACTTCTCCGGGCTGCGCCGCTCGATCCGGCGGCTGCAAGCCGCCTCGCGCGCGCTCGACGCCGAGAAGGACGAAGCCGGGGCGGAGCTGCAGAAGCTGCTCCACAAGATTCCCCGCGCGCGCGACGCCGACTTCGACCCGGACGCCGCCCCAAGCCTCGTCGAGCGGCACGTCCCGCAGTGGCTGCGCGAGCTGCTGCGGTGGGTGTTCGGGCACGCGCCGGCGGGCCCGCTGCGGCGGTTCGTCAGGGCGGCGAAGCGGGTGCAGCGCGCGAACGCGAAGCTGGTCGCGTTTGAGAGGGGGTTCATACATGAGGAGGGCTTGGAGGGGAGGGAGTGGTATAGGCATTTGGGAGTCGCGCCTGGGAGGTGGCTCGGTACGTCCGTTTCTAATCTCGAGTGCGTTGGAGGGTGGGTTCGGAGGAACGGATGGGTCGTCGGGTCTCGACGGTGCGCTGCCTCTCCGCCTCCGAGATGGACGGCTGCGAGGCTGGTGCGACGGGAGGCCGTCGATGCGGTGAGACACACTTGTGCCCTGGTGAGGGCAGCGTACGGGGAGCCGCACGCCCACCGGCTCATAGCTTTCTCCCTCTCTATCTCTTTATCCTGCGCAAATTTCATGCGGCTGCTGACTGCGTGCATGCGTGCGATTATTACAGGATACGGAGCGACGACGCTGCCGTCGATTACGGAGGCGCTGACGTTCGAGAGGAACGCGACGCGGGCGGAGCAGGAGGCGAGCCGTGTGTCGGCGCTCCTGGACAAGTTGGCGGAGACGATCAAGGTGTGAGTAGCGGTGGGTCTACCGCGTGCTTTCCCTGGACGCCGCTGCATGTCAGCCTGGATATAACATTGGACGTCGGATGGAATGTATACGTATTTTGTATGCATAGCACTTCTCCAACCTGCGCGAGTGTGACCACGTACTGGCGAATGGGAAGGCGGACTGTCTGGGTAGGTGCAGCGTTTGTCTAATTTTGGGAGAGACGCGTCCTCGACGGGAGAGACGCGATCGGAGGACGCGGGATCTGCAGGGAGGATGACGTCACGCGACGGGCGGAGAGCCGGTTCTGGCTATCGCGCCCACCGCGTCCGAGTCCGGAGCCCCGTCCGAGTCCATCGCCCGACTCCTAAAAATAATGGGCAGACGACGCCTGTGCCCTTGCCACTCTGTCGACGGGGAGCCGGCAGAGGCCTCGCGCGAAGACGGCGGTGCCGTCCGAAGTACTTGCAGCAACTCACTGGATAGTACTATGCCACTCGTGATGTCACTGGCAGCTAATGCCTCCTCTGGCGCGCACACGCGCGTATATATACCCTCTCGTCTCTGTCATTGACACCAGCAGCATCTCGAGCTACTACCAAGCCCGCCTCCAGCCCAACACACCGGTACCGAACTCAAGCAGACCATGGACCCCGAGAACAAGCCGAAGGGCCCCTCGCCCCACTACTCCCTCTACCAGCGCGAGGTCTTCAGGCGCGGCGGCGAGACTGGCGTCCTCCCCAGCTTCTCCGTCCACCCGGAGGAGCTCCAGGAGTCGACGAAGAAGAAGCTCAACGACCGCGGCTACTTCTACGCCAACTCCAACGCCGGCCTCGGCTGGACGGACAGAGCGAACAGGTATGCGTGCATGCAGATTGGTGACCACGATCGCGCATACTCACTCACCGTTCTTTGTGTCCATAGGGAGGCCTTCTACAGATGGCGTATCGTGCCACGCGCCTGTGTGGACACCAACACCCGCGACCTCACAAGTGAGCTCCGACTGACCGTTATATCTGACAGAGTGACGCTGAATGACCACTGCAGCCACCCTTTTCGGGCACAAGATCCCTGTCCCGATTTTGTTTGCACCCATTGGTATCAACAAGCTTTACACGCCCCTCGGCGAGCTTGTTCCCGCCCGTGTGGCCGGTGAGCTAGGCATACCCGTGAGTAAAGCCCCGCTTTCCACCGCCATGATACTTGACTCACATACATGGTTTGTGCTAGTACTGCCTCTCTACCGCGGCATCCCAGTCCATCGAAGATGTCGCCCGCGCGAACGACGAGGGCGCATCTGTCAAGAACGAGAGTAACTCCGTGCACGAGTACAGCGGTGCGTTGCCCTCACCTCCCTCCCCACGCTCTAAAGCTTATTTAGGTGCTCAATCCTAGGCCCCAACGGCGGTGACGCGAAGAGCCCGCGCTTCTTCCAGCTGTACATGGGCCACGACGACGAGATCGTACGTCCTCTTCTTATCCGGGAGGTCAAGTCACCCGCTGACCCCGGGCACGCGTGCGCCCAGACGCTCTCCCTGCTGAACCGCGCCTGGAAGGCCGGCTTCGACGTCGTCATGCTCACCACCGACACCTGGCAGCTCGGCTGGCGCCCCACCGACATCAACATCGCCAACTACGTGTACGCCCCCCTCACGCTGCATCGAGCCATGTGCTCGTATCTTTGCGATGCTGACGTTGGTGTTGGCGGTGTCTGGCAGGTTCTACTACCCCGGCGCGGTCGGGAACGAGGTCGGCGCGTCCGACCCCGCGTTCATGGGCAAGCACGCGCAGGAGCTCGAGAAGGACTCGGGCAAGTGGATCGACCACAGCGTCTGGCACGGCAAGGCGCACACGTGGGACAAGGTCAAGTGGGTCGTCGGCGAGGTGCGTCCCCTCCCCTACCCCCCGCGCTCCCCATCTCCCCTAGTCTCTATTGAAGTTTGCATACGGCTGCTGATCTCACGCACCCGCACATACGCAGTGGAAGAAGATCTCGGGCGGGCGCCCGTTCGTGCTGAAGGGCATCCAGAACGCGGCGGACGCGCAGCGCGCGCTCGACGCCGGCTGCGAGGGCATCGTCGTCACGAACCACGCCGGGCGCCAGGTCGACGGCGCGGTCGGCAGCCTCGAGGTCCTCCCGGAGATCGTCGCCGCCGTCGGAGACAGTGCGTCCCTCCCCTCCCTCCCTTCCCCTCTCCCCTCCTCCCTTTCCTTCTCGCCCGCTACGGCACACTAACGCGCATGTAACGCAGAGATGACGATCTTCTTCGACTCGGGCGTCCGCACGGGCGCGGACGTGTTCAAGGCGCTCGCGCTCGGCGCGCACGCCGTCATGGTCGGCCGCCTGTACGTGTGGGGCATGGCGCACGAGGGCGTGCACGGCTGCCGGCACGTCGTCAAGAGCCTCCTCGCGGACCTCGACGTCACGATGACCGTCGCCGGCTACCGCTCGATCGCGGCGGACGTGCGCGGGAACAGGGACGCGCTGCGGTTTAGCCCGAGCGGCGTCCCGCCGGGCCCGGGCGAGCATGCGCGGCTGTGAGTGGGTGGGCGGCGCGGGGAGCGGTTTGGATGGTGCACACGGAGTTTACAAGATCATAGAATCGGATTTGTAGAATGTTTGTAGGATTGTAATGTCAATAATCGACTCCCTCCACTCTTGGACACCCCGCTGTCATAGCACCAGAACCCCAGGATGAGAACCGTATATATGCGACCCAGAGAAAAACAGTGCGCAGGCAGTATCCTGAGGCTGATCTATCGTGGTCGTCCCCACGCTCCCGCATGCTCCGGCGTGTCGCTCGAGCCGCGCGAGAACGATTTGCGTGCTTTCGGCGTCGTGTAATGCGCGTGGGGGATAGACTACAGCAAAGAGGAAATGGTCAGTATACCAGCAACGAAAAAAAAGGAAGCGGATCGACGAGGACTCGCCTGCAGCGAAACCCGGTCGCAGTCGATCGACAACGACTCGTGCACCGTCTCCTCCGACGCCGACAGCCCCTCCTCCGTATCCCTATCGGTCACCCCCGCCCCCTCCTCACCACCCCTTCCCAGCCCCGGCGCGGGGCACCGCACTCCCTCGCCGCGCGGCCCCGGGCCCTGCGCGACGGAGCCGACCCAGCTCGGGCGCGCGTCCGCGTGCGCGGCCTCCCAGTCGACGCCGGTGAGCGAGCGGCGGCCGAGGTGGCTCGTGTGCAGGCCCGCGCGGAACTGCGTGCGCGAGTTGAGCGTGCGGAGGAGGCCGAGCGTGTACACCTTGCCCGTGAGGATCGCGAAGAAGAGGTCGAGGTGCAGGGTTTGCGTCTGCGCGTGCGCGGTGAGGCCTGCGGACGAGGACGAGGACGTGGAGCTCGAGGAGGATGTGGAAGATGGGGAGGGGATGGGGGTGGAAGGGGAGGGCGAGAGGAGGGGCGAGGGGCGGAAGGAGACGGAGCCTTGGGCGTCGCGGATGGAGTAGATGATCGCGGAGGCGAGCATGCAGGCGGTCGGGAGCGCGGCGGACTCGAAGGTGATGAAGATGATATGGTTGAGCGTGCGGTCGAGGTGGCGCAGGCCCGTGCGCGTGCGCCAGAGCGAGACAGATACTGCGAGACGAACCGGGAAGTATGGGGGTCAGGAGGTGCTGGCGAGGTATACATGAGAGTACTCACGGATAGTAGAGAGCGAGAGCGCCATGACGAGCGTCACGAAGACCCAGAGGGGGTAGGCGTACATGCTGGCATGCAGCGGCTGGGATTTTAACGTCAATGAGGTTCTCCGGAGATACGATGTAGGAAGAGCTATACATCCGCCATTCCACCTTGTGACCACGGCCCAATGACCTGCGCGATGCGAACAGTCTGATATATACCATAGACACTTTAGCACAGATATTAAAGCGGCCCAGAATAAAGGAACGTACCAAAGCTATGCTTGCTGCGATGGCCACGAGCAAGAGAACACATAGGTACGTGAGTACGAACACATTCCTCTGTGTCATCTACGGCGAGCTTGTCAATGCGCACTATGGACAACCGGGGCATGACTCATTCTCACCCTATAGCACCGTCGGATGAGGAACGCTTCGCATATAGTGCATATAATGGCGTTGCACAGGAACTCGGTGCTATGCAGGTTGCTCGTCCACTGCAGCCAAAATGTCAGTACTTGCAAAGCGCCCACCAATGTGGCCGCCGGATACGTTACCCAGTGCTTGCCCACAATCGTCTCCACCCACGTCTTGTAGCTTTCTAGTATAGTTTGTAGTCTGCGCAGGGTCAGTGGTTCAACGTTCACCAGCACGCATGCGCCACTCACAACGAAAAGACGAGCAGGACGACGACGTATACGCGCAGCGCTATCGGGTCGTCCGTCCATCTATGATAGAACTTCGCGCTCTGTAATGTTGCCGTGTTGAAATACACCATGTAGACACCGTCACAGCCGACCCACCTGCGAGATGATCACCCCTATACGCCACGACTAATCAGCTCGCCAGGCGCATACGCAGAACACGACGGCGTACCTTGACACAGGTACTGCAAGAAGCTCTGCACGAGGATGGGCCCGGCGGTGTACTTGTCAGGCCGGCCGTCAAGCAGGCTCGACGACACAGAGCTGCCACCGGTGCCCGTGGACGAGTTCATGGTGCGCAGGCGACGGACGATGCAAAGGTGTTCACAGCGCGCACCGCGGGATACGCAGGACTCGGGGACCTCGGGCGCGTCCGTGTCGTCAGCCTCGCCCACCTGTTCTGCACGCGCCGGAGGGAGGAAATCGGCAGCCGCATCGTCGCGGCAACGCCGGCATTTGCAAGTGGAGGTGCGGGCTCCATCGCAATGCCGACGGGCAGCGGCGGATGTGACGCGGTGTGCTCAAACGGAGAAGTCCACGCCGCTCCGGGCTCGATCGAACACGGAGGTGCCGCCGATCGCGAGGGTTGTTCGTGCCGTCAATCGTGCCAATGGTTGGGAATGCGACTATGAGGACGCGCCTGCGATACGATACATACTAGCCATGGATACAGTACCATATAGTTTTATAATAAGGAGGCCAGTCGGTCGGGAAAACACGAAAGCAAGATCAGCGCGAGACACAGCAGGACAGGACTGCGGAGGACGAGTGGAAGGGTGCAGTACGTCAGACCGGCTCCGACGCGGCGCTGCGCTGCTTTGCCACCTGGAGCTTGAGGGTCTCCCACCCGCGGGGATGTACGCTCTCGCAGTGCGCGATGAGTTCTTGCTGCGAGACGTCAACGAACGGCTGTGGCGTCTCCGTAGTGTGGCCGGCTTTGAATCGAGATCTACGTTTGTAGGCGTTAGAATCGCACGCGGATGGAGCGAATACGGTCGGTATGTACCTGCACATCATGCACCATAGCTTTTCCTCGTCCTCGTCGTCCTCGACAAAGTTCGCCTCGATGCAATCCTCCTCAATGGTGGGTTGTTGTTCCATGGCAACGTCTTCACCCGGTGGCTGTGGCGGCGAAGGGTCGCTCGACTGCTGACCTCCCACATTGGTTGGGTGCGAGTCACTCGTCGGCGCAACGTGGTTGGCGTTGGTTTCCGGGGGAGGAGCGTGTGGGGCATCGAGTTGCACGGCAGTGTTATATCTGTCAGGCGGGTTCCACGAACTCGGTGTAATGGGAGTCGCGGTCTGTGTCGGGTATGGCTGGGCGGAGGGGGAACTAGCCATCTCGGGCGTATGGTCGGTCTTCCTACGCTTCCTGGAACCGTCCTGCGCCTGGGACTCCTCTGCCGTCAGGTCGATGATAGCCCCCGCTAGCGAACTTGTAGACGATCTCTGTGGCTGCGTAGGGATTCTGTGCAGAGAGCTCACAGGGCCCGAAACTGATCGCTGTGCAAAATCGTGAGGGCCCGCGGTAGGGCCACCAGCGGTCGATGGACGGCTTGACATGGGGGTGGCGGGGGAGGCGAGACTAAGACCGCTGAAGTTGCCCAGAGGAGATGCAGATGCAGAACTTGGACCGGCACCATTGGGATGCCCCGACATCACGATTCCTGGTGCTGATGTGCGACGATGGTTTGCGATGGTGGGAGGTGCGGAGGTGTCAATAGGAGAAAGGCTGGGGAGAGATTGGCGGGATGCAGGGAGCGGTTGTATCGGCCGAGGCTGTTGCTGCGGCGAGGATCAGAACAACATAGTATATCAGGCAATCATGCACGCATAGGCCTGTAACATACCTGGGGCGGAGGCGGCCTCTTGTACGGGATCACACTCGGCACTATAGCAGAAAGACTGTCAACCCCGGGACAGAAAGAGAGCAATCAGTGTCCGCACGTTGTTCGGCGACTACCTGTTGAGCGACCGGCACCGGAACCGCCCTCTGCTGGGCGACCTGCTGCGATTGCGCCGCCAACCTCTCGTGTGCCGGGACCATGAGCGCAGATGGGATAAACCGCGACAGCTCTTGCCGCAGCAGCATGATCTCATTCAACCTGTATCACACGCGTCTCTCCAAACCGTCCTCCACCATAGACAGAAAAGAAACACATACGCCGCATGCAGCCTGCCCTCCATCTCCTCGAACGCGCGCTTCTGCTGGTCCTTCGGCGCGGCCATGGCGTTGATGCGCTGCTCCTGCGCCTGGATGAACTGCGCGAGGTTGTAGTTGTCCGAGTACAGCTTCTGGTTGTCGCTCCTCAGCAGCGCGTACTGCTTCTGCAGCTCGTGGTGCTCCTGCAGCAGCGACGGATAGTAGCCCATCTCAGAAAAGCACTTGTTCTGCGTCTTCGCGAGGACCGCCATGATCTCCGCGTCCACCTCCGCGGCGGTCAGCGGAGGCGGGAGCTGCGTGGGCAGCGACCTGTGTATAAAATCGCGTAAATGAGATGACTAGAAGCTTTTTGGAAGAAGCGTACACCTGGGCTGCCGCGGGCGGATGCGTCGGTGCGGCTGCAGTGACATCGGCGGAGATGGGCTCGCTCATGGTGCGCGCACGCTGCTGGCGAAGACGTTGCGTTGGTCGTGGTGGCGGTCGAGGAGCAAGATGGCGACGCTGGTTACTGGCCGTGCTGAGAGAGCATAACCGTCCTCGCGCGGGCCCGGTCGCGCCGCAAAGACGCGACTCGCGACCCTGCAGCACAGGCACAGACCCCGACCACTCACCGCACGCACTGCCATATCTGGAAAGTCACTTGCCATACGAGGACTAGACGATACCCCGGAGACCGTGCTAGGGCAGATCGCGTCGTCACGAGGATCCCAACTCCTACCTCGGTAGCTACCTTCGAGCCTCGGGCGCGCCGATATGTCACCGTTGTCGGTGAGATGCTTCATCAGAAAGGCGTGGATGTGCAGCTCGGGGAAGGCTGATGCGTGTAAAGTGTTACTACACTTGCAGAGATGTCTATACAGTAAGGAAAGATGCGGTGGAGAACACAGGGGGATAGGTCGAGTAGCGTATGTTGCTAGTGATCCTCCGCCGAAAGTCGTGAGCGATGTGCGTATCAGAGTCCATAGAGAGGTGTGAGCGAGAGAGAGCAGCGTGAGGATTAATCGTCCGAGAACAACTACAGTAAGACCAGGACGGCGCGCGCGGAAAGAACCGCGGCCTCCAAATAGACTCTCCCACTGCGCGTGCCGCAGTAACGCCACGGGGCCTCCGCGTCGTGGGTGTTCGAAGCGCGAACCAGGAACAACCGTGGGGCCACTCGTAGCAACGCCGTCGTGCGGTGTCCACCGCCGCACTCGCGCCTGAGGGTGCACCCCGTACGTCGTGCGCAGCATGCCGCGAGAGCCAAGGAAACAGGCAGGGCGAGGGATGATCAGCTCAGCCAGGCGGCGACTCCGCACGGTTGACCGCTTCGTAGTCCGGCGGAGGCGGCTGATAGGGAGGCGGTGGTGGCCGCCAACGGCGCGCCTCGAGAGCTTGGTTGAGGCGCTCCATACGCTCTCGTTCCATCTCCTCCATCTCGCGCTCCAGACGGTGTCGGCTCATGAGGGCAGCGATCCGGTCCCGCGGCGGCGTCCTGCGCCAGACGATGTAGCAGCGCGCGAGGCCCACGAGTACGATGAGCGCGACGACGCCTCCAATAACCTCGAATGCGATCGCGATAGGCGGCTGCCCCTTCGACGCAGAAGGTGGTGGAGGTGGAGGCGGATGAGGCGGCGGCGTCGCATCTGGGGGCGGAGGGAAGTGGTGCGTGAAGGGCACGCCGGGGGTCCCGGTCCATGACGAGTGGGGGTGGGTGCGGTGGGCTGTCGGGGCGATGATAATCGAATGCTTGGACGTCGTGCTTGTCTTCGTTCCGTCAGACGTGGACGTGGGCCGACGATCGGGGAGGTCAGTCTGGGTCGCGTCGTCGGAACCATCCTGCCCAGGCTTGCGGCCGACGGGGACCGTCTCCTGCGCATCGTTGCCGGGCGTGGACGAAGGGGCAGAGGACGCATGGGCAGACGACTCTGTGACAGACGAGGTCGACTCGTCCTTTGCCGCGGGTATGGCACTAACAAGCCTGTGCGGATCGTTATAGGGGATATGTGCATGGAAACAGACAGTACTCACTGAATGCAAGTGCCAAACGCAAAGAAGCATATGAGCGCGACCCGCCAGCTTAACCGCATGTGCGTGCGTGCACGACGTGCAAGCACGAGAGCCAGAAAGGCTCGGAAGAGGACTGCAGGCGAAAGGAAGACGGCGGAGAGGGGCGGTGTGGTCGGGAGTGGTCAGACGGCCCAGTGGAGGAAGAGGAGAGGGCGGCCAGGGCCAGGAATCATGGCATGGAAGGAGGAAGGAGGAGAGAAGGCGGATGTGTGGGGAAGTGGACGACCTGTTTCCAGAGGCTTTGAATAGATCGAGCAGTATATCAATTGCCGCCGGGCTGGTGACCTAAAATACCATCGCGCGGGCGGTAGTCCTTGGCCGGGGACTCGGGATGCCGGCGTCTCCTGTCACGGTCACCTCCGCAGTTCTTTGCAGGTGGCTGTGTTCTCCCCTTCGTCCAACCACAGCGCACGCAGCGTGATGACCCCATCCCATGCATCGTGTTTTCTTCCGACGCCGCCCCCTCCTGTGTCTTCTGCTCTTCTGACATCGGTATGTCCTCTCGATCACTTGATATTTCAGCAATCAATATGGGAGTGGGATCTTCTTCGATGGGCAGCTCAACATTGACACGTCCGATAGTGCCTCGGCGCATCTGATAGCCCTGCATCCACGATTCCACGCGACGTGACACGCAAAGTTGCCTGCAATGATGCATGCTTCTTGAGGGCTTCGGGTGACCGTCACCCCGGACGATCCTGCGCACATAGATCACTTCGAAAATACCCGCCTCGTGTGCGGACCAGATTTAAGAAGGCTCAAGGCGAAAACTCGCCGTGTTTACGAGGATCGCAGCTCTCGCCTCGCTCGCCCGACTTCGGTCGCCCGAGAAATTATCCCCATTCTGCGTCAGCCCTCATTCTCGGGAGTCGGCCGGCTACCAGAATGGTATCCCGAACCCTCTATCAATTGCTCTCTGAACTGCCGTACAGTTCCAGCACCACTTTCTGCGGGCATATCCGGGTACTACGCTGGGCTCGGATACTTAGCGGAAACCACTCGAACTGCAGTCATTTCTCTCCTCGCCGAGCCTTCAGCTGGGTGTTCCATGTGCGTGATATACAGTACACTCCTCGTTCTCTCCGTCTCTTGCTGACGTTGTGCAGAGGTTACCATAAGAAACGCGGTGATCCTCAACCGCATCAAGTACAACCGATGCGAGAGCACAGTCACAGAACTACGCCGAACCCACAGCAGACCCTCGAGATGCTTCACATGCCTCATCCCTCATGGCTTCCTCACACACCGTCTACACCCTGATTTTTTACGGCGATTTTCCGCCGATCTCTGCGCATTCTCGTGTACCGGATATATCACCAACGCTCGTTGGTTCTTACGTCCATACGACCCGCATCCCCACCGTCTGGCAGTGTCGGTGGTAGCATCTGGTGAGTAACAGCATGTATAGGCGAGGAGAGAACTCATGGCGCATATGGACGACGAACTGAGCAGGCGGCTCGCTGGCTGCGGCGTAGCAAACCTACCCTAGCAATTATCCGGACCCGCGCTCGAGAGTAGTGCCCGGGTCTCTGTGCGCATTGGTTCGAGGGGCGCGCAGTCCAGCAGTATGTTCGCAGTGAGTACTCTATTGAACTGCTTTCCGCATTGCGATCATACGTTTTCCACGCTACGACTCCGAGTCATGGGCGCGCTCACACGTCACGGCGACATTATCCAGTGATACAGCCACCATCTACGGCAGCCCCAGTGCAGAGGTCGGGCGTCGGTTGACCTTCCAACCAACTTAGGCGTTCGGTCGCGACGAACTCTACTACAGCCCCAGCTGCAGACTAGCGACGGAACCCCATGTCCTTATCGCGCCGTAGCGCGCACTGCGTGCGTATCAGCTCGCGCAATGTGCACGACGCCAGCTCGTGAAGGATGTAGTAACTTACAGCGATTGAACTTTACCAGATGATACGAGCATCGTATACAACCATGGAAGGTATGCCCCTACCCGTCGCTGCCCCTACCCGTCGCTGCTCTTCCACATCTGGCAGTACACGTTACATCGAATCCATCTGCTACATTTCAGGCCCCGGCTGTCCATGCGACGATGGACATGCCGCCGTCACATACAGCGAACACGGGCGCGATCGCTTCCCGCGCCGGTCGATTCTCTCGTGATATGCGGCAGGCATTTGCGACGGCGGCGCTAAGGCATACGCAAACGCCGTTGCAGATGGCCTGCGGCGTCGCCGTGCTTGTGCTCATCATTATGCTGCACCGCCTCAGGGCCCGATGTTACGACACACACCGGAGGAAGTTTGTGGATTCTATCATCGCTCTCACGGGCATGACTCGGTCTGCGCTGGCGCATCCGACGACGCTGAAAATTATCTACGTAGTACAGGTTACAGCAGGACCATCCGCGCTCGTCAGCGGACTAGGATGCGTCAAGTGCCAGTCCCTACAAGTATCAAAGGTGTGTCGGCATCGGAACAGTCGGATGTGCTACCTAGACTGAACCTTGCTTTTGACAGCGCTCAACGATATCCACGTGAACTCCAAGACGCCATTGACTTCCTCGCGCGAGCCGCCTCGGATTATGTTTGTTCTCATATGCAGCAGGCCTCCGCCAAAGAGCGGTGTTTGACGAGGGACGCGCTGGGCAATAGCGGCCGTCATCCCTGGTGCACCGAGGTTGACAGCCTACAGGGATAGGTGCGTACACGGTCTGTAAGTTGTCTGATATAGTGAAACTATGACTGTATGTGCTGCAAGTGGCGGTAACAACAAAAATCTTCAGGCTCACTCAGCTCGACTCTTTCCCCACAGTAATACACGGTTGGTTTTCCGTGGATGACGGCGCTCGATGACGGGAGCTGGGATCGGCTGACATATCCAACGAGCGTTCTGAGTGGCCTAGTCCTGGCAATACGAAGCAAGTGCACCATACACATACGCTCAAAATGTTATGTGTGTGATCATTAGGAGGATGATCGTCCTGGCTGCATTTCTCGAATGCCTTTCAACCCCAAAGGCCATGCGGTGTGTCCGAGCTGAAGTCAGGAGGTTCCGCCACCGTCCGCCACGGGTGGGAGGACGGAGGCGCCCGGCGTCCGCGTGATTACGTGAGAGGCCTCGGGATGAGGAAGAGCTGATTTCCCGACGCGCTCCCTTGAGCTTTGGCCGGAGTCGAGTCTGAGCATGTTTCTTGCACCTTCCCCCGCACCCACCCTCACCGCCGCAATCCCCGCTTTTATACCGCCCTCTCGCCCGCCGTCCGTTATCTCTCCCCCCGCCACGAGTTGAGCGATATCTGACACCGTACACAACTCCGACAGCCCCGTCTAAGTGCACCGCTTTGCCGAAATGGCCCATCTGCACCACCACGACGATCCCTCGTGCTGCATCGAGCACTCCCTCGCAGATCTCGCCCTGCTCGACGCTCTCACCGCGCCGGTCCCACCCTCGGCCGCGGACCTGCATCTGGGCCTGAACCCGGCCCCGAAGGCGAAGAAGCAGCATGTGTACAAGCGGCGAGACGCTGATCTCGACCCGCTGCTTCTCGCCGCCGCCGCCTCGTACGGGCAGGTCACTCGCAACCACTACACGCACGACTTCTTCCCTGCCATCGGCGACCCGCGCTCGGAGGGTGCGTACGACTGGACGAAGTGGCAGCCGGAGGACCCGGCAGCGCGCCAGGAGCGCCGGCCCCGGCTGAAGTATGTCAGTAGGCAGGGGCCGCGCTCGCAGAAGAAGCAGGAGGGGAAGGAAAACCACTTGGGCGCTGCCGCGGCAGAACCTCCGAAGAGTGCAAGCAAACCCGCCGTTCCCTCATCTTCGGCGTCCGCCTCCACACCCTCTGTACAGACAGGCCTGCTACCGCCGAGCTCGGAGCTCGAGGTGAAGTGCATGGCTCGCACTCGGGTCCCTACCCCGCACGGCCCGGTCTTCTTGCATCTATACCACAACTCGAAAGACAACAAGGAGCACCTCGCCATCGTAGTGGACCCCGCACAACTACAGGAGGACACTCCGCAGCTCGCGCCGCCCATCCGCAGTCGGTCGCTTGACGCTGTGTGGTCCGAGTCCGAAACCGAGGCAGACCGCATTACACGGGGCGCGTATGTCGGTCGGCTCTCCCCGAAGTCGCAGAAGGCGTCGCGACCATCGGACCAGCGCGCAGACCCGCCCAACCTCGACACCATTCCCTCCCCGCTCGTCCGGATACACTCCGAGTGCTTCACCGGCGAGACGATCGGCAGCATGCGCTGCGACTGTGGAGAGCAGCTCGACGAGGCCATCCGGCAGATCGCGCAGCCTATCACCATCCCTTCCCCCACGAACCCCTCACAATCCATCACCATCCCCGGGCGCGGCGCAGTCGTGTACCTGCGCCAGGAGGGTCGGGGCATCGGTCTCCTCTCGAAGATCCGCGCGTACAACCTGCAGGACCTTGGGCATGACACTGTCACCGCAAACCTCATGCTTGGCCACCAGGCCGATGAGCGGGGGTACGGGATCGCCGCTGCGATTCTCCGCGATCTGGGGATGGGTACGGATGGTCTGGAGGGCGTGCGGCTGTTGACGAACAACCCGGACAAGATGCAGGCGCTGGAGAAGGAGGGGATCCGGATCGTTGAGCGTGTGCCGATGGTACCTCGATCATGGCAGCGCAGCCAGCACGCTAAGCTCGGAGGGGACGCCGTTGGAGTGCGCATACCTGGCGAGGAGACGGAGCGGGGCGTGACGATGATCGGGCAGGGCGAGGTGTACGGAGAGGACCTGGACAAGTACCTGCGGACGAAGGTCTTGCGCATGGGGCACATGCTCCCTTTGCTACCTGACCACTGAGGTCTCTATTTAGAAGGGTTGCTAGGATATTATTTGTCGATCGAAGTAGAGTACACTCTGTGTTGTAGAAGTAAAACTAAGATGCTTCGGATCTGCTCAAGTACGAGTGATGCGCAGCGCTACGAGGTCTGCGATGCCGGCGGCAGCTCCGAGGACCGCTGTCAGTGCGGGCGCTAGCGGGTACACTGGAGTTGCCACCTGCGCCTGTGTGTCCTCACCCGCTCGTTCTTGCCGACGCCCACCCGCAGCCATGTCCTTGATTGACCCCCTCGCCGTCCCCAACTTCCCCCAAGACGAGCCGCCATGGCCTACAACACCTCACAGCCCCAACGAACCTATACCCAACCTGCCCCGGCCCTCGCCCAACCACCAGGAGTCGCGCGGTCCCCCCGCTGGTCTGTACGGGAAGGAGCCGCAGATATACGGACAGCCTGAGCCGGGACTTCTCTCACCACAAATCAACACGGCGTCGAATGGGGTACCGTTTGAGAGGCGAGAACCGTATCTGCGCGTGAGGATCACCGCGCTCGACCGCAACAGGCGGGACGTCCTCATCAAATTCGATGCTCAGGTGCGTGCACACGCATGCACGTTCTGACTTCCTTGCGACTCTAACTAACGTGTGTCTGCGTGCCACTTTACTTGCACATCTGCACATGTCGAACAGACCAACCTCTCAAACTTCACCGGCACGACGTACCGCAACGTCTCGCGCTCCTACGTCGAGTTCCAGCAGTTCTACGAGGCGATCATCCAGAACAACCCGCAGACGATCGTGCCCGCGCTCCCGCTCGCGCGCACGTCCGCGCCGACGGACGAGGAGGACGACCGGCTCGTGAAGATCATGCTCCAGCGCTGGCTCACGCGCATCTGCGAGGACCCGATCCTCATCCACGAGGAGGAGCTCCGCTCGTTCGTCGAAAGCGACTTCGGGTACCAGCCGACGCCGAACACGCGCAAGAAGGCGTCGGGCGGGTTCAGCCTCATCCGCCGCGGCGTGCCGGACGAGGACGAGGAGCTCCAGCGGGCGCGCTTCGAGCTCACGAAATTGGAGGCCCAGTTCTTCGACGCGGCGAAGGCGATTGATAAGCTAGCTCGCGCGAGGAAATGTGCGTCTCCCCACCCCAAGTGTTTGATTCCGCTAGGAACTCATTCTGTATACTTCAGCTATAGCTGCTGTCAAGGTAGAGATGGGCAACAAGCTGGTGAACGTCTCCTCAACAGAGGCCCACCCGCCTCTCGGTAACGCCCTCCAAAAGATGGGCCGAACATATCACAGCCTTGCGGATTTGGATCAGGCCCAGGGCATCAGCGAATGCGTTATCATCGGCGACTCGCTAGGCTATCAGGGTCTGAACGCGCGATCAGCCAAGGAGACGTTGATGCAGAGAACTGGTGTTCTGGAGGAATACCAAGCAGCAGTGAAGGCGACTATCTCGAAGAGGCGGAACATGGAGCGCTTGAAAGCTAGTAGCAACATTAGCCCTCAGCGTGTGGACGAGGCCCTGGAGGAAATGGAAGAGGTGTGTATGCTATCAGTTGCGGGCTCTATCTTCTGTAGGCTTACGTTGGTTATACTAGGCCAACAAGTACGAGCAAATCTTGGCTCGGAGAGCCGAAGGCATCTCGCAGAATTTGCACCGGGCGCTGGACAGACATAAGCGACTAGTCACCGAGGATGTTACGGCTGCCTTGGTTGAGCACGTTCGTTCAACTATCATGTACGAACGCCAGCATCTACGGGAGCTGGAGGCTCTCAGACCAGATGTCAAGAGCGCGGACCAGAAGCATATACCCCAGAAGCCCGTGACTGCACCCAGGCCATCCTACATACCGCCCTTGGAGGACTTCGCGCCCAAACCATCTATCCCCCGTCCATCGTCGGGTCCCCCCACCAATGTACCACGTGCCGCTCCCCCGAGCGTGCCTCCTCTAAGCGCCTCTGCTTTCGTCAACGGCCCCTCCCAGAATCCTCTCGCATCTGCAGGCGCACCCTCCCCCGCACGCAGTTCTCTCCCTCCTCAATCCCCAGGAGCAGGGCCCTCATCGGCCCGCACACCGTCCCATACTTCGTTCGCGCCACCCCTCATGGACGGACCTCCGCTCGGCGGACGATTCGTGGACGGCACGAAGTCTATGTTCGTCAAGACACCCACGTCCCCACTCGCATCGTCTACGGTTCCCACATCTGCGAGCACCTCCGGGCTTCCAGCTGCACCCCAGTCACCGGCGCCACAAGCGGCTCCCAGGACGCCCGCCGACCCTCTTTCCGCCACCTCGACCGGTCCGCCCTCAGGGCTGCCGTCTGCAGCTCCCCATCCCCTCGCGGCATCCGCTTACACGCCGTCCTCGCAATTCACTAACGGCGCTCGCTCGAACTCCGTGTCCTCCGGCACGCTCACCAACGATCTGGACCCGCTCGGCATGGCGAAGCCTGTCAACATGTCCGCATCTGTGCGAGTGCAGCCGACGAGGCCCAGGCTGGACGCGAGAGAGGCGGCGAGCAAGCTTGCGAACATGTTCTAGGAGCGTACAATGTATGGCCATCCCCTGTGATTGGTGGTAGGAAAGTTGGGCGCAGGTCCGTCAATTATATCCTTGATTTCTTGCATGGTTCGCAAGAGATGGTAGCGACTGTCCCTATGGTTGTACAACAAACTTTGGCCGAAGACCCGGGTGAGTAGCGTTGATAAGATGCAGCCTTTCCTGTCGACCGTAGACGAACTTCCATTGTCCATTCCCGCTATCCCAGTAAGTGTTCTCTTCCACTCTGAACCGGAGCGTCTCGTTGCGCTCTGGGACGAACGAGTACGCGTACAGCTCGATGCTGTAATAGGTGTTTGGCAGGATCCGTAGGTCGCCTAGGACGGGAACGTACACCGGGAGGTTCGTGAAGCCTGGGTAAGTCAGTCCGTCGTGAGTGCAGTTACCGTGCGCGTCGTCGAACGGCTTGCGTACCGATGACGGCCCCTGCTGAGTGCCCCCAATCGCCGATGGGATGGCAGTATATTTGCCCTTCGATGCCTTCTGCCCTCAACTGGGCCAGGCTCTCTGTGAGGACTTCGTTGCCGGTCTTGCCCGCCTGCATCTTCCCGAGGACGATGTCCTGCATCCGGTTCGCCTTCTTGAGCCCCTCCTTCAGGCCGGCAGGGGCGTCCGTCTCGCCCTCCGACGTGCGCAGGACGTACGCCATGTGCTGCACGTCCGTGTTAAGGCCCATCGCGGTGATGCCGAAGTCGACGTGGAGGAGGTCGCCCTCTTGGATGACGTCCTGCGTGCCCTCCCAGCCGGGGAACGACTCGGGCGTGATGACGGACACGCGGGGGTGGTTCCAGGTGGTCACGTTCAGGAGGAGCATCTTCTCTCTGTACCACCATTCAACGTCCTGCCAAACACGAGCTTCGATAAGTACACTCCTTCAACTGGGATATGCAGCTACAACCACTAACCTCTGTCGTGGTGATGCCAGGGGTAATTACACTTTCACTAAACGCCTCTTCGACCAACGCCCAGGTGGTCTCCTGCAGGTCGCGGTAGAACCGCAGCTGTCCCGGCACGCGCGTCGCGACATACTCGATGCCCAGCATCGGCTCGTTCACCGTGCGCTCCATCCAGCTCTCGCCGAGCGCGGCCGCGACAGCCTCGTACTCGCCGACGTGCAGCCCGCCGCCGAACGCGACGTCCTTGTCCGTGTTCAGCGCGATGCGCCGGGGGTCGTATGCGGCGAGCGTGGAGAGCAGTGCCGGCCATACCGCACCCGTGTTGTCGACCCACCGGAGTGGGTTCGGCTGGCCTGATAGGGAGGAGGTGTTGGTGTGGAAGAGGAGGACTGTGCGCCGGTGCGGGGCGTATTCCGTTGCGGACTTGACAGACCACCAGATGGTGTCCTCGGCGTATTCGCGTTGAATGATCTACGCAACGATAATCAGCAGCGTCGTCACAATCAGTATAGCGGTGCTCCGGCCAGAAGTTCAAGGACTTAGATACGTTACTTACAAGCCAGGCGGGAATACGGTACTTGTTCAAGAGAGCGGGTATCTTTGCGAGACGCTCATCACGCCATCCGTCTTGTATCGCTGCCTGTTCGCGGAGCGACGGCAGTGGAACGTACGTCGCGGGGTTTGCAGGTTGCAGCTGCGCAGATGTACGCTGCACCCATAGCGCGGTCAGGACCACCTGCAGGAAAGCAGATACACAGAACATGTCTGTTGTGATGACGGCTGTATCCAAGCTCGGAGTGCGGGGTTAGTTTGGAGGCATGATCACTCGACCTCAGGTCGGATGACTTCTCGTGAGAGTGCTGCTACAAATAGTAGATACATTATTTTGGAACTGCTTCTTAGTTCACGTACAAACCGCTGCTCGCGGGAGAGCGGGCTTTCCGCTTACTCCACTAGCAGTCGCACAGCTCACAACAGCGTCTTGAGGATCTCCACGATCTTGTCGCCAATTTCCTTCGTCTTCGCGCTCCCGCCGAGGTCGGCCGTGCGGAGCTCCTCGCCGCCCGATGCCTTGTCGTCCAGCGCCTTGCGCACCGCGCTCTCAATCGCCTGCGCGTACTTCTCGAGGCCGAGCGAGTAGCGGAGGAGCATGGCGGCGCTCAGGATGGTGCCGACGGGGTTCGCGATGCCCTTGCCGGCGATGTCGGGCGCGGAGCCGTGGATGGGCTCGTACAGGCCGGACGTCGCCTTGAACCCGGGCGAAAGGGCATCGGCCACAGAAGGCGCACCCGCGAGGGAGGCCGACGGCAGAAGACCGAGGGACCCGGGAATCACGCTGGCCTCGTCTGAAAGACTGTATGCGCACAAATTTAGCACCTTTGTGTAGGAAGGCCTCATGTGCCACACTCACATGTCGCCGAAGAGGTTCTCGGTGAGAATGACGCCATTCAGCTTGCGCGGGTTCGCAACGATGAGCATCGACGCGGAGTCGACGAGGTGGTGGTCGAGCGTGAGCTGCGGGTACTCCGCCTGCAGCGTCTCGGTGACGACCTTGCGCCAGAGGCGCGAGCTCGCGAGCACGTTCGCCTTGTCGATGGAGTGGATGGGCAGCGGCGGGTTCGCCTGGAGCGCGATCTGCGCGGCGACGCGCGTGATGCGCTGCACCTCCGGGATGCTGTACACCATCGTGTCCCACGCGGTGCCCTCGTCCGGCGCCGCGTTGTGCTCCTTGCGCGTGCCGAAGTACACGCCGCCGATGAGCTCGCGCACGACGATGATGTTCACACCCTCCGCGACGGACGGCTTGAGGGGGGAGTGGGAGAGGAGTGAGTCGGAGGCAAAGTTCGCGGGGCGGATGTTGCCGTAGAGCCCGAGAGCTTTGCGGAGGGTGAGGAGGCCCTGCTCGGGGCGCACCTTGCTGTTCACTCCCCACTTAGGGCCACCAATGGCACCTGGATATACGATTAACAGGTGTACGGCGGACGTTCCTAGTATAGGACGTACCCAAGAGAATAGCATCAGCCTCCTGGCACGCTTTGAGCGTCGAGGCGGTTAGAGGCTCTCCCGAAGAGTCAATCGCACACCCGCCGAAGTCGTGCGTCTCGAGTTTGATGTCGATGTCCGGCGATGCGTCTGAGATGACCTGGAGCACACGGACTGCCTCCGCGACTACCTCAGGACCTGCGGAAGAGGTTATACGCGTTAGTCGCGAGCGTATAGGAAATCAGCTTTAGGACTCACCGATGCCATCTCCGGGGAGGACTACGACGCGGAAACTGTGGAGGACCATGGTTAGCTTGTGCGACGGGTGTAGAGCGCGAGCTGCACGCACGTCTTCTTGACCATGGCTTATAACGCGTGCACCAAAAATACAGAGAGAGTTCGCGGTGGGAGAGGACGAGGGGTGGGAGTGACTCGAGCGAGTCTGTTCTGCGAATACCTCGGACGGGAGGCCGACCCCCGCTGCACGCTAGGCGCCCATAGCTATTGCGCGAATCTGATCTCTTCCCGCCTCGATCGGCCCGATTGCGATCTGTCCTGCTTTAGCACTGACGCCCCCACGTGACCCCGTATTTTCGCCCTCTCTCCGAAAAATTAGTCATTCCAAGGGTCTCGTCGGGGGACGGCGGGCCGCGCAGCGGCCCATAAAGAGCACCCAGGGTTGGTCGTCGCGAGCGCGCCGAAGGCGCGCTCTGGAGGTGCGAGGGCGCGCGTCTCACCTATTCTAACCGCGCTCTCTGCGCGAGTATCGCGTTCCAACTACGTGTAATGTATACATTATTCGGCAGATTTTTACGCTCAAATACATGATTTTGCGTGAGCTTTGCGGCGGCTCGCGCCGCCGCCATCTTGCCACACGGGCGCCTATTTATGGAGAGTTCGGACGGTGTCCGGTAAAGAAAGCCGTCACGTACGAAGCAATTCTGCACAGGTGGATGTTTCATGACCAATAGCTCTTCTTCTGTAATTCCCCTTGAGGTTGGAGAGCTTTCGCGGCAGCGCGCCGCCGCGGTTCCCGGTACCATTGATGCTCGGCTTCTCCTTGGTTGTCTTGAGAGCTCCTGCCTTTGTGCTGACAGTTCCCCACGGCTCCAAAGAGCATCGTATATTATATATGAGTTATATTCATGCAATGAAGGTGTTTGAATCAAGACACGAGCGAGTTACAACGCTGGAGTTCGCTCTCGCTCTCGAGTGAGGGCCATTCTTGAGGCACGTGCACCCAAATTGGTCGGCAAACCCAACGTTAGGGTTGACTTTGGTCGACCAATCCATGGGCGCTTAGGACCAAAACCAATCGCCCCTTGGAATGGCGGAGTACTCAAACCCAACGTTAGGGTTGACTTTGGTCGACCAATCCATGGGCGCTTAGGACCAAAACCAATCGCCCCTTGGAATGGCGGAGTACTCCTCTCTCCCGACTATCATGGCCGCCTCGACGTCCTCAGCAGCCGCGAATGGCTCTAAACCAGCGTGCAAACATCTAGTGCTCGATGCGGGACCGCTTCTTGCGCTTTCCCCGCTCCGGGGACTGTCGGAGGCGTTCTACACTGTGCCCCAGGTCCTGGACGAGCTGAAGGACAAGCGAGCAAGAGAACACTTCGAACGGCTCGGGTTGTCCGCGGGAGTGAGGATCGAGGTGAAGGGGCCTTCCACAGCATCGATCGCACATGGTGAGTAAGCCGTTAGCGGGCAGGATGGGGATGCTGAAGTGCGATGCAGTGATCCAGTGGGCGAAGAAGACGGGAGACTATGCCGTGCTTTCGCATCCCGATCTGTGCGTTCTGGCCTTGACATATGAACTGGATCAGCAAGAGAAGGAGGCAGCGGAGAAGGCGAAGGCCGCAGCCGATGCAAATGCAGAAAGCAAGGAGTCCCAGGAAGTGGAGAACAAGCAGAGCGCGGACGAAAGCACACCAACCGATGCGCCAACAGTCGAGGCAAAACAGGGGGGTGCAGCAGAGGAGCACCAGGACGCTCTCACCGAAGATGTACTTGAAGAGGTCAACTCAGAAGCAGAAGAGGTGCCTCCTCCCTCCGATACAGAAGAGGACGATTCAGAAGAAGACTTGGAAGAGAGGGAACCCCTCGCAGTCGAGCTGCAGCCCATCCACGAATCGAACACCGCCCCCTCCGAATCCTCTCCTTCTCCTCAAACCGCCGATCCATCCTCTCTGTCCACCTCTGCTACCCCTACTGCCGCCCCTCCCGACGAGGACGCACCCGTCTATGATGATCCTTCAGACGAAGACGATGGGGAGGGAGAGTGGATCACCCCCTCGAATGTCGCTCTGCACAAGTCTCGCGCATTCGATCTGCTGCCCACCGAGGGAGCGGGGCGGAAAGGGAAGAAGCCTCAGGAGACCATCGCAGTCGGTTGCATGACCGCCGATTTCGCGATGCAGAACGTGCTGCTGCAGATGGGTCTCGGTCTGGTCGGTGTGGAGGGCAAGCGCATCGAGCGGGTCAAGAGCTGGGTTCTCCGGTGTCATGCCTGCTTCAAGTACGTACCTTTACCATCTCACCGCCAACATAAACTTTTGCTTACGTCGTGACCCAGAATCTGCAAAGATGCGTCCCGGAAATTTTGCCCGTCGTGCGGGAACCCGAGTCTGCTCCGTGCATCCGTCACGATCTCCTCGCCCAACGCCGGTCCAAACACGCCCGCAATGCAGGTCCACCTCAAAAAGAACTTCCAGTTCAAAACGCGCGGCACGATCTTCTCGATCCCCGCGCCCAAGCCCGGATCCGCCAAGACCGGGCCCGGGGAGGGCCTCATTCTGCGCGAGGACCAGACGCGGTACATGCGCGCGAAGAAGCACGCGGACGGGAAGCGCGAGCGCGAGGAGAAACGCATGCTCAGCGCGGCGAGCCAGAACGCGGAGATGGGCAACGGCGGCGCGGTCGTGAGCAGCTGGATGGACCCGGACTGGGTCCCGGAGATTCTGAGCACGGGCGCGGGCGGAAAGGGGCGGAGCGTGCGCGCGAGGGGGTACGACGGGGACATGCCTGTGATCGGGTACGGGCGAAAGAACCCCAACGAGCGGAGGAGGAAGAAGTGATTCTGAGCGTAGCGAACGTTGGGCTCACCTGTACGATCCATCTTGCACGCGCATGTGTCGGTTCAGATAGAGGTATCATCCTGGAGACCGGTTGTAATACACTGTTGTACGACGTACTTCCGCCCGCGCGAATCCGTTTAGATCTACTGCGTGCCCAAACTGCGGTTCATGAAGCGCCGCTTCTGGAAGGACATCCACCACTTGCTAGGCTTGCCCGTACCGTCCGCGTAGAGCTTCTCGATGAGACGAGCGGCGAGTTCTTGGCGTACTTGGGTGAGGTATCCCCGCAAGTATTCTGCATTGGGCCGCATATCAGTTGAAATCGAAGAACGACGCGCCAGCACTCACCAGCATCGGCCCTGCTCGCGGGAGGCGCGTAGTGCGCGTTCAGAGGGAAGGTGGCATCGCCGGGGATGGGGAAGTTGTCCACAGCGAGCGTGTTGAGCGACTTGCTCGCCTCTATCTGGTTCGGGGTCGTGCGCGCGGTGCCGATCTTGGCTAGGCAGTCGGAGACGAAGAGGATGAGGATGATGAGGAGGCGATCGGCGGGGCCCTTGATCTCGAAATTGCGGAAGAGGGAGTTGGCCCGGAAGAGGTCGAGAGTCTCGTCGATGATGTCGGCCTCGCTTGGATCAGCTATGTGCAGAGGGTCACTTGTAAGCCAGCCTAGCACACGATTGCACCAAGAGTGGAGGCGCACCAACGGAGGGGGCGGGACCGCGGAACTTGGTCTTGATAGGTAGGATGCCGAGGTTCCCTACGGTGCGGATGTCGGGGTGCTCGTTGAAGGATGAGTGGTAGGCCTGCGTGATCTGTTGTGAGTCTCGCTCGCGACACACTGGACATGGGCACGAACCGGCATGGTGGACGATGTAAGGAGCACAGCGCAGGAAGCGCGCAGTCCAGTACGGACGCGCTGAGCGCGCGGCAAGTCCCGAGATCATCTGTGGCCAAATGCGGGGGGCGGGCGACCCGATTGGGATGTGGAGAAGGCGCGCGCGCACCGCAAGGCACAGAAGGACGTCATGGTCAGGACAGCAGGCTTGGCAGAGAACGGTGGCTTCGCCGCGTCTCTTTCCCTCGCGCCCCCTCCGTCGTCTGCTCGCCCCGTGTGCTGTCTTGGCTGTACCATTGCTGTGTGCTTTCGTGTATAGTCTGTCTGACCCGCCGACATACCGAGTGTAGCCATGCCTCCCAGTGCCGAGGACAACATCTCGACCCTGTCGGTGGTCTCCCATGATCCCTCGCCCGACACGATTACGAGTAAGTCTCGAGGGGTGTCGTGAGTTGTAGTAGACATACTAAATGATACTCGTTCTATAGGCCTCGTGAGACGCGTCAAGATCATGACCTTGAAGCTGCTCCCGGTCCAGGTCCCCCCGGATAGCATCAGCGACCCCACGAGCCGTATCATTACGCCGCAGGTCATTAACGCGTATATTGACGCGGCGGGAGACTTCATGGAGGCGGTGAGTATCTTGACCATGTCTAGCGGAATGCTGGTCTCTGAACGGTCCTCGCTAGCTGCCATACTGTCTACTGCGCGCGCGCAAAGAGTTCCTGTGGGATGCCAACAACAACCCAGCCGACTACGACGAAAACTACTGCAGAGGTACTGTTCCCCATACTTCAGACCCTACACTCGCACTTACCCTGCTCGTAGCCACCGCTTGCGAGGTACTCGCGCGTAGAGCGGTCCACCAAGCTCCGCCGGAGAAGATATCCGCAGTAATGTCGACGCGTTTCCGCCACAAGGAGGTGGATGGCGACGTCAGTGGCAGGATCAGTGCGCTGGAGATGGCAATCGACTCCCACTGGTAAGACCGTATTCTCAATTCCCTTGGCATACCCAGGTATTCATGTACTCGCACAGTACAATTTTCCTCTCCTCAAGCGAGGCACAGGATGGTAACCTATAGAAATGATTGTCATGCGCGACACGCTCATAAACCAAACCCGCAGTGATACAGGACCTCTGGAGCGGACGTACCGTGCAGGTATACGATAGTGACGGCGCTGTCAGCTGTACGTCTCTTCCTCTCCCGGTTCATGTGGTGATCGCTCATTCACAAGAGTATAGTTATTCCATATAGCGAGGTCGCATACGACGGTTTTTGGACGCATCTTGACCCGAGTCGCCTTGGTGTCCCGAGGTATCAGAACATATTCCGGATCGCCGTCTGGTTCCTCTTCCTATTCTCATACTCTCTGGCCGGTCAGCACACAGTCTGTTGTTGAGAGCGTAGCCCCAAACTGAGCGCTGCTAATCTAGTACGGGAGCCTCTCGACAAACTGAACAGCGACGACGCCTCACTCGATGAATGGGAGATTGTCATGTACGTCCTGGCTCTGGCGTTTTCTCTCGAAGGTAAGGTGTTTCGCCAGCACATCCATCATGTATCCGTCTGACATGCGAGGGCGCAGACATGCACAAGGCAAGCCCGCTTTCTCACATCTCAAGTCCACATTGGCTTAGCTTTCACGGGCCAGATCTTCAAAATTATATCGCTCGTCTCCTGGCGTGCATTTGGCTTCTGGCATATCGTATCAGCGGTCACGGACATCCTCCTCACCGTCGCATTTACCCTCCGCATAGCTGGAATGGCGTCGGTGGGCGACCAGGCGCTGTCCTTCCGTCTGCGAAGCTTCCAGTGCCTGAGTTTCGCAGCGCCATTGCTTTGGTGAGCTTGTTCCGTTACGTTTGACTCAATGTCGCTGACGCCCCACATTCACATCACAGGATGAGTGAGCTCAGGGGTTACTTGAACTACCGAGGACGGCCAAACTGACAGACATCCAGAGTTGATACCCATTTTTGACGGCTATAAGTGCGTACCCAGGTTGCTTTCGGGACATACTTGTCTGACAGCAAATGTATAGATTCGTCGGGACCATGCAAATTTGCGTCGCCCGTATGCTGAAGGAGTCCGGGTTCTTCTTCTGCGTACGTCCTCGTTGATCTTTGCTCACCATTGCGCCACGGTATTCAACCGCTGAACTCTCTGTACAGCTACTGGCTCTGCTCGGCATAGGCTTCCTGCAAGGGTTGTATGCCCTGGACGCAGCTGACGGACAAACGGACCACCCTACGGAGATTCTGCACGGCTTGATACAAGCCCTACTACAGTACGTCCATGCTTTGCACCTTAGAGTTACCCTCACCCCCTGACCATGCATCTACCGCAGGGCCCCGAACTACGACATGTTCAAAGCCTCGTGAGTGCTCACATGATGCCCAAATCAATATCGGTGGCGTGTTGAACATTATGCCAGGCCACTTGGACTGTCACTGTACTACCTGTGAGTATACCCCTTGAACAGCTCTAGATGGTCCTGACACTGACTTACACGCGTAGTTGGAACGTTGCGACGGCGGTCGTGCTGCTGAACGTCCTCATTTCCCTCTTCTCATCTGCATACGAAGATGTTGGTGATCTTGACTATTAACCTGCTGCATGGATATTAACATCTTGTTGGGTCCTAGGTGGTAGAGGATGCCGCGGCGGAATACTTGACCTACTTCGCGGGTAAGGTCATCAGCATGATCAGGGCCCCGGACGAGTTCATCTATCCGCCGCCGTTCAACATCATCGAGATCTTCTTCGTCGCGCCTTTCGAGTAAGTATCGCCGGCCCACCTCTCGAGGCACCTGCTCACGCTCACACACTACGTAGGTTCTTCGTCAGCGAGAAGACATACGCCACGGTCCGTCCATCCCTCCTCGCCTCTACTGCGACATGTTCCTGACCCCACGCGCGCAGATCAACCGCTACGTGATGCTCACCGTGTTCTTCGTCCCGCTGTGCATGATCGCGCTGTACGAGGCGCAGCTGGACCCGTCCAAGAACCACTGGGTGAAGGACTGGTTCAGCTCGCCGGACGAGGGCGGCGAGGACGCGCCGCACTTCCAGGACCCGGAGGTGACGGGCGCGGACGCCGCGCGCGGGCTGCAGATCAGCAAGAAGCCGTTCAGCGAGCTCGTCGCGGCCTTCCCGGACACGACGCACGTGAGTGCCTTTCTACTAATATGCATTATTCTCAGTCCTGTGGAAAGATTACTGACGTGCTTGGGCGTTGGGCAGTCGGGAGAGGCTGTGATCATCACGGAGGTCAAGGAGCTGAAGACGGAGATTGCGGAGCTGAAGAAGATGCTCGCGGAGCTGACCGCGAAGATCGGCTGAGCGCAGCGCACGGCTCCCGCTGACAGTCCGTGCACACGCTGCAAGTAGGACCGACGCGGTGTTCATGGACCATAACGAACTTACGAACATACTAACGCACGAACCCCTCCGACTTACTCACTGTTGAACGACTTGTTGTACTGGTAGTGTGTCAATAGCGCTACGGATAATGTACAATGGGTATACCTCAGTACAGCATGGGCTACTCAGGATGGGGGTCATGCCTCGTCCATGGGATCCCCTTGTGGGGGTTCACGCGTAAGTTGGGTGAGTACGGCCATGCCGCGGACGAAGAATGGTCGGATCTCGTTGATCTCCATTGCGCATAGATTGGGCAGCTATGCATAGCGAGTGAAGGGAGGAGACTACTGGAATGCGTAGGGAAGGACGCACCATGAGCTCGTTGTGATCTAGTTTGGAGAGACCTTCGCGACTCTTCGCCTGGCGCGCTTCGCGGATGTCTTTGAGCAGGCTGCGGATCTTGTCGGGGTTTTGCAGGTCGTCTGGTGCTCTACCGGCATACGTTCATCAAGAACGGGAGATTGGAATAAGGGGTGTGAAGTGAGCGTTCAGACAGGACATACACGTCGAGGATGATCTTCGCCACTTCTGCGAAGCGGAAAGGCATCTCGCTAAAGCTGGGGTCGGTCGTCTCTTGCAGCAGTCGTTCTTGCAGAAAGTCTACAAGCCACGCAGCTATAGGACCTGGTACACTCCTGAGCGTAAGAGACGCGACGCACCGACGTTGAGCCATGAAGGGGGCACGATATGGCACTTCTTCTTGAGCTTCAGATTGGACGCCATCCAGAGCGGGACCTTGCACTTTGTGGGTGGCCGTAGCGGACCGTATGCGCCCTAGATATCCCCAGTTGGCGGTTGTGCGCGCATATGCATGGGTGGGGAGGGCGTACGGAGATGAACGCGGTACGTTCCATGGACACGAGGGGAACGATCTCGACGAGCTGTTCTGCGGCGACTAGCTCGAGCTCAGGCGGGGTGATGGACGTTCTCAGAGACGGAGGAAGAGCCATAGCAAAGCGTATAATCAGATAAGAGGAAACACAGGGCGAGGGCAGTAGCCTGTAGGACTCGGGACTATAGCCGGAAGCGTCAAGGCAGTCAGTAAGAGAGTCAAGACGCGACCGCGTCTTTGAATGGAGGAGGCACGATCACGTGGTGTGACGCGTGTCGCGGTTTGCCACGGTTGGCTTTCGCGCGCGATCTCCGATCGTTCTCTCCTCGCCGCCACCGTGTACTGCTGCTCGCAGTCTCTGCGCACTACCCTCTCTGCAGTTCTGGATACACTCGCTACCCCAGCCGTCTTATTACCTCTCCAGCACTGGGCGCCGCGGGCAGCTCTCTTTCTCTGCCTCCTCGTCCTCGTATACGCTACCACCATGCTGGGCACTCGCACCAAGCAAGTCTTTGCCTATGGCCGCCGCGGACATCGTATCGTCAACGTCTCTGATGACATAGACCGCCGCAAACCGCGAGAGTTGGATCGTGTAGAAAACGCCATCCCGGACAGCCCACAAGCCTCTCCCATGTCACACAGGACCTCTGTAGTCCAGAAATCATCGCAGCGATTGGGAAAGGGGAAGAAGTCGCCAAAGAAGTCGCCCAAGGTCGTCAAAGTGGGTACAGTAGCACTCTCGAAGTCAAAACGACACATACTGGGATCGCTTGCACCCAATGCACCTGCTTCACCTGCCGTCCCTCCTCCACTCAGAGCCAGGCGACGCCAGACCCTCGCTAAACCCTCCACGCTCGCTCCCAGTTCGCCAATTGTAGACCTCGACATTGTCGTCCTTGATGGACAAGGTCGGCGTGTCAGCCAGGAAAGGCGCATCTCTCGCACAGACGTTCCCGCCAACGTCCTGGCTGCTCCTGCATTGAAGCCTAACCCACCAGCTCGTGCCAGAGCAGTCGATGGCACTGCACCCATTCTTCTCAGCTCAGACACCGAAGAAGAAGCACCTCTAGCCAGGTCCAAACGCAACACCCGTGGCCGTAAGGCGGAGCCCATAGTCATCTCGGACGATGATTCTTCGGAGAGCGAATACGCCCCTCCGGAAGCGGACAGCTCCCTCGAGTTCATATCCACGCCTTTACCGAGAGCTAGACGAGGGCCTGCGCGGACACGGACCAACGTCATCCTGTCCCCGTCCCCGAGCACTTCTTCCCTTTCGCCGCCCTCTTCACCTCTTGCCACCCCAGTCCATGTCGAGGCCTTTGCTCCCGAACCCGAGAAAGCAGATATCCCACCTATACCGAAGGTACCTGTAGCACGGTCACACACACTACCCGTCCAACCTAGCCGTGCCCAGCCTGTCGCGCCCTTCCCGTCCCTTCCTCACATCGACGAGGCAGGCCCTAGCCGGTCAAAGCCCCGTCGACTCACGCCTATACGTGCGCGTCCCGGCCGTGCAATCTTCCCCGCCCCGCCTTCCCCTCCATCCCCCACAACACCGACAGACCTCGACGTGACATTTGACTTTGCCCAACTCGCGCTCTCCCCCAACGCGCTCGCTGAGGTACAACAGCTAGAGGACGCGAGCGCCCCCCTCCAACCCGAGTACGTGCGCCCGCTGCTCGAAGAATGCGCGCAGACGAGCCCGCACGAGTTCTCCGCATTCATCGAGATGTTCCCGCGCGACCCCATCGTGCAGGACACCTCGGTCGACGGCGCGGGCGCGGGCCCGCCGCGCTTCCTCAAGATCGGCGAGGCGAGCTTCTCAGAGGTGTTCGGCATTGGGGGCGTCGTACTTAAGATCATACCCCTCCGGGACGAGGAGCGCGTCGGGGCGCTGGCGGGCGCAGAGGCGGACGGGCCGGCGCCGAGCGACGCGAAGGACGTGCTGAAGGAGATCATCGTCACCCGCGCGATGGGCGCGATGTGCCCTGGGTTCGTCGAACTCCTGCGGACATATGTGGTACGCGGCAAGTATCCCTCGCTCCTCCTTGATCTGTGGGACGAGTACGATGAGCGGAAGGGCAGCGAGGGTGTCCGGCCAGGTTCGTGCCTTCCTTTGACACACTCAGGCATGAGTTCCGGATTGGCTAACGCATGTGCGCGTAGATACGTTTGGCGTCTCGCAGCTGTACGCGATCATTGTACTCCCGAACGGCGGGCCCGACCTGGAGGCGTACACATTCAGCACGCCTGCCAAGACTGGCTGGCGTCAGGCGTGCAGCGTATTCTGGCAGGTCGCGCGCATCCTCGCAGATGCCGAAGAACTCGTGAGCTTCGAGGTGCGCATACATCCAGTCGTCCGCGTCCCTTTGCACCAGGATCACTGACTGATCGCGTGACAACAGCATCGCGACCTGCACTGGGGCCAGATCCTCGTGAAGAACATCCCAGCACGGACCGCAGCCGGGCGGCGCAAGACGCGCGCGCCGATGGACGACGCGGCGCACGGCGTGCTCGTGACGATCATCGACCTCGGGCTCGCGCGCATGGACGCGCACGACGGCGCGGGGCAGCGCGTGCACTGGACGCCGTTCGACGAGGAGACGTTCGAGGGCGCGGGCGACTACCAGTTCGACGTGTACCGCATGATGCGCGCGCACAACGGCGGCGAGTGGGAGGATTTCCGGCCGCTCACGAACGTCATGGTATGCTCACCCTCCTTTACACCTCGTGCATGTTACTCATCTGCGGTCGATGAACAGTGGCTGCATTACCTTGCGCTCAAGCTCCTGAAGTCGAAACGCCTGCGCGCACCCGCCGCTGCGCGGAAGAGTACCGCCGCTGGAGCAGCCACCGGTCCAGGGGCGGCGTTCAGCGAGCGCGACTGCTACGAGTGCCTGAAGGAGGTCGAGGCGCTCCTCGCGCAGTGCCTGGCGCCGCCGGCCGCGCGTAAGGGCAGGAGGAAGACGCAGGCACCCGGAGCGGCGGCAGCAGCGACGGCGGCGGGGAAGACGGCGGGGCCGAAGAGTGCGGCGGAGCTCGTCGCGGTGGCGATTGAGCGGGCGTGGGTGTCATGAGCACCGAGCACCGCGCCGCAGCGCGATGGCATTAGAGCCACCGCAGAGTGGCTGAGGGGGGCTCCTGTACATGGATTGTCTGTATGTATCTTGTCGCGTTGTACTCCGTGGATCCCACATCGTATTGTATACTTCTTCTATCTGGGATGTAGCATACAGCGGCGTACACACCGTCACCCAACGATACCCAAACGGCGTGAATCGATATATTGGGGACTACTCGTGAACGAAACGTGAACAGCGCGACTACTACTACTGGTGGCAAGAGGCCCTCATTATATAGGCGGTACATGCTACAGAGGGGGGTGACTCGTAGGACGGAACGGAAGTGGCGGGAATAGACATGCATGCGCGGCGTTCGGTCCGGATCCGCTCCAGAGGTAGAGGTAGGGTGGGGGTAGGAAGAGCTACGGCGCGAAAGCTAGGACGAGGACGATGATACAGACATGTAGCGGGCGGGGACAGGGGACAGGGGACAGTACAGGGGCACAACAATAACATAATGGAATACGAATACGAAAAACGCGGTCATACGGCGCGTCCTCGGGAGACACCCATGACGTGTCGCCGACGCGGATAGACGGACACACACGCCCCTCCTTCCCTGGGGCGGCGCCGATTCCGGTGGGCTCATCAGCCGTCGCCGACTCGACGACTCGACAACGGTGCAGCCCTGCTGGATGCACGCGGACAGGCTATCTGACGCCCTCCACATTGGCGGCGGCGTTCTTCCGCTGCCCGTACCGCGTCGTCCTGCCCGGGAGGTCTGCAGGCGGGGACGGCTTCTGCTTCTTGCGCACCGGCGGCGCCGCGTTCTCCGTCTTGCGCGCGCCCTGGGCCGCGGTGCGCGTCCGGCTCTGCGCGCGGCTGCGGCTCGCAGGCTTCTTCGTGTTCGCGTTCGTGCTGGGGGCGGCGGCGGCGGGCGCGCGCTCGCGGAAGTGGTACCGCGGCGAGCCCGGGCGCGTCTCTGGGCGAGGGCTGGACCCCGAGGGTGAGCCTGGGGGCGGTGGAGATGTGGATGAGGAGGGCGGTTGCGTGCGGAACTCGGCGGGAGGAGGCAGTTGTGGGTCGTGTCGCCGACGAGAGGGCGTGCCTGCGGGAGAGGGCGCGGACGCGTGGGCGCGTTGCGACCGGGGCTCGGACCGCGCGGGGGAGAACCCGAGCTGGGCGAGCGTCATATCGTCCTCGGCGGCTAGCTGCGGGAGGACGGACTCGAGCTGGGAGGCGGGCAAGGTGTTCGTGTTCTGCACGGCGGGCACTGGCCATTGGAGCGAGCCGTTGGGGGTCACGAGGGGCGTGTCGATCCACGGCTCTGTCTCCTGCGACTCGCCCTGCTGTGAGGGGGATACGTTGTTTGCGATTGCGAGGGGGCTCAGAGAGCTAGTCTGTGCGTGGCGGTGTGGCTTCTGTGGCGTGGCGGGCCAGTGTAGTTTGCTTCGCGAAGGCCCCGCCGGGGACGTCGGGCGCGACAAGTTGAACACGAACCCTCCCTCGCGCGTGTTGAGGCCTTGGGAAGGCGGGGCCTCGTCCGCGGGCTCCGTGAGCGTCCGGGAGAGCGCCTGGCCCCTCTTGCGGAAGCGTGAGGGGCGGCTCACGCCGGTGCCGCTCGAATCGATATACCACGTCCGGGGGATCGATGGATCCTCGACGTCGCTTTCCTCGCCGTCCCCGGTTCGGCTCTCGAGGTCGCGCGTGCGCTTGAGCGGGCGCGTCCTGGGCTGTGTCTGCACCGAGAAGCGCGGGACGGTCGTGACGGGCGGCAGTGTGGTGGTCTCGTACGCGAAGTCGCGCACGGTGATGCCGCACGTGGCTAGGAGGGCGACGTGGTCCGACTGGTCGAGGCCGCCGTCCTGGGGAGGCGGATGTTGCGACGCCGGTGGCGGCGTGTGTTCAAGGAGCTTCAGACGCAGAGAGCTTGAGGACTTGGGGCACTCGCTATGCAGACGCGTAGCTTCACTCACGATTGGGGCTAATGCATTCGGGCTGTCATTGGACTGGCTGTCGACATGCATGGCGTCATCTGGTGTTGCAGCACTCATGTTGTTCTTGTTCTTGTCTTTACTGAGACCGGCCGATCGCTTGTGAATGCGGGCGTGGGCGGCGGGGCGCCACACGGACGGAGGGCGTGTTCGAGTGTCTTGTAGCTGGACGTGACCGTGGACTAATTTGGCGAGTGATCTTGTTGCGAATCTGGCGATAAGCCCGCGGCGCGGAGGTCACAACCGTGTCAGAGGATTCGACGCAGGCTGCTGGACACACTGGACGGTGCGGATCGCAGAGAGACTGTCGTCGTCGTCGCTGTAGCCGCGCAACTCGTGCGGAGGTGCTGGTGGCTGGAATGAAAGCCTGACGGACCCAAGCTGTTCAACTCTCTCGACGAGTCAACCCCTCCCCTTTTGGGTGCACAAAAGCGCGCTTACAGTGTCACGCCTGTCACGCCGCTTTCGTACCGCCACAGGCGCCCCGCCCTCCGAGGCGCCCGCCGCCCAAAGGCACTCGCCATCACACGCGTACAACGCTAGGCCGACTCGCCAGCTTGCACTGAATCCATCTTAACCCCATTTCGTAACTCGATGAGCACCCCGCAGCGTGCCCGGACGCGTCTTGTCTGCAACCCGCCAACATCATTCAGAAGCTCAATGGATGCGATAGTATGTGTGTCCCGTACATCGATGTCATCACTGTTCCCATTTCATAGAAGGCTGTCATACCCACAACTCGTATTTCACAGATGACATGGCCACAGCAAAGTTGATTGCCACGCGGCGCACCCCCTGAACGCGATGCCGCTGGGGGACCCGGGCAAGGGCCGCCCAATTGGTGTGCAGTACGCCCGAAGCTGTGCATCAGCCCGAGTGAAACGCGCCTGTGCGGGTGTGTGCGCCCTCGGCTCAGACCCGGCGATGGGGAGAGCCCTCGCCATCTTCCATGGAGATGTCTGGGTAAGCATATCTATAACCAGGGCTCGATCCGGAGGCAGGTGTCCTTCCCTCTTCAATTCCCCCTTTCACCTCGCCTCGCTCCCGTCGTCCTCGCTCCCGTCTTTCTCCGCCATGAGTGACTCGTCGTTGCAGTTGTTTTTGGTTGATGACCACGATCTCGACTCGATCGACTATGACACGACCGACGTCTGGTTTCCGAGGGACCAGATCGACTACGCGGTAGACAACACGCTCACAGAGGGGATCACCGGAGCGAAGGCTAGCTTGAGTTTCAAGGGTAAGCCGACGCGACTACGACGTCTACAACGCACTCACACGCGCATATAGGGACTGCCATTGCCGTCTTTGGGATTGCGACCACGGTCACGACCAGCGGGCCTCCTGCCGTTCAGTTCTCTATCGACGGAAAAGTGCTGCAGACGACGACCGCGCCTAACAACGGCTCGCTAAACTTCGAGTACCCGTTCTTTTCTAAGGAGGGCCTTTCGAGCGCACAACACTTGCTCGAGTTCACCGTCCTTAATGCCACCAGTGACTATCCGTTCGCCCTCGACTTGATCGCGTACCAGCCCGTCAGCGGGGCGGCGCCGACAGCATCCCAGATCGTCGTCACGAGCTTCCTCCCCGCGCCCACCGGTGTGCTCTCAACACAAGCCCCTGCTAGTTCGTCGTCTAGTCCCAACGTCGGCGCGATCGTGGGAGGCGTGGTTGGCGGCGTCGCTGTGCTCGTCGCCGCCGCCATCGCCGTCTATCTCCTATGCTTCAGGCACAGGCGCAGGGGCGACCCAGAGTTCTACGCTGCGCGGGGTCAGGCTAGTGACCTCCTCGACCAAGGTTCGTCCATCACGGTCTAGCCGGCATCATCATGGGCATGAAACTGACTTTGGATAACAGAGACGAAGCCGACTCCCTATGAAGTGCCCCCTTCTACCCCCGCAGCTTTCGGTGCTCCTTCCCACTACAGCACCGGCCTCACCTCTGGCGCGCCCTCAGCATACAGCGCACCTTCAGCGTACGGCGCGCCAGCTCTGGCGTACAACGCCGCGGCGCCGGCGCCGTACGCACCCTCCGAAGCGCCCGTGAGCGACTACAGCTCCGCGTCCGGGCCGTCCCACCCCCCGTCGCTCTACATCACCACGAACGCCGCATCGCTGAGAGACAGCCCGAACCAGCAGATGAGCAAGGCCGCGGAGGCGGGGCTGCTGTCGGTGCCGCAGCCGGCGACGTTCCATGCGGACTCGGGCATCCGGTTCAACTCGGCGGGCGAGCCCTCGGGGTCGTCGGCGGGTGCGGCGCATGTGCTTGCGGCTCCGGAGTTGGCGGACGTGCCACCAACGTACTCGGAGGCGTAGGCGTCGGGTAAGGGGCGCGAGGATGGGCTGGGACGAGCTCCCACAGGGATGTCGCCGAGGGTGGATGACTTTTCGTGTCTTCTGTGATGAAGTTCATTATTCATACATGATGTTCGATTAATTCATAGATTCTCATATGTATTGGTACGGTACGGTGGGCGCTAAGTTCATCCAGCCCTTGTCAGATGGCATATTCAACATTCAAACCCAACGAACAAGCTGACGTCCAGAAGTAAGCTGAGGTAGGTTCATGTCTCTTCACGGGTTCCTCTTCTCACATCTTTTCTCATCCAGATGGTCGATTACTCGACACGCACTCGGAGACGGTAGCATGCATCATTGCTGGCACGGGCGGAAATCTGTCAATTGTGGTGCAGACAACGGGCATACTGCCAGTTCCCTGTTCGCCGCATGTCGGACGTGCGTCTATCGTGTTGAAGATGGGCGGTGCACTAGCGCACCCGTACACGCGGGCTAGGCTGCTGGCTAGTGGCGATCCTGAGCCAGAGGCCTGAAGTTCTGCCACGCGGTGGCTGCCGTGACGATGGTACAACTGCAAACCAAACACAACTTCAAGCTACAAGAGTCAGGGGCTCTGCTGCAGGCCCAATGCTGCTTCTGTGTCAGTTTACCGTAGACATTGTGTGCCACCCATGAGTGGCTCTTTGGCCGCACAGGTTCGTAAACACCTAGCTTGGCAACTATCTTGCTTCTATCGACTGACATAACCGTAACTAGATGTATGGTGGATAGGCTTGAGGCGACGGCGGCTGCCACCTGGTGGCATAAACTCGTGCCAGCGATGGTTTGTGGTATTTTTCCGGATGTGCAATCTGCAAAAACGACTGCAAGGTGTTGATGCGTTCTCCCCAGATCACCGGCGAATAGGGCGATGCCCGGTCGTGGCATTCAATGGTTCCCATAAGTGCGTGAGCCGTGCCCCATCGCGAGCAAATTGCTCCTCCTTCCGCGTTCCAGGATATTGCTCTCGCTGCCCTTTCATCCTACTTGTCCAGTCTTACGCACGATCATGGTCTACTCTGTCATCGTCGACGACCAGGATGTGAAGTCCATCAACTACGGTGATACACCCAATCTGTGGAAGCAGTTCACCCAAGACGATGATGCGTTGATGGGCACCACGACGGAAGGTGCGACAGGAGCCAAGGCCTGCCTGACCTTCTCAGGTGAGCGTACTCGGTGGTACATTTCCCGCCAGGAGCCTGACAGCTTCGTGCAGGAACCGCCGTAGCCGTGTACGGGTTTGCGGACACTCCTCCGAACGGCGCAGGGCCTACTCTTCAGCTATCCGTCGACGGCGTCGTGTGGAGTACGACGATCCCCGCGAACAGCGTCAGCGAGCACGTCGAGATCCAGTTCTTCAACGTGGACGGCCTTTCGAGCGCCGAACACGTGCTCGAGTTCACTGTCGTCGACGTCTCCTACACAGTCGCTCTGGATTACTTCGCCTACGAGCCTCTCAACGGGTCCGATGCATCGACCGCCGCCTCTGTGCAGCCTCAGGTAGTCACGAGCTTCTTCTCTGCGTCTCAGCAGATCGTCACGACATACCTCCCCGCCCCTTCCGACGCCAACGCCTCGACCCCCCCTTCACACACGCCGTCTTCTGGCTTGGACGTCGGCGCTATCGTCGGAGGCGCGGTCGGCGGCGTCGCGGTGCTCGTCGCAGGCGCCATCGCCGTCTACTTCCTGTACTTCAGGCACCGACGGGATGGCCGCCCATACTTCTACAGCAAGCCCGGGCGGGACAGCGGTTTTCTCGACGAAGGTCCGTCCTCCTGCATCCTGCCCGCCGTATGAGAAACGCTGACTCTGTTGATAGAGGTCAAACCCCCTCCGTACGAGTTGCCCGCGGCCGTGCCATGTAATCCTAAACCCGAGCTCCAAGACTCGGTCACGACAAGAGTAGCTCGCAACACCCCACACTCAACGGCACCTCCCAACACACATGATGCTGGAAAGGACTGCAGCCCGGGTAGTCCCACATCATCTGGATCGGCCGACCCACCACCGCTCAACATCGATACGAACTCAGCGGCGTCCGGAGACAGCCCACACCGCCCAGTGAGCAAGGCCGCCGAAGCGGGGCTACTGCTAGTATCACCAGCCATGGTGCGCTCTGCGGACACGGATACATCCCTCCACCCCTCAGAAGGGGAGTCTTCGTCGGCGGCGGGCGTCACGAAGGATCCCGCAGCCGCCAAATCGGAGGATGCACCTCCTGCGTACGCCGAGGGCTGAAGGATTCGCGGGCCTGACAGTACTCGAGGAGAGATTTGGGGAAGTGCGGTATCAGTTGAATATTGATCATGATGTTGACGAGTTTCTGATTGGTATATATACCCGGAGCAGCTGTTGTGTTTGAACACCCTCCCCAGAATGAAGGCGTGCACAATCGCTGATACAACCCTTGCGCTGTACTGACATCTCGTGAGAGCCTCTCTGCGCTCTCGGTGTGCCGCGGTGGGGAAATACAGTGGTCTATCTAGGACGCAATATGTACGAGGTCAACGCCTGCAGTGACGGAGGCGGCTGCGACAACTACCTCGTCATGCACGCTGGACGGCGGGCAGGCGGCAACGCTCTCATGAAGCTCGAGTCCCGCGCCCATGTTCGAGCAGGTTGGGCACCTGCTCTACGACTTGGGCGCGCTCTTGAACGAGGACTGCGTACTGGCCATCACCGTCACGCTCGCGGGCGCAGGAGAGCCATACCTGCTCGACTGTATCAAGTGTACGGCCACCGAGACGCCCACGTCCACCTTGCTTCGTCCGTCTTCCGCTTCCGCTCCCGCGATAGTCGCCCCGGACCCCTCAAGCCATCGTGCAAGAACGTCGGGCCGACCTTAGACGAGGTTGTGGGAGGCACATTAGGTCTCGCACTCCCCCTCGGCTTCTTCCTCTTCTGCTACTTCCGCCGCCGCATCGCGCTCGCCGCCGGGAGAAGGCGAGGCGGAGTCGGAAGGGGGTACGTCTGCCTTCTCCTTCTCGCTATGCGGGCCGTACTTGTAAACATTCACGCTTACCGTCCGTCTCCCTAGATCTGGTCGAAGATCTTATGGCGGACGACAGAGCCAGGAGGTCGGACGCAGGCCCGCACGCGAGGACACCGTTCCTGAGCGAAGCGTCCGCGTCCGCGTCCGCCTCCACACCCTGGCGTGCCGGTACGCCGACGCTGCACACGACCGCATCGACCATCGGCCCGGGCGACTCGGCACCGCAGGTCGCGGGGCGCGGGGCACATCTACGCGGCGGAGCTCGCGCAGCCATACGTTCGCGCGGGGCTCGGGTCGAACTCCGCGCGTGCTTCTGGCTCAGGCTCCCAGGCTGGCGCGAGCTCGAGTGCGGGCCGGGACATGGAAGAGCCCGTACCGCCGCCACCTGTGGAAGTGGTGCAGCGGCACGAGGACTCGGGCATCCGGTTCAGGAACGGGGCGCTGCCAGAGCCGCTCGTCGTGGACGCGGACGAGCTGCCACTGTGTGCACGCCTTCTTCGCCTTTGCGCGCCCCGCCCTCAGGTGAGATACCCGCGGTACCCCCGCGAGCAGGGGGACGAGAAACCCGGAGGGCGGGCCGCAGCTGGGTTGGCGATGTACCGGATCGGGCTGGCTCAGGCGTTGTGGGGCTTCCTCTGTGTTCTAGGGTTCCGTGCTTCGGGATGATATTGTATCGTAAGCAAGTATTATGAAGTATATCGTATTCGAGAGTTTCGAGGGTGCGACCGTCGTGTGGCCTGGGTTCTGGGGAGTCCGGCGTTCCACGCAAAACCAAACTTTGCAGGGTGGTCCTGAGTTTGACCAGTTCGCAGTCGATCGGACCCAGCCTCGTGGAGCCGGGCAGAAGCAGCCTCTGGAGCGCCACCCGCTACGCCGACGCGGGGTAGACCTGGCTGCTGCCATTCGCGCTACGAAGGTGGGAGAGCCTCCCCGCCGAGCTTGAGCCAGTTGGGCGTCGGCTGGCCGCAACAGGGGGCACGGCGGCACAGCAGCCTGCGCGGAGGCTAGCGCAGCCTACGCCTTCTTCTTCTTCTTGAACTGGCGCAGGCTAGCCTCCATAAAGCTACATGACGATCGTCAGCGGCGGGAGCTTCAGGCCGCGCGGATAGACATAGGACGTACCCTCCAAGATTCCCGTCTAGGACGTCTTGCACGGCGTCGGACGCCACCTCGTATCCCGTTCGGAGGTCCTTGATGAGGGGCTGTGGGTGTACGGTGTACGTACGAATCAGAGAGCCCCAGGATTCGGCGGGTAGCACATGGGGCGCGTCTACAGCTGACTGCGCTCTGAATCCGGGCGATTCAGTAAGTTCCTCCGAGAGCCGCCAAATCGGAGACAGGGGCTCACCTCTTCTGCAGCTCCACATCGTATAGCTTCGCTTTCAAGAGCGAAAGCGCAAGCGTCTGGTTCTGGTGCTCGTTGCTCTCCCGCTGGCACTGAAGCATGCGGGACGGGGTCAAATCGTGAGCAGAACACCCAGCAGCTACGGGCGAAAGGCTCACAGATACGGAAATTCCTGTGGGTATGTGTACCACGCGCACGCCGCTCGCCGACTTCCTGGCGTCGTGCACACCTGTCACAACTATGAGTAACGCACGTCCGCTGTATGAGATACGGAAGGCTAACCCGCTTCCTGGCTAAGCGTCGCAGATATCTGCAGATCGGTCGGCTTGAGATCGACCATGGCATTGGGGCCGTCATCGTCGATGCACGGAGAAACGCGAACCGCAGCGGAGGAAGTGCGGTACTCGTCGGATTCGCCGAGTAACGGTTCGCGCGTGAGGCAGTGTATGCCGGACTCGTACTGTGCATGTCCGTATGCGTAGCGACCGTCGACCAGGAGCGTGGTAGCTTTGACACCTGCGGTATCTCCTGGCGTCTCATCAACTATTTTGACTATAAACACAGTGGGTAAGTCGCGCAGTAATTTCGCCTCGGGGCGGGAGTCGTACCAGCGTAATTCCTTGAGCGTGCCCAGTTCGTGTACATGCGTGCGAGTGTTGATACCCAGTCGGGAGCATCTGTTCCCCTGGAATCTGCCCTGATGTCGATGTATGCCGAGTTCTGGTCGATTGGATCCGATAACCAAAGAGAGAAGAGGTGCTCCCGAGCACTATTGAGGAGACCTTGTAGATCTAGGAGAACAGCTGTCTGCAGGTCGGAGTCTCCGGCCTTCTCGACCAAGGCTATTATGCGACCAAGTCAATATATATGCTTCGTATAGGTAAGAGGGACATACCGGAGAGTTCCTTCAAACGTTCGAAAGAGGAACGCAGACGATTGCGAGTTGAAAGTTGATGCTGCATCTCAGCTAGTCGTGACTGAACCTGTGCAGCGCCAGCCGGATTCGTAATCCATAGCTGTGGATCCTAGCAGCACGCGTGAGTCAGTACATTAATTCACCGTTTCTGCAGCGTGAACACGACATACCTCCAAAATTGCCTGCGTTTGTTGTATACCTTGGGAGATCTGGTCGACATCAGCGTAGTCTTGAATGCTCTCTAGACTGCGCTCCACACTGGTGATGGTTTGATGCAGATTCGAAGCGACCTCACGACGGGGCTCCGTAGCAGAGACCGCATAGTGTCGTTGATGCGTCTCTAGAGAGACTTTGGACGCGATATTCAGCTGACTTGTGCAGATAGTGCCTCTAGGAACTGGTAGCGGTTTGCGAGATGCATGATACGCAACGCGTCGGGCGATGCAGAGCATGTACGTGCCCTTGACTGAGCGTGCTCGGAGGTACGCTCTTCTGGAGGGACTGGCTCAAACAGCTGCAAAGTGGGCGGAAGCCGTCGAAGTTCGTGCCAGCGTTGTGGCGCCCGCCGGATCAGCGCGAGACGCGTCGCGCGACCATTCCGCGTCTGGCGCTCGGCAACGACCCACGCTTGCACTCGTCCTCGTACCCCCTGCTTCCCACTCACGACGGCTTGCACGTAGCCGGAACTTTGCTTTCTGCTCCTCACCTCTGTGCTGCTGATTGTTGGGTGAAACCGTCGACTTTGCGCATACGTCGAAGTTTCACCCGCCGAATGCTCGCCGGGTACGTCTCCTCCACAGGTACCCCACTGGAAACATGTCGTTCGCAAGGACTCATCCTCCTGCAGGGTCTAACAAAGTGCAATTTCTGCCGTAACCTATCTGCCGTGCTCCACGATCCGCCGCAATGCTCAGGCGCGCCTGGAAACCCATCCTGGGTACAACCGTCCTAGTCGGTGCTCCCACATATGTCTACTACCGCTATTACTCGAAGCCGACCCGCGAAACCTTTGACATCTCCATCAAGGCTGCAGGCCCCGACGGCAAGCGCCACGTCGTCACCCAGGCGATCCCGCTCCTCACCAAGGACGAGGTCGACGCGCGCATCCGCGCGCACGCCTCGGCGGAGAGCGTCATGCGCCACGGCGGCATCGTCTGGAAGTCCAACACCGCGCGCCTCGCGTCCAACGACCCGATCGAGGACGCGAACGCGAGCCTGCTCATCGAGCGCGACGCGTCCGACACCGCTCCGCCCGGCGACTACCTCTTCTTTGCCGTCATGGACGGCCACGGCGGCCCGCACACCTCCCGCGTTCTTGCAGACATCCTCATCCCTACCGTCGCGATGGAGCTTGCGTCGCGCATCCACGACCCGAGCGCCGCGCTCTCTGACGCTGGGCTGCTGGCGAAGGCCAAATCTCTACTGTGGCGCGCTTCGTCTTCCGCGCCGTACGACTCAGATCCCGCCAGTGTGGCGCGTGCCATTGAGGCGGCGTTCACGAAGCTGGACGCACAGATCGTCAACGCGCCACTTGAAATTCTTGCCAGCTCGGTGAGCCCGGAGGATCTGAAGAAGAAGCTCATACCAGACCTAAGCAAGCACCCTCTCGCGGAGTCCAGCATTCAAACGGCAATGTCCGGTGTGTATTCTACAACAATCACCCGTCTTGTGAACCACCCTTATGCTCGCAATGCACAGGCAGCTGTGCTCTACTGGCGCTGCTGGATACCTCGAACCGTAACATGTATGTTGCGGTCACCGGCGACAGTCGCGCGGTTGCCGGCGTATACGAGGAGACAGAGGACGGTAAGGGTACATGGCGCGTTGAGGCTCTCACGGAAGACCAGACTGGCCGCAACCCCAACGAACTGAAGAAGTGATTCATCATTGACGTCGCGAATACACTCACTCATCATTATATACAGGATACAATCTGAGCACCCGGCAGACGAGGCACAGAGCGTCGTACGGAACGGCCGCATCCTCGGCGGCCTCGAGCCCAGCAGAGCGTTCGGCGACGCCCGCTACAAATGGCCGCGCGAGGTTCAGGACGTGTAAGTACCCCTCCCTATCTCCCCTCAAACCCCCTTCCCCGCTCACGTTCCCGCCCCTCGCCCAGACTGAACAAGGCGTTCATGGAGCCCAAGGGCGAAGCCATGCGCCCCGCGCCCCCGACGCTCAAGACGCCGCCGTACGTGATCGCCACGCCGGTCGTCACGCACCGCCCGCTCTCCTTCCTCCCGCTGCCCCCGGGCGGCGCGCCGAAGCCGCGGTCCGCGCTGCGCTTCCTCGTGCTCGCGACGGACGGCCTCTGGGACGAGCTCTCGAACGAGGACGTCGTCGCGCTCGTCGGCGGGCACCTCGCCGGTCTGCGCGGCACGGTCCCCAAGGCGGAGCTCGCGCGGCTCGTGCCGACGACCGTCGGGTCTGCGGGTGTCGACGGCAAGGAGAAGGGCGTGCGCCAGTCGCTGAAGGGCGCGTGGGCGTTCGAGGACGACAACGTCGGCGCGCACCTGATCCGCAACGCGCTCGGGAGCGGGGACGCCGAGCACCTGCGCAAGCTCGTGAGCATCCCCGCGCCGCACTCGCGGCGCTTCCGGGACGACATCACCGTGACGGTCGTGTGGTGGGAGGATGGCCGGGAGGGGCAGGCGCAGACCGAGCAGGTATCCATCCCGCAGGGGCAGGCGAAGGCGAAATTATGATAACAGGATGTAGCATACATATTTACCATAATTCACGCGGTATGTCAGGGTTTCCTCCGCCTGTGTCTTCCTCTACGGATATCGACGATGTGGGCGTGCATGGTGAGGGTGGAGTGCTATGGTCTAGCCCAAGGTGCGGATGAGAGGGCAAGGATATGGGGGTCGTAGGCGGTCGTAGCGATACAGAGAGGTGAGAGCATGCTAAGTGCGTATACATGAGCGTCCGCGCGCGTTACATCAAGAATCGCTTCTTGCGGAAGCGGCCAGCAGGAGAGCTCGAGGAGTCCCGTCGCTCCTTGAGGTTGTTGCTCCCCTTCAGCCGAGCGAAGGGGTTCGCGCCACCCATGCGACGTTCCTTCTTCGACGACGGCGGAGGCGAGATCGGTGTCCGGGCCCAAGTGGACAGCGACGCATCGTCGTCGCCATCAGGGCTCTTCCGCTTCTTGTCGTTCGACTTGGACGCGGTTGTGCCATATAAGGAAGCCGGTGTGATAGGCTTTTCGGCAGGGGTGGCGACGCTGGTGGTAGTGGGAAGGGGAGAAGCCGTGGATGCTGCATCGGCAACAGCGTCTGCAGATGAGGTCGAAGAAGCGGGGGCGGGCGCATCGTCAGCCTTCTCCGGAACCTTCTCTCCGACGTCGTCGTCCTCTGCGTCGTCCCCATACTGGCCGAGGCTCTGGAGAGCAACCTTTGCCTTTTGGGAATCCGCCGCTGCGATCTTCTTCTTCAGCGACTCGGCTTGAGGGTCTGTCACCTTCGGGACGTCCTTTGCGGGGGTCTGCGGCGGCGGCGTGGGGAGGCGTGGGCCAATGAACTTGCGGGGCGTCTTCGCCGCCTTGGGTTTCTCGTCTTCATCGTCGCTCTCCACGATCTTCCGCTTCTTCATGTTCGCTACGAGTCCGCTCTTGGGCGGCACCGGCGGAGGAGTCGCCGGAGAAACGGCGGTGGCAGCCTTGCCGTTGACGGCAGCCTCGAGAGCCTGGCCCTTTTCCCGGATGTAGAAGAGCATGTATGCGCTCCGCATGTTCGTGGGAGCGCTGCTCTGCCGCATGACGGAGTCATCGTTCATCTCATACCACGTCCCGTTCGCGGCCTTGACGTGCGCGTAGTAGTGGCCCGAGTTCGGCCCGCTGCCTGCGTGTGAGATGACGCCGTACAAGGAGTAGGACGGGCCGAATTTCCCCTCGCTCATGTACGGTTGCAGGGTGAGGCGCTCGGGGTAGCTCACTGGGTGGGGGATCTTACGACCCATAGGCGAGAACCGCTTCAGATGGAGGGTGAGTACTACTGGTGCTTCGTCGATAGTGAAGCTCTTGTCAGCGTTCACCGGCTTCTTGCACCTGGATGATAGGTCAGCCGCAGGGTATTTTAGCGAACGACTGGTAACGCACTTTTCGCACTTGTACTTGTCGGCCCCACGAAGACGGTCTACAGCCACAAACTTGCGAAGGGCATCCTTGAGGGTCGAGACGCCTGCGATATCGACACTGAGGTCCAGCATCTTGTCGTACGTGTCACTGTTGTGGTCGCAAGACAAACACTTGACGCGGGAACGAAGGAGGCCACCAAAGATCTTGTAAACCCAGGTCTTCTCCGCTATCTTCGGATCAACCTTCCTGCTCGGAGGTCAAGCAGTTGTTCGGATTGACGAGTGTTCTATGCTCACCCTGGAAATCCTGCGAGAGATGACTTCTGCAGGGCATCGACGAGGTAGCGCAGAAACTCGTGTGAATCCTCTTGTCGGCCTCTCCGCATGTGCTTCGCGATCACTGTACAGACGTTAGAGCAAGATGGATGAGAGAGGAAGCTCGCACGTGCCTTGGAGCTTCGTTGTAACAGGGTACGGCGTGATAGAGTGGGACTTTGAGAAGACCTCTGACATCACATGACGAAGAGCACAAATCATGCAGTACGTATTCTTTGGAGTTCGACCTAATGGCGCGTCATAGGTTAGGGAAGCGCCGTGCAGGGTTGCATAAATGTGAACGCACAGGGTACGCCTTTCGAGTGCTGCAAGAGGACATGGAGAAGGGGCGGTGTATGCAAGAGGCATTGGAGAGCGCTGTTCAGGAAACATGTGTTGCCGGTGTTGTTCAAGCCACAACCGATGGTCGCGCCGTTTGGCCAGGAGGTTTCAATGGGAATATCTGGAAGCGTCTTGGAGGCGGACGGGGCGCCCTGTGAGGCTTTTGGAGACTTGACAGATGCAGATGATGCGCTGCGCTTGTGCTCGTGGGTCTGCGGGTCGCATGAGATGCGGACGACGCGTCCGGCACAAGCGTACTCACGTCTGCTGTGGTCTGCGGTTTCGAAGTCTCATTGATTGCAGGGTATTTTCCTTCAGCCACAGCTAGAAGGCCCGAAGAAGATCCCTCCACAAACTCTATGGGCGGAGGGAGCAGTTTGTTGAAGGCGTCCAGATCCTTGGCAGGGCGGTAGCTCGTGCCTTCGTCGAAGCGGGGCGAGGGAAGGAGAGGTGAAGCGAGCATTTTAGGGCGCGAGGTGGAGACGGCACGCGCAGAGAGAGTCGCCAGCCAGGGACGAGGGACGGCAATCCGAGAGGAGAAGGAGAGCGTGGTGAGAACGAGCGGACGAGGAGGGACAGCAGACGGGCATGCGCAGAGCAGAGCAGAGGGCGGTGAAGAGAAGTCTCGAGCTCAAGCCTCCCAGTGCTAAACAAGATTCGCTCGCCACACTCCTTTGTCTGCTCTTGTTTGTTCTCTCTCCGCACGTGCCCGGGCCGAGCCACACAAGCGCTCATCAGGCGCCTGTACTTCGCACTGGCAGTCGTCAGCCGCTACCGTGACCATGGTCGATTGCTGGTTTGTGTCGAGGGCCCCCGGCGAAGTCTCGTGCTAGCTTCAAGCTAAGATATTGGCATCGAATGTCGTAGCAAGCTATCATAAAGATGGATACATGATGTCATACACTAGGGACTACATGATGGTATAAGCACTAGTACACAAGTTCGGGCATGCTACAAAGAAAGCGCATCGATCTTCTACGAATGAGCGCGAGCGAACGGTCCGGAGCTGTCCATGACGAAAGCGAGAGAAAGGTGCAGAGGATGGCGTCTACTGCGACGGATAGTACGAGCCAAATTGCGAGGGCATGAAGTCTGGCAAGGAAGGGGGAATGATCATGCTCGCCTGGCTCACGTACGCCTGCTCCGGGGCCAGCATCCCCCATTGAGAGTACTCGTCGATCTGCCCATACCCCGTGAACTCGGGTGCGGAGAACGGGTTCAGCTGCGAGAGGTTCGAATAGGGCACCGGGAAGAAAGGCTCCGAGTCGTGCAGCGTGTTCTGCTGAGGTTGTGGCTCTGGGACGTCTACTAACAGCTTTAGTCAGCTCTGTACATTGTCAACGGCAGGCCATTACGTACCTGTCCGCGGGTATGACGACATCATGTTGCCAAACGACAGGGCGTCGAAAATCGCCTCGCACGGAGCATCGTACAGGTACGAGTCAGACAGTATCAAGTTCAGGCCCGCTGTTGCGTCGACAGAGAACCCAGACATGTCTCCGTGCGTAGGGAAGCCGTAGGGGTCGTTGTTATCTGCATGGCGGCCTGTTAGCTGCGTGTAAGCCCTGCCGTGAAGCTATATGCGTACCCTTGCAGCCCTCGATGCTCGGCGGAGGCGCAAGACTATCGGCGGTGGGATAGCACACGAGTTCCGGGATGGACGGAGATGGACTAGGGCTGGAGAAGGAGAGTCCGGGGGTGCTGACGTCGCTAATCGGAGTGCCGACGTAGCCGTCATCCGGTGTACAGATCAGCGGAATTTCTACGTTCGGAGGCGTCAGCAAACAGCAATCCCACACAGCGATGTGCACACTTACCGCCCGCATACGGCGTGGGGCTATACGGTGGCGCAATATCCGGGTATTCTTCCTGGACTGTCGAGGGCGTCTCCTCAGGCTCAGGTGTGCGTTCTTTCGCGCGTGCCGACTTCTTCTTTGACGGAGCAGCTTTGGCGGGCGAAGCCAGGATCTTGACTTTATGGATGAGCACCGCCTGCGCAACCGCTTCATCCGTGTAGCCATGCTTCTTCATGAGGTGAGCCTTGTACCCTGAGCAGCGCTTGATCCTACGACGGCTCAGCATTGGCGAGTTCCAACGGAGTTATGTCTATACGTACCGTCTGGGTGCCCCGCCACGGGCCGTGCATTCTGGGCACTGGTATGTAGTTCTCGAGTGCTGCTCGGTGCAGTGCCGCGCGCGGGATGAAGCGTCGCTGAAGCGCTTGTTCTTGCATGCGGCGAATGGGCATCGGTAAGCATTCCTGTCCTCCTCCAACTCCGAGCTGGTCTCGATCAGCCCCTGCTGGTTCCAACACGCATGAGCCGACCTACTGATGTGCCTGGTAGTGCTGCTTCAACGAAATCTTCTGTGCGTACGTATTTCCGCAGTGTGGGCACTGGTGGGGCCTAAAGAACATCCTCGTCAGCGCGTGCCCCAAATCCTTGCGTATGCGCACTTACTTTTCCTGCCAGTGCCTAGAATGAACGTGGCGCAGCAAGTCACCCCGTTTCGTGAAGCCATCGCGGCCACGCCTTTTCCAGGGGCAGTCGGAGAAGCAGGAGTATTTACCCCATGCGTTCCGTCTGTCCAATGGCATGCGGTCCCTCTCACCCTGTACGCGTGGCGGTTAGTGCTCGATACAGCGCCACGCAAGCAGCGGACGCTTCTCATACCTCGGGATCGTACGGTTCTTCCGCTTCCAGAGCGTCCTGATGGGCCTGTGTCGCTGCCTGAGCGGAGCCCTTCGCGCGGCTGGGGCGCGATGGCGTCTTCTTCTGGGAGTATTTGCCAATGCGAGCCATGTCGTGTCGTCGGTTATCAAGCGTGAGGGGTCGGAGGAGTCGTATGAGGCGTCGAGAGCACTAGGCAAAACGTGGAGTCCGAGCAACCGAGGCGGCCGCGCCCTGCACGGCGTATTAGAATTAAAAAAGAGAGCGGAAGGGGAAGCGGGTGGGTGGGTGGCGCAGAAGGTCGCCCGCCGCTGCGTCTTCGTAGCAAGATAGAGTGGAAGGGGAAGAGTAAATTGAGCCCCCGGGGCGGTCCCGCGCCTACCTTTATACGGTGCATAGCGGCATGCAAGACGAGTCCGCGTCGAGTGGAACATATCGCCAGACAAGACGAAACGATCGGACGAAAGACGCAGGCAGGATCTCCGGGTCGGATGCCGATGCACCGCTAGAGCAATGCCGTCGCCGGAGCACGCGTGGATAATCATCTGGCGGAGCGGGGGTCCTGCAGAAGACAATTAAAAGGCGGTCAGATAGTTGCGGGAGGAGGAGGTCTGGAAGAGGTCCGGACGACTTACCTTACCGCATTAGTCGAAGTGATCGAGATCGGAGTGACAATACCAGCCGGCCGGTAGCATCGTGCCACTCGTTGATTCCTCCCCTATGACTGCATGCTCGAGTAGATCAGAACTTCTTGTAGAGGCCATAGACAATAAGAGCTCGCCCTAAGACTTGTCATTCACGGGCTGACGCTCATTGGGGGAGAGTATGCGCGAGTAGTCGTCTCCCCAGGCAGATAAGCGCCCTGAGACTGCGCGGATAGCCCGTTGTTCATCGGTCTTCGTGAGTTTAGCGGTTCAATTACGAGCGAGAGGAAGCGGTTAGAGCGCAACATGCTAGGAGACGCACCGCACATCGTCTCAGTCGCAGAGGAGGAAGTGGAAGTGGAACGCCACGGATATCCACAAGGCTAAGCCTGAGACACCAAGGCTCTGGATTATACTCGCAACGCCGCAGGCCATAAGATCGCGAACGCCACACTCATTGTCTGCGCGCCAGGATAGAAAAGGATAGCAACAACGCGGAACACTCAAGACCGCACACTCCGCAATGTCCGTCATGTGCAGGCCCAATTCCGCAATGCAGCACTCGCGACCATCGTGGCAGCGCAGCGGGGGATGTGAGAGGTAGTTTGCGGAAGAGGATGCAGGGAATGAGAGAGTCGCAGCCATACACGCTCCGATGCGTCCTCGCGCAAGATGTGGCTGGTCGGACGTCGTCCCAAACCCTCGGCGAGAGCGCAGTCAAAGGGCCAGCATAGATCGGCGGTACCCGACGGTCTTGCGGCGATACAAGATCACTCACACGTCTTGGTTCTGGCCGGGTTGTTTGCGCGTACGAAGCCGTGTGACTGGGAATGCGGGTTCGGCCGAATATATGGGAGGCTGAAAGAGCGGGTTTCGGGAATGCCCCGTCCGCAAGGAGGATCTGGGCATGCCAGGCATGATCTACAGGCTACTTCCTTTGCGAGCCGGCGGGGGCTAAGCTCCAACGTTCAAATAAGGTCCTGTCGGTGCTCCGATAGGACAACCTCTCCCGGAAGGCGTCCCCCACTGTGAGACTGCTCCCACAGTCGTGGGCGGCCAACTTCCCATCCCGGTATATGAAGGCGACGCCCTCGATGATTCGACAGGATAGGTATATCGCGCTCGAGGGGCAAGGTTCGAAATAAACGTGCGAGAGTGGGGGCGGTGGTGTCGGAGGAGATGGAGGCGCTGGGACGGTATGACCGGCGTGCCCGAGGAGCTCGAGGTAGAGCTGCGGAGTTCCTGGGAAGATGTATCCTTTGAAAGACGTAAACTGGAGCATACAAGAGGTTCAAAACATACCGGCTACACAACGGGGGCAATCAGTATAGATACAGCGTCTATACCACAACGACAGTACAGAGTCCGAGGCACACCGCGAACGAGATTTGGTACACTTTGCACAGAGCAGCTTGGGAACACTGGGGACGAATTGACGTAGGTCAGTGTCCGAGTCCGGGTCCGGTGATCGTGTTTGTAAGCTCGAGCCACGGAGCGATTGTTGTGAGGTCAGCCCAAGCCAACGAAGCATACTGGTTCCTCTCGGAGCCAACCAGAAGGTCGAGATCCTGGAGGGGAGGTACATCGACAATGTGTTCCTTCGTCGATGGGCCAATAAGCTGTGCCGTAATCCTGAAGTAGTCATACGAACTGTTAGCCGAGGCAAGGAGAACGATAGCTTGGAAGCTTACAACATCGGTCCAACCCATTGACGTCCGTTTTCCTCTAGTTCGTCTGTCCCGAGCCAGCGTTTGTCTTCGCCGCCAGGGGTGTAGAACGGGTATCTGGCGTGAGACTTTGAAGGAAGCGGGTGCGTGAGCTGACGATACAGGTCCTTGGGGTTACCTGTGGCGATGTGTGGATGAATATGTATGCACGGTTGCCAAACAAGCGAACGGATGCATACCGTAATTGGTCCTGACGGGAACGGGTTGTTCCAGACCGGATGAGAAGGACTCCTCGCTTCCCTCTGATGCGCTCTCGGGAGCTTGAGCATCTTCGTCTTCTCCCTTCGTGATTCCCGGCGGGTGGAGGAAGATGCGCGCGTTGTGGTTCAACGAGAAGGTCGAGCGAGGCTTTGTGAGGACGCCTAATGCGATGATGCGGACGTCCTTGAACTCCACAACGAGCTGTGAATGCATATGAACGTAAGCGTCTGTGAAGGTACCACCTCTGATCGGGTACGAACGCGGGCGTGGGTCATGAGATGCGCAAGGTTGTTTTGCAGTCTTGCAAGCGTTCAGCGAAGGTCCAATGAAGAGAGCAAGATAGGTGTATACTTGATTTCATGAAACATAGTCAGAGGGTTGTAGTTGCGCGAGGAACCATTGAGCAGGTTCGCAGAACCATTCCGGTTGAGTACAATGTAGCTGGTTTGCGCGTAAACAGACAGTAGGCACCAAAGAAGATGTTACGTACTGAGTCCACGCTTCATCCGCCGTGCAAGAGGAATGGCTCCTATGCCAGAGCCTGTGCAAGATCCTAGGAACAGCGTCCAGTCTATATCCGCGCGTTCATGACCAAGACGGAATGCGTACTTCAAGAAAGCCTCCTTCCAAGTGCCGTCCTTCTTCCACTTCGTCCATCCAGGGAGGAACCTCCTGCGGAAGCACTCCTCCCACTCCGCCTCCTTCAGGTTCGGGAGCGTCATGCCGAATAGGAGATACTCGGCCTTTCCCAGGGCCAGGATTTCGACCCAGTTCTGACGCGGGACCGTTTGCCGGACGGCGAGGTGCTTGAGTGCCGGCTCGTACACCTCATTGTCGTCGAGGAGGTTGCGCAGTATGGGGCGCCGCCACGGGTTAAGCGAGGGTTCCGACGCTACCGCTCGCAGCCGGCGCGAGAGGCACGAGACGGTTATGAGAGAGGCGATGTCCAGCTCGCCAAGGATGTCGGCGACGAGCTCGACAGGCAAGGAATCGAGGGGCGTAGCCATTGCAGAGGGCGTGGAACGCAAAGTAGTTCCCAGTGGCGAAAGACTATATACTTGGCGGGGTGGGCGCCGTTGCCTGACGCCGTGGTAGGTGGAAGAGCATCGGTCGGTGGCAGTGCCAGCGTATTACGACCCGCACTCTGCCGAACGCCCTCATACACATCCAGCACAACGAGCGTCAACCTCTCCTCGCCGTCCTCCAGCACTCTCTACTAGCACGTCGCTCCCGACCTGGCGAACCATCGAGTGGAACACATGCGCATGTCCAAGATATATCCTCCACAACACTTCGCGCGCTCCCAGGAAGTACAGGCTAATAAAAGACAGCTTTCCGGCCTCAGAAGGGAATAAATAGCATGAATACCCGAGATCTATCCCTCCAACCGTCTCCGAGTCTAGAAGTCCTTCCACTCATCCCAATCGTCGGCCTTCTTCGCAGGCGCGCGTTGCGCCGTCGTCGAAGCCTGGGTATTCGTCGTCGAAGGGCCTCCTTGAGAGACGCCGGAGTTATACTGCCCGAAGAAATCGTCGTCGTCGTGATAGAGAGCGGAGGACTCCTCTTCGTGGTCCATTCCGACCGCGCCATACCCCCTCCGTTCCGGTCCACCGCCGACGCGGTCCTTCACCGTGCCGACCACGCCACCGACAGACTCGGCGACGTCCACTCCGAATGTCACCTTTCCCCACATGTTCGCGGTCCGACCAACCTCCCCGGCGCGCTTGCTAGCTTCGGTGACATATCCTCTCACACCCGCCTGGAAGTTGGGGTCTTTGACCTTCTCGACTCCAGGCTGGATGACATTCTCCGTCACCACGCGGGACGCACCCGCCACGGCTGCGGAGAGCAGGGACCAGCCCTTGCTAAGCGCCGCGGTAGGGTTCTCCTGCAGGTCGCGCAGGGACGGCGCCGCGGCGGAAGACAGTGCGAACGACGGGTGCTGAGATCCAGGTGGGGGCGTCGGTGTGCTTCCGAATCCCTGGTACCGGCCTCCCTGAGAAGGCGGAAGGTCGGCCGGTCGAGACGCGTTCGCCTGCCCAAGGCTGGCAAAGTAGGATTCGTTCGCTGCCTTCTGGTCGAACGAGCCAGTCATGTTCGGATTCGGGCTTGGCACAGGCGAATTTGTGTTGCTGAATGACGCGGGCGACGCGGAGTCGCTGCGGAGGGATCGTCCTGTGTTCGAACGGGCAGACGCTCTGGATTTGCGCAGTCCTTGCGCAGAGGACGGGCGGCCGGGCGTGCTCATCGAGTCGGGAGAGCCCACGCGTTCCGGCGGTGCGGATGGCGACCACGCCTTTCCGGCCAACGCGGCGTCGAGCTGTCAGTGTCCGCGCATGTCAGTGACAGGAACGGGCGCGCAGCAGGTCGCACACCTTCTCTCGGTATTGAGTCGCGGCCCAGCTGTGGTAGGTGTCGTACGAACTCATTCCCTCCTTGAAGCCGCCCGTTTGGGGATCGTACGTCTTCATGAATTCCTTGAATAGCGCATTTCCGCCTAGCTGTGCGTCCCGTCCGGTGTTCGTGCGAGTGAAGCGAGTAAGAAGCCGGAAGAGCTGACCTGCATCCTCTTGATCTGCTCTTCTTGCCACGTATCCATTGACACCGACCGTACGAAGCTGCAAACGTAAAGCGTCAGGACGTTCAAGTTGTCCATGATGCATGCCAGACCTGAACACGCACCTAACGTGTACACCGAATCCCCGGTGCACGCCTGCGCACTGAAGGCACAGAAATACTGCAAAACTGTTCGCCGCAGTTGATGGCGGAAGTCACGGTTGGATGGACGGCATGCATTCACCTCAGAGAGGCCCATTGGGGGTTTGGGTTGAGGCAGTCGACGCATCGCTTGTTATCGAGATCCTCTCGCTTGATAAGCTCTTGAAGCGTTTTCCGAGCGACGGTCTGGTCCATTGTATGGCTCGAGGTGGTGGGAGAGAGAGAAGAGAATCCGCCGGTCGTGTCAGAGCGCGACGCGCAAGAGCAGCTGCACGGCCGCTGTGATCATCATCCCCGGACACGCGAGACGTGCGGCGTGGGAATCCCGAACTACTCAACGCGTGACACTATCGCGACGCGTGCTGGTCACACCTGGAGGGGACTAGGAACGGCGCGTGCGCTGCACAACAGAGAGGAAGCGTACTGACCAGAGCCCCGCTGCAGCTCGTTCTGCGTTCTGTTCAGCCAAAGTTTGATACAAACGTGGCAGATAACCGCAGTAGTCAAGCTATCTGACGACATACTGCAGCCAGGCCCGGACGGTCGGGACCTTGACGGGACGTATACCAGACGGTCGGTTCACCGGGATCTGAGTGTGAGACGGTTGCCGGCACAACGCTGGCCACTTCACCGCCCTCGTCAGATATTCACCGGTGTGTGTCGCCTCACGAATGCCATGTAGACGCAACATGCAGGCTGCAGAGCGTGCATGTGTTCAGCGCGAAATATTGCGTGACGGAGCGGGGGCGCGCGTGACAGGCACTCGAGATTTCCCACCACTTGGCGAGTGCGCCCATTCCGGAGCCCCGCCGGGCAGCGCAGAGCTCGTCTTGCCTCCTCCCTCTATCTCGCGCTCGCTGCTCCCCTCTTCATCTCCGCTAGCTGTCTCTGTTTGCATTCAAACGTCTCCTGCTCCGAATACTCCACGAATTGAGAGCGGACGTCGCGTGGAACCCGCGACTGCCATCGCTGACCAGCCTTCCGGCGAGCATCCACTCTCCCGGGTTCATCCTTTCCAGCGCGACGGCAACGTCTCCCACCTGCTCATCTTGCCCATCCTGCGTTTCCGCCAGCCGCTGTCTCGTCTTCGCGCAAAGCCGTGAGAAGCATTCCCTCGCCCATTCCCAAGCGTCTCCTACTTTACGACCAGTCTTCGTCCTGCACCACCAACACCTCGTCTCGTCCACCCGACTCTCTTTGATCGCTCTCTCGCCGACGTGCACACACTCGCGATGATACAGAAGACGAATGCACGCGTGAGCAGTTCATCTTCCGCCTCTGGACGGCAAAACTCCGCCAGCGATGGCCCGGAGAGCTGGGGCCAGTGGTCCGGTCGCAAGTCAGTGCTTTATTCCTCCCGCTTCTTGGCTTGCCTGATAACCATCAATACCCGTTGCGCTGTCTCGGTGCAGACATTACTCCCTCGAGGTTGTACAGCATCCCATTAGGGCGCGGATGTGCGGGTTCGGTGACAAGGTACCAGCGCCTTCCCAATATCCCCAGCGCGTTCGTTAACGGCTCGATTCCAAAGGATCGGCGACCCTTGGCCCCCGCCGCTGTGGCCAAGATGATAGTCAGAAAAGACGACGGTACACCTGTGGACGTCGAGTGCGTACCTCCAAAGTCAACTCCCCTCACCTCCGTTCTCACGCTGCTGTCCCGGCAGCGAGATCGACTGTTCGTTCTTCCTAGTCACCGTCGACTTATGGTCTGCGGATGGCAAACATGAGATGAACCTGGTGCTCCACCCGACCTCTGCGGATCGTTACGTACCTGCGAATACCCCTAAGAACAAGCGGCGAGGTACGGTCACGACCAATACCTCCAACCAGCGCTCGACCCGCCAGAGTCCAGCGCCTTCAGTGCCAACGCCAAGCACAGCCCAGTACTCTCAGGTACGTCCCGGTCATCCTCGCGCCCCGTGTCGCGTTGAGAGGAACGCTCCTCAGCAATCGTCCTCTGTAATGACACCTTACATGCAGCCGTCAAACACGAACTATCCCGCTCAGGGCTACCCTTTCCCTGCCCAACCGGCGCCTGTCTCTGAATCAAACTCGTTCCAGCCCGTACATCCGTATGCACAGCAGGCCGACACCAACGCACCCTCCTGGGGCTATCCTGCTTCGGGCGCAACTGTTGATCGAGCTCAGTCCTATGGGACGCCCGCACTGCCCGCCGCCAATCGTAATACGCCCCCATCGAACCCTGAGCCCGCTCCAGCGGCCGAGTACGGCGCGCCCGCACAGGCGGGTGCGAACACCTCGCAGGATTGGCAGATCCAAACCCCGGCACGGGACGGTCAGGGCAATGTCGATTACCGGACCTGGCCCCAGCAGGAGGCCACGGCTTACTCGAGCGTTGAAGCGCACCCCATGCCACCTGCTCCCACCGCCCCCACAGCTGATCCGCGCGAGGGTGCTTATACCAGCGTCCCGCCCGGCGGGACCTCGGACACGTACCCGCAGCAGGCGCGCTATTCTCAGGAGCCGTACACACCCGTGCAGACCAGCCCGACGCAGCCGCTCGATTCGTCGATGTACGCGTCTGCGTCGTACGCGCAGCAGCAGCACCAGCAGCAAACTCAATCACAGTACCACCAGGGCTCGTCCTACCAGGAGCCGACACCGCCCTCGACCATCCCCCCTCTTCCCCGCCACACGTACACCCGGACCCTGGTCGGACCGCTCGCCGCGAACGCCTGCCGCCTTCTGGACGAGCACCGTAAGCCCGGGGTGTTCTTTCTCTTCCAGGACCTGTCAATCAGGACCGAAGGTGCGCCTGCATTCCTCGAGTGCCGTATGCGCGTTAGTGCGCGTTATCGCGAACCTTATTCAACGCCGATATTCTTGATGCGCAGGCACCTTCCGGCTTAGGCTTCGCTTGATGAACGTCGGCGCGTGAGTGTCCCAGTCGTCCACAACTCAATGGCCCCATACGGAGCGCGTTCGCTGACCCCTGCGCCCCTAGCCCGCCGGCACCTGAGCCGCGCGCCAATGGCGTCCATACGGACGTGTCACCTGTCCTCGCGCAAACATTCACGGAACCTTTCGTCGTGTTCTCGGCGAAGCGCTTCCCTGGCGTACCAGGTAGGCCTAGCGTCCCCGCCGCCGATGGCGCGCGCGTCCTTGCGCGGCGGATCAGGCTGACAGACCTTACCGCGCAGATACGACCGCCCTTTCCATTGCGTTGGGCAACCAGGGACAGAAACTCCCGCTGGTGCGTCATCTCTGAGCGCATCGCTGCGCTGCCGAAGCTGACTGCGTTTGGGTCGCGCGCGCAGCGGAACCGCAACGGGTCCAACAAGCAGGGCCGCAAGCGGCGGCGCGACGGCTCGGACGGCTCAGGGGACGAGTCCGACGCCTGAGCGGGCGAGCGCGCGTCACGCACGAACCTTACAGCAGCCTTCTCCGAATGTAAATTTAGAGCGAATCCTTGCCCCCCGCGCCCGCGGCGGCGGGCCTGTATGCCTGCCTCTGTCGTTGTTCTTGTTGTTGTCGCTTCAGTTATTAGTTCTTCCTCCTCTCTCTTGCTCGCACAATGTAATATGGCTATCTTATCAATAGCTATCCTCTGTTGAACCGCGCTGCGCAGTGCGCTTCATGAGCTCGTACTCGCGTATCAGCTGCACCGTCCGCGGAAACGCGTCGTAGATCCCCCCGAGCACCGCCCCCGCCGCCTCCGTCCGCCGTTGGAGCTCCTCCTCGTCGAGCGCCGTGTGTGCGAAGTGCGCGTCCACGCCGGGCTGGACGGGCTGGACGAGCTTGCCCAGCCGCAGATGGTCCAGAACCTGGCCGAGCAGCGTCAGCGTGGCGCCGTGCGGCCGCCAGGTGTTCCACAGCGGAGATAGCTGCTGGAGCATGTGCAGCGGGTGCGCGAAGTCCTCGGACTGCTTGCCGTCCTGGTCCACCATGTTCTGCGTCCGCTTCGTCGCGCGCTCGACGGTGTACTGGCGCCGATAGGCGTTGTGCAGGGGCCCCTCCGGCTTCGGCGGCGGCAGGTCGCCTTCCTCCGGGGGCGGCAGGTCGAGCGTGAGTGGCGACTCCGGGTGCACGTCGCGCGGGCGGCCGTACTGGCGCCGGATCTGCTCCTGGTACTTGAGGATGACGTTCTCGACGATGTCGAACGCGCGGTGCGGCTCGCCCGCGCGCACGAGCGCGGTGACCAGGTGGTTCCAGTTGTGCGAGTCAAACTGGAGGCCCTCGTCCTTGAGTTGCTTCCACACGCGCGCGACCTCGGCGTGCTCGCCCGCCGCGGAGAGCGCGTCGATGTAGATCGAGACGGGGATGCACATGACGACGCCGTGGCCGCTGAGGTTGGGTCCCTCGGACTCCTCAAGCGTGAGAAGGGAGTTCAGTCGCGTATACTCAAGGCCCAGCCGGTGGATTTCAGGCCAGACGGCCCGGACGCCCTCGACGTTGCCCGTGCGTCGATGGACATCGAGCAGGGCCGTAAGCGTGCCGAGAGTTGGCTCCCCACCCATCTCCGTCATGTCCCGGTGGATACGCTCGACGTCGAACGTCTTCTCCTTGAGGACGTACGCGTTAAGGACGGGTCGATAGACAGTCTCAAGAACCAGGCGACGTCCCCGCTCCAGCTGAAGCCAAGGCCGCTGGTCGTCTTTGCTCATGAGCGACTGGAGGAATTCCTCCGCAACCGCCGTGCCCGCCTCGATGCTTTGCTCGCCATACGCTTTCAGGATGGCAGCGTAGGTGATCGCAGTGGGCTGGAGACCTGCCTGACGCATACGGTCGAGGACCTCCTTGGCCTTCATCCGCCGTCCTGTGAGAAGGTAGCCGCGCAACAGGATGGTGAGAACGTAGATGTTGGCACGCAAAGCGGTCTGCCCCTCCTCCGTCGCAAGTCGCTCCATCTCCTGGTAGAGGTCTTCTGCGATGTCCATGAAGCCAGAGTCGCAAGCCGACTGGATGAGAAGCGCGAAAGTCCGAACGTCCGGGCGAACGTTTGCGGCGCTGAGCTGGCGGAAGACGTTGGCGACGATGCGGAAGGGCGCCCCGATCAGGACATAGGCCTTCATAAGCGTGTTAAGCACCTCGATGGTCACGGCGGCGCCGGGACGACCAGCAGTGTTGAGGTAGTCAAAGGCGCGGACGACACCATGCCATGAGCCCGCTTCGACGTGGGCGTTCATGACGGAGGTGATCATCTTGCGATCGGGGACGATACCGTCATCAATGGCACGTTTGTAGATGCGCTCCGCAGCAACAGGGTCTTGTCTATCAGCGAGAGCGGTGATGAGAGTGGTGTAGATGACGGTGGTGAGGGAGACGCCAGAGTCGCGCATCTGGTCGAGAAGGGAGGACATGGACTCTACGTCCCCGCGAGAAGCGAAGCTCTGCAGGATTATGCTGTAGACGTAGCGGTCTGGGCGGAAGCCTGCCCGCGATAGCTCCCCCAGCCAGTGATTAACGCCGTCGAGATCGCCGACCTGCGAGAAGGCGAAGATGGCGGCAGTATAGTGTACGATATTAGGACGATGGTATTTTGGTCCGGTGCGGGATGCTGGCGGGAAGAGCTCATGGAAAAGCTCCACGACACGGTCGGGTTTGCCTGCAACGGCGTGCGCATGCATGTAGGTCGCCTTGTCGTCTAGCCCTGGCTCCTGAGATTGAATCAAGGCGTTCCAATGGTACTCCGCGGCCTTGACGTCCCCTTGCCGCGCAGACACGAAGAGTGCGGTCGGGTGATAGCCGAGAGGCGGACCCTTCCCGCCTCGCGCCACAGATCCTTCCCGAGCGAATGGAGCCAGCATCTGGTGAGCGGCGTCGAAGGAGCCCGCTTTCGCCAGCTGCTTCACTACCATGAAGACTATCCAAGAAGGTACCAGGACGGACTTCTTGCGCAAGACTTGAAGGAGAGGGGAAGAATCTTGCCCAGCTTGCGACATGGCACGGATGAGGAGCGAGCCTAACACGGAGGTTTGCTCTTTCGACAAGACTGCCGAGGACTCTTCAAGGAAGCGGACGGGTTCTTTGAGGCGAGACAGCAAGGAGAAGGCCGTCCGAGAAAACTCCTGGGCAGCTCGAAACTTCAGGTTTCGCGTTGGAGGACCAGTGAGGTATTCCTGTAGCCACTCCTGTTCGACGAGCGGCCCTGCGACGGCGTGAAACCCGAGATACACGGGTATCGCAGGTAGTAGGATAGTGTACGCCTCCAGTGCTTGCCGGCGCAGCGTTTGCCGGTGTCGCGGGTCGGTAGGTTGTTGCTGAGCCAGCAGGCCAAGCGCATCCACCGCATCATCGATCCTTCCCAGCATCCCAGAGGCCACAGCAAGAAGGCTATTCCACCGTACCTTGAGAATGTTGACGGGCATTTCCCCAATGCCGGGGTCAATATGGTGAAGAGCGTCTCGTATCCGCTTCCCCCAACGCTGCAGGATGTCGGTCGACAACCTATCCGGAGGAACTTGGGTAACGGAGAGCGCGACGTTCGCCAGAAAGTCGAGGCATTCGGAAGGATGTGCGGATTTCGGGCCACGGATGACGGATTCATAGGCTTGCCATGCATCCTCGGGTGGGATGGCCCGAGAGCCTTGCGCGACGTCCCTGAACGTCTTCCAGCACGCGTCCAGTGCATCGGGGGGTAGGCCACGCTGACCCGACGAGGCGGATGCTGGTTGGCTGGACGCATGTCGCTGTTGCGCTATGTGGACCTGTCTTGACCACGTCCGCAATGAAGGTAGATGAGTTTCGCTCCCTGAGGCCAAGCACCTGTGCCCGGATGTCCGACGTGTCCGCTGGCGGGTGGAGAGTGTTCTGGGATAAGACGCACAAGCCGTGCCCGAAACTACTCACGACTTTTCAGAGCTTGTATACGGTGCAAAAGCGGGGCGTGAACTCACCTCGAGGGGCCCCGCTACTTCTGCTTTTCTCCCCATCCGATGTGCTACTGCACTGACCGTGCTCGTCCTCCGGCAGAGCCCTGCCCTTGCCCTTGCCGTCTGATGGATGCGGCGTGAAAAAGTCGTGTGGCAGGGCGTGTTGCGCGCTTCTCACTGCCATGCCAAGAGCAGACCTGGAGACGAAGAGATGGGACGCAAATGGACGGGATGGCAGCACGGAGTTGAGCACGGTCGCAGCGAGAGGTTCCAACATCACCGTACTCGCCGAGACGAGTGCTGGAAAGAGCCCTGTGAGCAGAGGCGGTGAGCAAACGCAGCAGCACAGGTACGCCTCGCTGCATGCGCACCTGAGAGACCAGGAAGGAGCAGGGCAGAGACAGTCGAGGGAGCGACGACATACAAAAGCGAGGGGAGCTGCGACGTCGCCTGCCGTCCTGCGTCTGCCAGCGTCTCTCTGCAAGTCTGAATCGAGAACCGCCTCGGCTTCTGCCGCCCCTCCCTTTTCGGCACATAGACGCCGGTGCGCCCCCGACACAGTCACTTCGTCTTCGCGCGCACTGGCTAGGAACGCGTCCCGCCCGTGCCCCGCCCTCTCCCGCCGTCGTCGCCGCCGGTGTCTTGCACGCAACCATGTCTGCTGCCCCAGAATATGAAGTTGTCATTGTACCCGCTGCCGGCCAGCCCGGCCGCGAAGAGCTCAAGCAGCAGTGCTACGACGTCCGCATCGACGTCTTCCACCACGAGCAGGGCTTCCCTCTCGACACCGAGATCGATGAGTTCGTCGCACGTTCGGCTTCCTGTCCGTCCCTTGCCAGTCCTCAACCTCGGGCCCTTCCTCCTCCGCCATCCTGCCCGCTAGGTATGACGAGGAAGCCACCCATATATTGCTGCGCCTCGTGCCGTCTCTCAAGCCCGTCGGCACCATACGCTGCGTGAAATTCAAGGACTACTACAAGCTGACCCGTCTCGCCGTTCTCAAGGACTACCGGCACTACCGCTTCGGTCGAGTACTCGTCGAGTCCTTGCACGCCTACGTCAGGGCGCAGGGGAAAGCTTCTGCGGCCACCCTCGGGGAGCCGGCCATTGTCAAAGTCGTAACCCATTCCCAGATACCGGTCAAAGGTTTCTATGGCAAGTGAGTGCTCGACCTATGGCTCTTCCTACGGCTGGCCGCCCCGCTGCGCATGTCATTGACACTCGTGACACCGACAGATTCGGCTACGTCCCAGAGGTACGTTCTCCCCGAAGTGCCCATGACCCGCGTACGCTTAACGGTGAGATGACGAATACATTGTTCATCTGTATGACATCTATAGGGTGACGAGTTCGATGAGGACGGCGCGCCGCATCAGAAGATGGTCGCCCACTTGTCGCTATCGGATTAGGGTAGCATACGAAGGGGGAGGAGGGGATCTGTCGTGAAAGGTCGTGACGTATATACGAAGCAGCGAAGACAGTGATGAGAGCTATCAATACAGCATGAGTGGAGCGGTGGTGGTATACAACGATGCAAGATGGAGAGGGTCCGTCATGATCATAAGTACTGCAAACACAACTGCGAAAAGAGAGTAAAAGAAGACATACGAATGAACGCGACGAGCGCCGCCATACTGCCTCGCAACCGAGGCGTAAGTGGAGGAAAGATCGTTCGCTATGCGCCAGTCGCCTAACGGGATGACGAAAGTCCTGTAACTGCAAGAAAGAACCGAATCGAGAACGCTCAACGACGCCGGTGGGTAACAAGGGTATGCTCGGCGCCGTCGTCGGTCATGAAGTCGTCGCTCTCGCTCTCCGAGCTCAGCGCCTCCTGCTTGAGCGGGTGTGGGGTGTTCCTCGGGATCGGCATGAGATTGATGGGGCTTCCGGGGAGGATGCTGAAGTTGATGCTCGTGCCGTAGCCCGCCGTGCCCTCCTCGTACATCCGACGCGCCGACTCGTACTCGAGTTTCTCCTGCTCGGCTTGCGCGAGGAAAGGCTGTGATGATCAGGGTCAGTTATAGCGCGAAACGTCGACGGCGTCGGACTAGCTTACCTTGCGCTGTTCATCAGTCATCGAGCGCCACTTGCCTGCGGCCAAGACGCTCTGCTTCGTGGTCTCGGTTTCGTCACCGAAAACCTCCTTGACAAGCTCGGGGTCCGACCGGATGCGCTGCAGGAACATGAAGTACGCGCTGAGCGGCTTCTTCGGCGCGTTCGGGTCCTTCAGGTTCCCCTTGCGCGACTTCCCGGCCTTGCGCTGCGCAGTCCGATACTGGTTCTCGCGCTTGATGTCGTCCGGGGTCAGGGTGCGCATGTACGCATTCAGTTCGCGCTCCCGAGCTTCCTTGGCCTCCTGAGAACGACGTCTGTACGGCTGGACGCGTGAAGGTATCAGTCACATCTATCCGAGCATCAGCATGAGAAGAAGACGCGCACCTCTTTGTCCTCGGGGGACAACTTGGCGTACTCCTGCCCGGCCTCTTTAGCGGCCTGCGCGACGTTCAGCTTCTTCGAACTGGAAGCCTGGTGGCGCTGGATCCAATCGGTGAAATACAGCTGCCACGCCGAGGGCGCCAGTTTGGGCGGGCGAAGCGTCGACTTGAGGGGAGCTGTACTGACGTGTCGGTATCACGTGTATAGCGCAAATGAATGGGACAAACTTACGACTCTCGGAACGCTTCTCTCTCGGCGGCTGCGATTCACCCTCCTCCGCGGGGCGCTTCTTCTTCCGGATGGTGGCGTCGCGATCATCGTGCTCGCTGATCGACTCTGACCGTCTGGTGCTGTACGGGCGCGAATGCGAGTGCAGAAGCGGCGGGCGAGCGTGGGACGGCGAAGGGGCACTAGAAGACTGGAACAGATGTGTGACCGGGGTGCCTCTTCGCACAGGAACTCGCTGCCTTTGGGTCGCGAAGTTGTCTTCTGAAGATAGGGGCCCGATAGGCACAGGAGCTCCGGGAGAAGGCACGGTGGACTGAGCGGCCCACAACTGCGAAGCCCATGATGGCGCGTTCGGGTCGGCGAAGAGGTTCGCGGGCGGAGAGACGGCGCCGGAGAGCTCGCTGCGCAGCTGGTCCATCATGAGCGTGTCCTCGGGCGGAGAAAGCGGCAGTGGCTGTAGTGCGGCGTAGGCGGTCGTTGGCGAGAATGGCGAGACGTCAGGGAAGATGGCCGAGTTCTCACTGAAGGCGGCAAAGGATGATGACGACAATGTCGGCGACTGCGCACCGCCGCAGGGGATGGGAATCGGCACAGACGCGGTCCGGGGCGCGTCGGGGTCGGTGATCCAGTTCTGGTAGAGCGCGGACTCGCTGAACTCTGGTGTTGGGGGGTAGTAGTTTGACGAGCAGTTGGAGAATGTCGAGTCGAAGCGCCGGGTGTGGCCATTTGAGACCGGCTCGAGCTGGCTGGTTGTCGAGTCGGGCGATCCGGGGAAGGGGATGGACGACATGCTGTAGTTGGGGTATGGCGAGTCCCATGACAACTGTGGCTTGCTCTCCTGGTTGAACGCGTCGTCGAGCTCGAGGCCAAAGATCATTGCGTCGGAGTCTGAGACCATGGGGGAGTACTGGGCGTCGTCAAAGGCGAACATGGGTGAATGGTCTCTTAGAGACATGTCGGAGGCTGCGAGGGTGATGGACGTTGCGTCGCGATCGTCGTCGCGGTGGTAGAAGGGGGACGCGGGCATTGGGGGAGTCGAGGAAGGAGGGAGTATACGGGGTTGCGGAGGAAATGGACGGGGCCTTATATGGGATGGCGCAGGCGGGGACGCGTAGGTTGGCGGAGAAGGCGCGAGGGTGGGAAAGCAGGCGCGTCTGCGGGGGCGGGCTTGGAATGATCTGAGAAGGGGGGATATGTTGTAAAGCGAGGGCGGCCTTCGAAAGCGCGGTATTTGAGCCATGGCGGATTAAGTAGCGTTCGGTACCTCGTTTGCTGACTCGGTGGTGAGAATCAGCGGGATTGGGAGGCTCGAGATCTGTAGCGTAGATGGGCGTGCACGGGAATCCGGAGAGTTTCAGACCTGACCGATGCGCCTGTTTCCTTTCCAGGGCGAATTGCGGGCCTGTTATGGGATATTCCAGTTGCGACGGGTCCGCCTGCGAAAGCGTAACTGGACATATGGAAGCGTCACTCTGGATCGTCGGCAGAAGCAGGCTCACCTGTGCGCGGGTGACTCCTCGTGATCCCACCTCCTCTCGACGACGGATGGCTGCTCCGTATCCTGGCCGCGGGGTGACATGCAGTTGCCAGACGTGGCCGGGGGCGCAGCGAACGCTATCGGCCAATCAGCCCAGACGCGCTGGGCGGGAGCACCTGGGAATTGCGGGCGTGGCGTGGCTCGTTGTGGCTCGGCTGGCGTTTGTCAGGCGTCCGCTGTCTGTCTGCGCTGCAGCTGGCTTGTCAGCGAAATATTCGATCGGCCGCGTAGCCGCAGTCACCAGTCACCCCGACTCCGACTCACCCTCCGTGCCGCCCACCCGGGCTTGCCCTAAATCATGCCGCATTCGGACCCCGGCGGGACGCTGCACCATGGCCCCCATCCGGAAGGACCGCCCCGCCAGCCCGGGCCCCCGCCGCCCATTGTCCCTGCTCCGGGCTCCGGCGTCCGGCGTCCGGCGCCAGTGGCTGAGCCAGAGTGCACTCACCGCCAGGTCGACATCTCGGCGGAATCCCGTCTAGCTCCCTCCGAGCCTCGTCAGTGGCCTGACAGCGCTCTGACAGAAGGCGCGACAAATAGAGCCCCCGGCCACGAGTCTCTCATCATCCATCCACAAGTTTCGAAGCTGTGGCTCATCAACGACTGATTCGGATTGCTCGACGCGATGATACAAGGAAAACGCGCTACCATCATATAACCACGATCGTCTCCGCAGACCGGTGGTTGGGCTTGTTGTAGACACTCTTACCCGCCTGTCATGCGTGCATCGCAGACGAGAGCCGAACGGAACCACCCCGGAAGACCATGTTATCAGCAAACACGAACATTGTCCCATCTGCCCGTTCGAGACGACACTGACCTCCCAGCCCGGCACATCCTTCATGATCTCCCTCTCGCGCGCAAGCGCCGCTTGCTGACGTCGGTACGCGTCTCGGTCGCCCTCCGCGAGCAGAAGAGGCACCAAGTGAATGCGCGACCACACCTTCTCGCGCTGGAGCTCCCTGTGAAGCAAGGCCATATCAGCTCTCTGCGCGCTGAAAACGGCGCGGGGCCCAAGCCAGATTTGGCACTGATAAGGCGCATCGCGCGGACGGATCCTGAGAAGGCCACGTTCCCCGTTGGGCGGGCTCGTAACTGCCCACGTTCAACGTCCGCCTGACCTTCGCCCGACGCGCCAAACGAGCGCAAACTTTCCACGTACCTCTTCTCAAGGTTGCCCTTTCCAACGCGATAGAAGCCATAGGCGCAGACCGCCGTGACACCGCCGAGAATAACGAGGCCACTCGGTCCGCGGAACGGCAGGTTGCGCTTGTACTTGACAGCCTCGAAACCCCCGGGGGGAGGCATATCCCTGCACAGCACGGCGCGTCCTTGGTTTCAGCGCGTCACGAAAGCGTCGGACAATGGCTCACTGTCTGTATGGTGCTGACACTGAGAAGCATTGGTTTTGTCAGGATATCTGTGCTTCCACCACAAACGATAGGGTGGATAACTCACTAGTTAGGCGATCCTTGGTTCCGAGTCACTCAATGGCAGTTCCACCCTATCTCGGCTGCAGGGTGTGAAGAGAAAGGAGGCAGCGCAGCGCGGCGGAGACACACAAGGCAGGTAGGATCGAGCTGGTTGAAGGTAAAGCGGTATGTGGGACGGGCGCCTCGTGTTTCCTCGCGCGAGCCCACGTGGCGGCGGGAGCCATGTACGGCATCTCCTCTCCCTCGGATGGCTGGAAATCCGCCGCGACATACGGTGCAGCTGTATAAAATACATTATGAACAGCATGAGTACATGCGGTGCACGTAGCATGTGTGCGAGCGTAATTAAGGTGTGCTGGAATAGGGGGCGACGTGGGGAGTGGGCCGTAAGCGAACCTTCCGCAAACGGCCGGAAGCGCGTCTCTGTATGGGAAGTTCATACGAAACGACTCTCCGCCAACATGACAGCTAAGCTCAGACACGGTTCTTGCTGCGCCTCCGCCTCCGCCTCCTTCTCTTGTCGCCACCATGCTGCCACGTCCTCCGTCCCCCAACCCGCCGTACCCGCCGGCCTACCCGACCAACCCCTCCATCTCCGCCCATTATGACCGCAAGCAGAAACAGCGCAGCATCATGGGCATTACCGCCGGCGCGGAGGATGTCAAGTATCAGGCCAAGTACAAGGAGCTGAAAAAGAAGGTGAAGGAGATCGAGTCGGTGAGTCACAACAACACAGAGCTCCAGGCATGCGCTCACCGCGTCGGCGGACCCTCCTACCTGCTTGTAGGATAATGACAGGCTGTACTTCAAGCTGTTGTTGGCTAAGAAGAACATTCGTCGGATGAATCTCGAGAGAGCGTACGTCCTTCTATGGAAAGTCGTAACAGTCGCCTTCCTGACATGCGGCTCGAACATCTCAGCATCTTGTACGAACGGCTTGCTGCTGTCCCTCCCACACCTGGCAGACATACCCAGGAACTGCCTGCGGAGCAAGACCCCATCTTCCACCCACAGCCTCCGGTTCCTTCAGAGCACGCCCGCGTGATAGATCCGAACGACCGCGAGGTCTCCGAGTACCTGCGCGCGCACCCGACTGCTCGACTCATTACGGGGCCGGATGGCAGGGTGGTCGCGATCGAAGACACGCCGACCGTGGACTCGCGCGGCGTTGCGGTTCCCTCGGGACCACCCCCACCTCATGGCGTACCTCTTGTACACGGTTTTCGTCATGACTCGGGCCCTGGCTATGACCCCGCTCGCCAGCTGCCGCCACCGCCACCCATGGTTCCGCTGCAACAACATGCTCAAGAGGCACCTTCCGAACCGGCTCCGCCTAATGACCACCAGGCGCACGGTTACCCGTACGCGCAGGCCCGGCCGCCGCCGTCGCACAAGTCGCACTCGCACAGCAGCTCTTCGCACCAATCGCGCTCGTCCTCGGCTCGCCCAGATCTAGATGCCGTCCCCGGGGGCAATCCGCGCATAGATGCATCTGCTGGTTCGTACTCCGTCCACAGCCGCAGTCCGAATATTCCTGCAGAGCCGCAGCCGGGACACCGCGGTCGGCGACACGATGCACAAGACCACCCGCACTCGCATGTGCAGCAGCTGCCTCCTGCGCCCATCCAGATCCCGCAAAACGCCACTTCCTCGCCTCCGATCGTTTCTCCGTCGGCGCACTCCCACGGATCACGTCTCCACAACCATCAACGCATTGGGCCGGGCGCTCATATCCATCGGGAACGGGACGAGCGGGACTGGGAGATCCAGCAGGAGCTGCAATACCAACGCGAACTCGAGCGCGAGCGCGAGGAACAGCGCGCGATCGAGCTGCGCCGTCGTCTGGAGCTCGAGGAACGCGAGGAAGAAGCGCTCTGGGCCCAAGAGGAAGCGCGTGTCCGCGCCCGCGCTCTCTCCCACTCTGGCTCTCCTGGTCCTATTCCCAGAAACGGTGCAAGCATGGACGTATCCCGTCCGGCGTCTGGTCAGGCGCACGATTCCGAGCGTTCATCGAGGGCATACGCGCCACATGTGTCCAACCTTCTCGGCATCGAGCGTGACCCCCGCTACAACGAAGACGAGCACAGCCTGGGGCCTAGCCCCCGCGATCCCGCCGACGGGCCCCAGGTTTCTGGCGCGGAGTCGCGCAAACGGTCGCGCGACGAAATGGAGATCGATGACCGCTATGAGGGCGAACCCCGCGCTGTCAACGAGGTTGGGGCGGCTTCCCGCGGTACTGCGAACTCGAGCGGCAATAGGGGTCCAAAACGGGTGCACCCTGACGCGGATGACGATGCCGGGCACCCCGCATCCGGGACGGGGGAGGACTTGCCGGATGAGAGGATGGAAGAGGACGCGTAGGCCGCCACTGCCCACCGAGGTGCCCACTTCGCTTCTGTAACCCTAGTCTTTTGGTACGGCCCTCTCCTTGACAGATTGACCAGCCTCGTCCCTCCGTCTGCCGTATGCTCATGCGAACTCATGTGCCCCAGAGTATGCGATATGTAATACGTCCGAGCATCTTCGACTGCTGCCTGTTGTGCCTCCTGCGCAGCACCTGTACTGCCTTCTTGTGCGCCGGCTTGCTTCTGGCTGTATGTGGTTTCGTAAATATCTATTACGCGTGTCCAACGTTGAACCTTGCTGGATTCCATTCTGATCATCTCAATATCTCATCAAGAATTGCGCGGCAGGCATGCGGACAGGTAGAGGTTATGGTGTCCGGATCGGGCAAGTAGGATGGCGGCGCGGCGGAGTCGCCGCCATGGCGGCTCTGATCAGGACGCAGGGTCGGACGAATGCAGAAAACATGAGTCACCTCGAACAAATGGCCGGTACACGGTTTGCGCGGACGACATATGACAACGCACCGCAGAATCTCAGAATCTGCACTGCGGTAGAAGCACAAAATTGCCATTCCGAGCGAGCAATAAGCCGTGGCCAGTGTACAGACAATACGCGCGCCGCAGGCGCGCCCTCGCCCGTGTTTTCCTACTGCATGTGCTGCGGCGTGCCGACTGACAGAGAAGGAATCTGGCGGGCCGATGGCACTTCGCGCGGCGATGTGTCGCATTGGGTCCAAACAGCCGTCGACCGCTCCGCAGACACTCGATATACACGCTGCGACGTGGTGTCGTCCACGCCTGCTGTGCCGGCGTTTGCGGATCGTCCGTCCCCGTGCGGCGTGGCGAGGCTGCGCTGGCCCTTGGGATCGAGGGAGCCTGCGGTAGGTCGCAGGGCATCGTGGCTGAGCTCTATGGCCTCCAGGATCGCGTCCTCGCCGTGCTGCAAGACCGCCGGCCGGCCCCCGAGGACGATGTCCATGATGAACAGTCTCCGGCCGGACGCGTCGGTCTCCGTCGCGGCGGACCGCTGTGCGCGCAGCAGAAGGTCCTTGGCCGGCGACGCGTGTGGCAGCGGGGCGGACCTGGCCTGGCGGGGAGGTGTCCGCGTACCAAGCCGCCGATCAGCTGCCGGGGACGGTGGCTGACGATGGCGCTGGTGGCGGGAGCTAGTGACGCCCATGCGGGCGGGCGAGGTTGTCGGTAGCGTACTGGCTTTGGCACCGCCACGAACACGCTGCTCGTCGATGGCTCGCTTGTGTTGTTTAGCGGAGGAGGTGCGCCGCTGATGACGTCGAGGCCCGAAAGGCTCTTCGAACCGCTGCGCCTTACGTCGAATCTGCGGCTCATGCGGTGCGTCCATGCCTGCGACAAGGCTGTAACAATGGATGTCATGTCGTGTAAGCAGATTGAGCGGGTACAGCGAACGCGTTAACTCACGAATTGTCAGATGTAGCGGTGCGAATGCCGCGAGCACTGTTCCCTGGGTTCACGATCGTGCCGAGATCCATACTGATAAGTAGGCGAGAAGCCGTAGCCTGGAGCCGGGGACATGTCGTGGCTGACTTACGATTCAGCCCAGGAAGGTACACAGGCCATGTATCCGAACCCGCCGATTCGCACCCGCGTCACAGGCGATTCCAGGGAGAGGCCCGAAGAGCGACGTGTCCCGGTGGTCCTGCCGAACTCAATCAGGTCAATCGAGGCGGGACGCCTTCGCAGATTCGCACACATGGCGAGATCGGTCACGGATTTGGTTCCGAGGCGGATAGGGGTTGAAGGAAACTGTCACTCGCGCCTGTGTCCCGCCGCGGTCCGGACTACCTGTGCGCCGAGCTGTTCATAGCACCGATAAGCCCCGGATGGGGAAAGCGCGGGGCGTCGTTTGCGGTACCTTCAAGGGCCAACGAAGACTAGTCCTTCCGAGGTCGCGAGGGGGGGGCGGCGCTCGGGCGAATAGATGGGGTCGGAAGTGGTCGGTGTAGCGGGGAAACCTGTGAAGGCCTGAATCAGCTGTATGTTTGTGGGAGTTCTGGAGCGAGACATACCTAATGGTTGCCGCTCGCATATGCGGATCACAAGGCGCGCGCTCCGCCATACTACCACCGACGCGCCGAACTCGTTTGGTAGCACGTTGTACGGCCGCCCTCCCCAAGATAAACTTTCTTGCGTCATACCGACTATCATGGGTTCAGCCTTCGGTCATCAATCTAACTAGAATCGCCCCGCCATCGAACTCTAGAGCTGCGCGTGAAGCGCCTGCCGAGAGGAAGCGCTAGGGCGTGAGCAGAGCAACCTCAGTATGGGCAACGAACTCCCTCGGTGCCAATCCACACAAGGAGATTTGCACAGGTCCGACGGGGTACCCACCCGCGTCGGACCCACGTTGCTATTCTCCGCCCGCCTACAAAGTTCAAAAGCGCCTGCATATGAACGCCCGACGCCGCCGACATGCCGTTACCGCCAGCTACATGGCCCAGTCATGGCCCTGCACGTCGCGCTGCGCGAAGAAGCCCACGGCTTCTACCGTGAGGATTGCAAAGCCAGGTACCCCACGGGACGCTCAGCGGACGCCGGAGAATCCTGTGTAACCGAGTTCGAATTACGTGGTCGAGGACATATCACATCAGCTTTGTGGCGGTTGGAAGAGCCCCCCACGCCTCCGACTCGCGACCCACTATGCATGCGTCACCGGTAGACATGATCCGCTGCATTGACATGTTATCAGCCTGAGACATGGACCGCAATCCAGAGACAACATACAGTGCAGGTTCGCGGCGATCTCGGCTTCAGCCCTATCACCATTGGCGAGCAGCTTCTCCTTGTTGTAGAGGAGCTCCTCGCGGGTCTCCGTCGAGAACTCTTGGTTTTGCGCTGTTTTGAGAGAGGAAAGGCGCGTCAGACATTACGCGACGATACGGACGGAATACTCGGTACGCACTCTCGACGATGGCATCCACAGGACAAGCCTCCTGGCAGAAACCACAGTAGATGCACTTTGTCATGTCGATATCTGTCACCGCATACAGGTGAGTTCCTGAGTCGAAGACGCGTTCCCTGGGACTAACCATAGCGAGTGGTCCTGCGGGAACCGTCGGCTCGGGCCTCGCTCTCGATGGTGATGGCCTGTGCGGGGCAAATGGCTTCGCATAGCTTGCAAGCTTTCGCACGTCATGCATGAGATCATAGGGGCATGAGAACGGGGGCGAGAAGAAAACATACCGATGCAGCGCTCTTCACCGCTTGGGTATCTGCGAAGAGCATGCTCTCCGCGGAAGCGCGGAGACAGAGGGCCCTTCTCAAAAGGATACATGATGGTGTAGGGTGGCCGGAAGAACTGTTCCAGGACTATCCACATGCCTGTTCGCGACGTTTCAGGAGCCGTTCAGGAGAGCAGCAGTACGCGTACTGACCTCTGATGATTTCGGTGAAAAAGAACAGGTGCACGGCCTTGTCAACTGCACCCGGACCATCCTTGTAGGGGTCATAGTCCTTCGTAGGGTCGTCGGCGGCAGTCCAGAGCCTCGCTCCAGGAGAGCGGACGGGCGGCACTTGTTCGAGATGGTCCTTGTGCTGAGGGGTCAGAAGGGGGTCGCGGGGAGCAGTCGAGTGCCATCGGTAGGCGAGGGCAAGGTGGGGGGCAGTGACACGGCCAGCGGCCAGCCTGGCGGAGGGACCGGCGGCGACTAATGCGCGCACGAAGGACATGGTGGTGGTGGTTGTCGACTAGGCGTGCTCGACGACAAACGACCGCTCGTCGACGTTGTGGAGGATGGCGGGCGACTTCCGGGACACCTCAACGCCATCGAGCGCTGCCGGGCATTGCCGGCACTCGCCTCAGCCAATCACGACGCGACCATCTGCTATGTCGTCTTCGCCTTTTCTGGACGCACTCGCCGTGACTGGGCGTGACGCTCTGTGACCGCACTCGTCTGTCTCCGCCACCATGTCGAGCTCGAAGGCAAAGTCCAAGGCCACCCAGCCGAAGCCGTCTGCGCAGGGTCTGTCTCTCCGACGCCTCAGCCCGCTGCTAGTCTAATCTCGCCGGGGGGCTAGCCAGAGCTGCAACAGCAATATAATCGTCTACAAAGCGAACTCCAAGCCCTGGCAAGCAAGATCGGAGAGCTCGAGCAGGATACCGAAGAGCACAAGTGAGCAGGCTGCCACACGCGTTTAGGTCGTCTTTGTGACATCCTTCAGCTTGGTACTCTCAACACTTGATGAGGCCCTAGCTGAGGACCCCGATCGAAAATGCTTCCGACTCGTTGGAGGCGTACTGGTGGAACGGACCGTCAAGGATGTCGTGCCTGCCCTCAAGACCAATAAAGACAACGTAGATGGCCTCCCTGCCTCCATGTCCTCGTTGTTGATCAATATTTATCTAGATCCAAAAGGTGATCACAAACCTGGTGGAGCAATACAAGAGCAAGGACGAGGAGTTCGAGAACTTCAAACGCGAGTACAACATACGACCCGCTCCTGCAAGCTAAATGACGAAACCGTGGGTTATTCTCGACTTCGGATGGTGGCATGGATCACTTACCTACAACTGCAGGCATCATGTACATCATAGCACGGATCACAAAAGTGTATGATTATGAGTACCGGCGCGCTCTCTGAATACCCTCGAGCGCCTGTTAATATCCTCCGCTGCCTCTCTTGCTGAGTCTTTCGACGCGTTCTATCCTCCACAGAACCTATCATGCGGGCGCTGTCTGTCGTGCAGTTGTGGTATAGAGTGGTAGGCACGGTTTGGGTGGGTCTGGGTACTGCGCCCTCTCCCAATTGGGATTGGTGAATTGGATCGCGAGGCGCCGCTTCGCAACTGCCAACACGATCGGCTAACTGTTCGCCAATACGGCGGTGGTTGTGGACGCACATGTGTCCACAAGTTTGCTCGTTGCTCAAGCTTCCGCTACGATGCTGTCGTGCACGCAGTGCTCACCCAACAGCTGAGAATAGCCTCAGGGACTCGAGGCGCTGCATATCAAAACCGCAACAAACTCAATCCCGAAGTGGGCCTGGTTACAGACGCCAACCACCTTTCGCCTCTTCCCCCTCCTCATCCTCGGCCGTGGACTTTCATTCCTTCGTTCACCCGTCGCGGGGCCCTTTGTTGTTCTTTCTTCGTTTTTTCGCCCATCTGTGCACGACATGAAGCTCTCATTCGGACGCATCGCTTTCGTAATCGCGGCGGTTGGGTCGGTAGTAGTAGCTGTCCCCGCTGAGTTTCATGGTCAGAGTTTCTCCTAGTGGGTATCAGACTAGTACGTTTCTCACTCATGGATGTCCAGAGGTCGACCCGTCGCCAGTCCTTTCCCCTCCTGGTGCACCCTCCCCATCTAGCGGTCAGGCGACCCCGGTCTTGCAGAGCGCCAGTGATCATCCCAGCGCTACTGAGACGTCGACCGTTCAAGCCTCCGCATCTGTTATCACCCCGAGCTCGTCTATTCCCTCAGACTCGTCCCAGGGAAGCGTTTCGTCTGGGAGCACGCCCTCGCAAGTTTCATCCGTGGACGCGTCGTCGCAGGGCACCTCAACTCAAGCCTCTTCAACAAGTTTGTCTGTGACCTCGACTATCGGCCCGCCGACAGCAACCACCATTCCGTCAACTTCACCCGTGGAGACCTCGGCAGCGTCCTCTGAAGTCTCGGTCGCCTCGTCGATTGTGGCAACTTCTTCCGCAGATCAACCCGGAACCTCTGCAGCCGCGACCACGCCGGGGAGTGCCTCCATCACTCCGAGCGCACCATCCTCGAGTATCGTGCAATCCCCGTCGTCGATCCCATCCCCGACACTTTCGGGTTCCCCCTCTTCGGGTCCAGTCTCGGCATCGCCGAGCGTCTCGTCCATCGAGTCCAGCGCAAGCTCCGACACTACCGCCTCCCTGACTAGTAAGGCTAGTGCATCAGATACCACAACCACACTGGCATCAGCGCCCTCGTCCCCATCCGCTTCGTCTGCTACTAGTGCATCTGATATACCGACATCGTCGCCATCAGTGTCCTCTTTCCCTTCCTCGGCTGGTTCCTCGGCATCGATCCCGACTTCTGCCTCAAGCATTCCTCCAACGACCTCGGACAATGTTAGCTCGGCGGCTACTTCCGCGCCTTCTTCCTCTGAAGGCGCGGCCTCCACCGCGGCCAGCAGCAGCACCAGCCATTTCAGCACTAGTTCGGTGACCCCTTCTCCCCCGTCATCGACCAGCGCGGCGCCGGTCTCTGAGCCTACCATAGGATCGCAGGAGAAGCAGCTCTATCTGGACCAGCACAACGCCGTGCGCCAGAGTCACGGCGCACAGCCACTTACTTGGTCCGATGAGTTGCAGTCCCTGGCGCAAGGCTACGCGGAGGGCTGTCAGCTGAGGCACTCGAACGGGCAGCTTGGCCCTGTTGGCGAGAACCTTGCTGCTGCTACCGGCAAATTTGACACTACCGCCGCGTTCAACCTCTTCGTCAGAGATATGGGTGAGTCATGGGAGTATATGCCTTGTAATGCCCGCTCACTCTGGTTGATCATAGATCAATTCAACGCGAACCACGTCGTTTTCAGCCATTTCACCCAGGTCGTCTGGAAGTCCACCACGCAGTTGGGCTGCGGCGTCGCCACATGCGACAATATCTTCCCCTCCAACAAAGGCAATGCTACGTACCACGTCTGCCTGTACAACCCGGTGGGGAACGTCATCGGTCAGGAGAAGTCAGTCTGACAAACTTCGCATGTGGTTCGATGATATCTGACAAATCGTGGTGTAGGAGGAACCTCCCGAACATGTAACACCAAGTTTCGACCGCCGCTCATGCCCGGTTGCAATACGTCGGGCCTCGTCTTTCGTAATACCGGGGTCGGGCAACCTCGGAATATTCGCCGTTAACTTATTGCCTCGCCCCGGGTGTGGCGGAGGCCTGTCCGTCTCTTGGAGCGTTTCATGTGTAGACCATCCCCGTTGCGTCCCAAGGTCCGGAAACCTGAATAGTCGCTTGTCCTGTCCCGTCTCCGTCGCTGTCGTGCTGTCTCCGTACTCATGCAATGTCATGTCGTCTCCTGCCCCCGCGTTCGAGGAACCTATAGACTCCGCGGTGCTGATCGCCCTATCCCAGTCTCTGCGCAAATACGGCAATACACCCAATTCGCCGGTGGGCACGTTCATTCAACTCAATCTGACTCCGGACACCGAAGTTGCATATTAAGAGCGGGATCTAGCCAAGATCTGCGAGGGGAAGGGGCTGGTTGATGGGCATGAGGCGTGAGTGATCCGCCTCGGGTCGCCGCTGACTGTATTGACTGCTCTGAACGGCCGCAGTGCATCCCTGAAGGGTCAAACCGGCGGCGTCTGCCTTCTCGTCTACTCGCACCGTCGATGTCAAGCGGTTTGGGGGTAATCATACGGCTACCGCAGCAGCGGTTCCGAGTTGTGTCAGTGTCACCGATTCCCTGGCGGTGGTGCACTCAAGTCATGAGCGAAATACTTCCCCGAGGGCTGCATGATGTCGCGCGTTTGGAAGCTGCCTCGTGTTATGCTAGTCCAACTGCGGCGGAGCGAGGGCGGGCGTGACGGTGTTCATGCAAGGAGCCGATAAGCATGCTCGAGCGGGCGTGGCATCATGCGTACATTAATTGCATATGCATGGACACACATCGCTGGGTGCGAAAGTACAGATTGCATTTCTTCGATACGTCCGCGCACCTCCCCGGGCAGCCCGTGCACGCCCGTCACAGGACCCGAGTGGCGAACGACTCAAGGCCCAGTTTGTGCAGCATCTGTGCATGAATCATCATGAACAGCTGCTTCCCGCCGCCGACAGAGGTGTCTGTCACTGCAACATATGGTCAGGTTATACTGCACGATCGACAGGCAATAATGCACTCACGCCACAGGGCAGCTTTCAACCATCGGGCGGCGTTGGCTTCATCGGACAACACAAGGTATGTGTGCGCGATGTCGAGCATGATCTCTGCCGGATCGATGAAGAACGCCGCTGTCGGGATGCGATCGTCGGTGAACGGCAGTCCGCGGGACGAGCGTGCGGGGATGAATCCGTATCGCTCGAGTGCCTGCAAGTCATACCGAATCGCCTCCTGCAGATGTCGCGGATCCTTGCTCTCACGCAGCTTCTCTGCGACGGCGTGCAGCGCGAGCGCGCTGCACGGCCGCACCGGGCCCCTGCTCGGCGCATACGTCGCAGAGATCTCCTTCTCGAGGGCACGCACGTCCGCCAGAGACGCAGCCTTCACCGCGGCGGGGTCGAGGCGCGCCTTGAGCTCGTGCCGGCGGCGATTCTGCGCCTCGCCGTCACGGCGATCGTCCTCGCACAGGCGGCATGAGCAACTCTGGAGCATATGCCTGCGCAGGACGCTCGAGCGGTCGAGGTACGACTCCTCGACGCTGTACGGGATCGTGATCTCCGCGCCGGCGGGGATCGGCTCCGCGGCGCGGACGACCATGAGGTCCCCGATGCAGTACCAGATCGCGTTCGCCAGGCACGAGTGGTTGAACATCGACGGGAGCGTGTATAGGGCCGTCGGCTTCGCCTCGCGCTCCTCGCGCGGCCCGTCGAGCCGGAACGGGCAGAAGTTGTTGTAGGTGCAGATGGCTTCGAGCTTCGCGATGTCGATGGGTGCCTTCGGGTCGAAGAAGTCGACTTCGGATGGCCGCGTGGGCGGAGGCGGGTAGGTGTGCGGAGGCGGAGGATAGTTCGGGCCCGCATACAGGTGGAATATCTGATCGTGCAAGTCGGGGTTGCCGTAGAGCTTTTCCACGACTCTGGCAAGAAGGAGCGAGTCTGTGGGCTCGCGGCTCGACTTAGATAGCAGATCAAACGCGATGATCACCTGCTTTGGCGGAAGGTCTGCCGCAAAGATGGAGACAAAAGGTTTGACAGCAAGCTGATACCAGTCGTCAGATTCGCCAACGCCGTGGATCAAAACGAAGACATACCAGAAGTTCTCCAGTTTTTAGGTTGCGGCTGGCCACCATGCCACGACCCCCTCCCCGGTTCTGCAACCGGCGTACCTCCACAGGACCAATGAAGTCAGCCGCATCGACGCGGATCCTTTCCTTCGCGGTCTGGAAAAGGCACGCCCAGTCGTAGTCGCCGGTCTGCTCTTCTTGTATCCGAGCACGGCAGCGCTCGACCGCTGAGTCGGCAGAGGTGTCGTCTGGGTGCTTGCGCTTCCAACGAAGGTAGTCCTCCGCAGCTGCACGGAACTCACCCCTGCCGCAGCGTGCCTTTGCAAGACGAAGGAGTGCCTTGTCAGCAGCGGCGCCGGATATACCTCCCTTGGCCATGACCCATTCGAGGTCAGTGATAGCACCAGAGTAGTACTCCAGTTGAATGAACACTGCGGCGCGGTTCATGACAAGTGAGGCAGCATCACCACCAAGAGCGAGAGCGTGCGAGAAAGCGATGGCAGCAAGGAACCACTGTGAGTTATTATAGTAAGCGGTGCCGCGCTGCTGCCACTGCTCGGCAGTGCTGAGTGCGCGTGGGTCGGGGTCGGGGAACCTCCACCTGATACCGTTCAGGAGGGTGCTGTTGGACGGAACCAAGACGATGTCCGTAGGGCTGTCGACTCGTAGGAAGGGACCGAAGGTGCCTTGAGCCTGAGCCTTGAAAGTCGGTTCGCGAATGGCAATGATCGCGCCACGCCAGAAGAGCCCGTCCACGTGCTGAAGAGGGCAGCAGAACGTGGTCGGGAAGTTGTAGATCGATAATTCGAAGGCCGCGCCGTCGGGATCCTCGACCACTGTGTGAATGGCTACCATGCGGGCTAGGGCACAGATGTGAACGTTAACATGAGCCATGTAGTAAATATGCGGAATGAGGACGTACTGCACTTTGTGACTATGCGGCAGAGAAGGTAGTACCCCTGGAAACATCCGGTTAGCAGTTTGTTTCATAAATGCACAAAATGTTGGCGGCCTACAACGTGGGTTCGGCCGACAAACATTTTGGAGAAGCCGACTACGACAGAGTTGGAGTCAACGCGGGACGTTCGAGACCATAGGGCGTAATGCGTACTTCGGTTCAGGTCCTGCATCCGCGACGAGCTCGAATGCTTGGGAAAGCCAACCATCGTGGTGGAGGTGTCGACGCCACCTCGGCCGACAGTTGCGGGACCTGCATCGAGCTGTTTCCGGCGGTCATTTTGGAAGTCGATGACGGCATTACGATTGGACGGTGGGGCGAGCTGCAGTGGCTGGTCCTTGCCATACTGTGGGCCGTCGTTTACGGGTTTGCCGTGGTGGTGCCGCGGGGGTCCTCTTATCGAGGAGTGCTGATCGAAGCGGGCAGGGTGAGTGCTGAGGCTCATCGCGATTGTCAGGGCGGCGAGTATTTCGGTTTTCGTGCGAGGGCTCGGAAACGGGGATGTTGGGAGGTGTAGCGGACATCTGGCCAGTTTTTGTGCGCGAGCTCCATGGCGGGGACGGCGACAAGGACTATGGAGGGCATTGGGCTCATGGCTCTGGCGGTGGATGTCAGAGAGCGTCGGTGTGCTTCAGTGGGTGCACCGACGCCCACCGCGGGAAGGGGAAGACGCCGGAAAACCGCAGCATCCCCGCGCAATGAGACCTATCGCAGACGGATCGCGAGCAAGTCAGCCGCTCAAAGCGCTAGATATCAGGGTATACTCGCCTCGTTGGTAGGTGGAATGTGCCTCAAGGAGATGATGGGAGGGACGATGGCTCCCCGTCGCGCGCCGGCGCGGAGAGATCCCAGGCCCGTGCGCGGGCACCGCATTCAAGGATGAGGTCGAATCCCAGCGAAGGAGTACAAGCTCGGTCCGTAGGTGTACGGAATGGTGGATGTCTGTGGGTGCAGCGTGAGCCATTTCGCGCGGTTGAAAGGACATGAGGGCGTCATGAGAGCGAGGGCGGGCGTCCGGGGGGATGGTTCGTAACCACCACATGCAGAGCGCGAGGTCATGCATCGCGGACTCTTAGCTCACTGTGGGCCTTTGTGTGCGCACAGGCGTGTACGCCGGCGTTTCTTGAGTGCTATCGATCCAGCCGAGACCATCCTCCCCGAAAGGCGACCGTCGATCGAACCACCGGGTTAGGGTTGCACGCCCCGGGCGTCTTTCGGCTGGACTTTGACGTTTCAGACCACCACCTGCAGAGCCACCCGCAGTGGCCTCTGAGCAAATCCATTTGTCGTCCACCTCCGGCACGTTAACACGACCGTCGTCTCACGCACTCGACTGCGCTCCACTTGGAATCATGCCCAAGGGTGCTCTTACCGCAGAAGCCGGGGCGCCCATAGCATCCCTCCCGTCTTCGACACAGTCTCAACTGAGGTCTACGCAGATTCTGACATCCTTGCCCCAGTTGATTTCCGAGCTAGTGCAGAATTCTCTGGATGCAGGCGCGCACAACATAGACGTCGCAGTGGATCCAGAGGAATGGGAGTGCTCAGTTCGCGACGATGGTGCTGGCATTCCGAGAGACGGCCTCGACATTCTCGCTAAAGGCTCACAGGACGGACGTTATGGTGGGTGTCGGTTTCATTTTTCAGTGATTCTGGCAGCCTCTCACGCATCGTTCAGGCACTTCCAAGGCATATACCCCGGCGTCTCTCGACGAAGTCACTACTTTCGGTTTTCGAGGCGAAGGTAACGCCGCGTCAAGTACAGTCCGAGGTTCACTCATATATTCTCTGTACAGCTCTAGCCTCTGCTGCTGATATTGCATGCCTTGAGGTCTCTTCTCGAACAGCGCATTCGCGAGAATGCTGGTCAGTAATACTCAAGGTACATCTGTACGCTCACGCCACGATATGTCAGACAGCTGAGACTTGAATACTGCAGGGAGGACAGACCCTATATGCGGGCCCCTCAGTGCGCTGGCGTAGAGAGTCGGCTGGGACCGTCATCTCGATCCGTGATGCATTCTATAACGTTAGTATATGCGTGGTATATCGCGCGTAGACGGCATTCTGACTGAGCTTCGTCTTCCAGCTTCCGATCCGGCGGCGCTCGCACCCCAATGCCATACGGACAATCGAGCTTTTGAAGAGGGAACTCGAGTCCTTCGCTCTTGTTTTTCCGAGCGTCTCTTTCTCTTTGGAGAATACTCGTCGAGACAAGGAAGGCACGGCTGCCCGCTCGAAGACCCGTGTCTTAACGGTCCCAAAGGTTTGCATACATACCATATTCGCGGTACCGTTCTCTGAATGTATGCGGTCCAGACTGCATCTACCCTTGCAGCCTTCCGCCATCTGTATGGGAAAGCTCTTGCCGATGTAGGCCTCTGGAGCTCGTCAATGTATCAGAATACACTCACCGCATGAATACTAGGACGTCGAGGAGATTTACGAGGAGTGCGACGGCATGCGCCTCGAAGGATTCGTATCTTTGCAAGGGGCATACTCCAAGGTGCGCCCTGTTTCAATCGTTCTTGATACTAAACGTTTATTCATTGTATGTAGGCGTACCAGTTTCTATGTACGTACAGCGATGTCGTCAGTCATTCCTTACCCACCTCCTGGAACCTACAGATATCAACAAGCATCCTATGGCCACATGCGATCTTCATCGACAAATCGAAGGTATATACTCCCGTAGCTCCTTCGGCAAGCATGTAAGTCATGGCGCCTGCCGATCATGTCGCATACTAAACAACATTGCTTTCAGGCTCTTGATGAGCTGGGTAAAGCAAATCATACTACGGCGGGTGAGACGAATGTTTGGTGCACTTCTAGTCAGGCGTCATCTTAGCGATGTATGCAGCGGTCCGCCGGTCCCCTCGCAAGGCGGAGAAAAGAGCCGTCTATGTTCTGAACCTCACCATACCACCCCGATTTGTCGACAACTGTGTCGAGCCGGCCAAAGCCGCTGTCCAATTGCAGGTATGCGCCACCTCAATGATATCCATCCAACTCAGGGCTAAAGCCAGGGCAGAACTCTTCTGCGGCGACCGCCTTCCTGTCCTCGGTCATCGAACGTGTTCTCGTCAAACACCGATATCTGATTCCACGGGTGGATAGAGCGCACCCCTCGAACGTTTCAGTTACACCACGCAAGAGACGGCGATACGGCCGCGAAAACGATCCATCTGGATCAGCACATCGCACATGGTCCTTGCACGCACCATCACATCCCTCTCCAGGGACGATGTGTGGGCCAAGCTCTTCCGGCCTCTATTCCGCTCCCGATCATCCCGCCGAACCCTTTCCTATCATCAAGGAGAACAGCGCTGTGGTCGGCGGAGTTGGCGAAGTAGCGGACGTTATTTGGACGGACCCTGCAACCGGGGAACGCTTCGTCATCGATGGGCGCACGGGGAACTCCTACCCGCAGGTCGCCCCGGCAGCCCCCTCCCTCGCTGATACCTCTGCAGCCCCTGTCGTGCGTCCGCGCATGACGCTGGGCACACGCCAGACCCTGTCGGCCCCCGGGGATACGCCTGCCTGGATCGCCGAGGCTCTCGAAGCCAACGAGGCGTACCGACTACCCGAGCGCAAAATCAACGCCCTGCCCAGCTGTGCGGAACTGGTGGAGCAACATACTTGTAACGCCGGGGGCACCCACGGGCGGCCTGCCAGTGTACACACAAACGCGGCGTGGGACGCGCCGCGGCTCGGGCGCCTCGCGGCTTCCGACCTGCGGACGGCGCGCGTGCTCGGCCAGGTCGACCGCAAGTTCATCGCGTGCGTCGTGCGCGCTTCGCAGAGCCACGCGGGAGAACGCGAAGCGAGGGGCAAAGCTAGTGGACTTCGTGGAGGCGAGGGCAGCGGCGAGGGGGCACTCGTGTTAATAGACCAGCACGCGGCGGACGAGCGTGTGCGCGTCGAGCGCTTCCTGCGCGAGCTGTGCGCTCCGCCGTGCGAGGCCGAAACGCACGGGCGCTGCGGTGAGTGGGGGCCTGTGGGCGTACGTGCGAGGGCGCTCGTGCCGCCGAAGAACGTCTTGCTGACCCGGGCGGAGGTGCGGGCCATCGCGGAGACGCCGGATGTCCGCTCGGGGTTTGCTCGCTGGGGCATCACCTTCGCTGCCCTGCCCCCGGGTCAGGATGAACTCACCGGGCACCCTGGACGGGATGAGGCAGCGTATGTCCAAGTGGCCGTCACTGCTGTCCCTGAGGTTGTCGCAGATAAGGTGCGTGTTCTGGGTACGAGCTATGGTGTGTAGGCTCATGGGTGTGCTTGTAGCTGTTGCTCGGGGACGAGCTGCGAGACCTGATCAAGGGGTACTTGGCAAAGCTACAGACGGATGGCTTGGATGGGCCTATGCAAGACATCGCTCTCTCTGAGGGAGATGGCGATGTGCATGGATGGCAACGGGCTCTACGGCACTGCCCTCGTGAGCTGGTTGACCTGGTGAACTCGAAAGCATGTCGAGGTACGTTTCACGGCGCTTCCACGTGGTTCGCGCTTTCTCTGCGTCCAACGCTCAACACCGTTGCTCTGTTCCTAGGCGCAATCATGTTCAACGACACTCTCACCCTCGAGCAATGTAAGAACCTTCTGGAGAAGTTGTCTAGGACTGCACTACCCTTCCAGTGCGCTCACGGACGGTAGGCGACACCTCGTCTGTATGGTAGCTTGGCTAACTCGGCGCATCTGTTCAAGGCCATCCTTGGTACCCTTGGTAGAGGTGAGCGGGGTCGCGAGTGACCGTCTGGACAACACCATCGATTGGGGCGAGTTCATGCGATGATATTGCGTAGTCAGTAGGAGTCACCGTTTGTATTGCGCGGCCCCGAGCGCGGGCGCGGTGTCTGTCGCGTGTGCACTGTGCGCGTCGGGGGTGGCAAAGGCCGGAACGATCTGGAGTGATAGCGCTGTGCTCGCGTGCGTGGGGATCGATGAGGCCTGAGGACAGGTGAGAGACTGAGAGAGACTGCGAGAGGCTGCGAGAGCGGCCTGGATGATGTCACGCGCGCCCCAGCGCTCGTGACGTCACCTCCCCCTCGCGCCCCTCATATACTCGCCCGGCGCACGCTCTTGCCGCATACGCACATACGCACGCAGCTTCATCTCTCATCCATCTTACGCCCATCCACCGCACACCCACCCCCTCCGACAACACACCACACAACATGGGTCGCGAGCTCACCAAGGTCGTCTACAAGCCTGACCACGAGTCCACCGAGGACTTCATTGTCATCGTCAACCCCGAAGAGGTGCGTTCATCGGACCGCGATCGCGTGCGATCGCATACTGACACGCAAGCCCACATCGCACAGTACAAGAAGTGGAAAGAAGGAGGTACGTACGCTGCCTGTCTGCGCGCACGCTGCATGCTAACGCCACTCGCACAGACACGTAATTATCATCTCGTTCTGTACGCGTCTGGACGTCCATCGCTGACTGAAAGCGATCCAGATCCATCCCATTAGCCCAGGTCGTCGACTGTGAGTACGATCGCCCCCCTGCGTGTAGGACGTGCGCTGACGGGACGTGATGCATTCAGCCTTCCAAGTGCTCTGGTCGAACCAGGGCGCACAGGGCCTGCTCGGCACGCCGTCGAACCAGCAGCTAGATAACGTGTTCGGCACGCACAAGGACGTGGACGTGATCACCCAGATCCTCCAGAAGGGCAAGGAGGAGACAGGGAAGGGCATCCGGACAGGCGAGGTCTCGCAAAACCTGGCCAAGGGCAGCTTCGCGGTCGACACGCGGGGGAAGCAGTCGAACACGGGGATCTGAGTTCTCTCGTCTTGGGGTCGAAGTGACAGGACAGCAGTGTAACAACAGCGTGTATTCTTGAGTGCGAAACAGCATGATATTTCTTGGTGTGGGAGGCGTGCAGCCGACCGCACGCGGAGCGGGTTCTCGTTTGGTAGTATTGTAGTGACTCGCGTGGACGAGGTCGACGACCTTGGATGGCACAATCCGGCAGCGGTGTTCCTTGGGAGGATGCCAGGGAGAGGGGACCAATGGGAAGGAGCGGACAGCCGGCGGCAGGGCTATGAAGAGGCCGCAGACGCCCGGGGTTGAGGTCATCCGCACTGCTCGGAGGAGAGGCACAGAGGGATGGATTGATTCTTTTGGGATTTGCAGCGGCATGTCCCCGCGCGCGCATTCCGACGGCTTACAGTGCGACTTGCACTCGCAATTGTCCACTTTCTGCGCATAGCCTGCTGCTCCGAGACGTCCTTCATTTTCGCGGGCCTCTGCGCTCCCCCTGCTCCCTCCGCCCCTCCGCCACGGCTGCTACCCGGCAACATACACGCACATGCCCACCACAGTCGTCCTCGGCGCAGGCATCATCGGCCTATCCACCGCGCACTCCCTCGCCGAGCTCGCGCCCCCCGACCACAGGATCCATCTCGTCGACCCCGCGCCCGAGCTCTTTGCTTCCGCCTCCGGCAAGGCCGCGGGCTTCATCGCAAAGGACTGGTTCGCACCCGCGATCGCGCCCCTCGGCAACCTCTCCTTCGACCTCCACCGGGCGCTCGCAGACAGGCACAACGGTCGCGCGCGATGGGGCTATTCCGAAAGCATCTCCTACTCCCTCGACCGCGACTATGGCGACGACTCTGACGACCCCGGTGACGATCCCGAGCCAGCCGGAGAATCTGATCAGCGCGAGGGCTCGAGATCATCGGGCCAGCAGAGCGCGAGCGGCGGAGAAGCCGCGAGATCTGGTCACAATGGCAGCCAGGGCCAGGGTGGCCTCGACTGGCTGCGCCATAACGCGAGCAGAGCGAGCGTCCTGGACGGCGAGGCTGAGAAGGCGCACTCGGACAGGAGCACGAGCGTGTCGTCCGACGACACAGACGAGCTCCCCAAATGGCTGCGCGCGAGACCCGACGCGCTCCAGATGATCTCGGACAGAAAGTCCACTGCACAAATGTACGTCTCCTCGCGCGCTCCTCGTTCGTTCCCGCGATCCTGAAAGATGGCCCAAGACATCCATGGCAGCTGTGCGAGTTCCTACTCGAGCAGTGTCTTGCCGCGGGGGTTACCCTCCACCAACCTGCTCGCGCGACCAAGTTTTGGCTGGACGAGGACAACCCCGGCTCACTCACGCGGATCCGCATTGAATATCTTGGTCCATTGGCGAGGACGGTCGACGGCCGCGCCCGAACCGTAGACATCCCCTGCGACAACGTCGTGATCGCGGCTGGCTGCTGGTCCCCGCAAGTCTACTCGACGCTCTTCCCCAACGCGAACCGTATTCCGCGGATCACTCACCTGGCGGGATACTCCGTTACCTTCAAGGCGAAGCACTGGCCTCCCGTTCCTTCTTCCAAGGGTCCCCAAGCGCCTACGGCGCCTAACCACGGTCCCTTCCAGCGGGACGCTGTGTACCTCGGGTCGAGCCCCTCCCACGCGATTTTCACCAGCGCAAACGGATTCTCCCCCGAGATCTTCTCACGCGCCGCGGGCGACGTCTGGCTGGGCGGCCTGAACCCCGCCGCAACGGCGCTCCCCGAGCTGCCGACGGACGCGCAGGTGGGCCCGGGCGACGCAGAGGTGGCGCGGCTCCTCGCCGTCGCGCGTGGGCTTTGCGGGGACGACATCGAGCTGCGGAGCCAGGCGCTGTGCTTCCGGCCGGTGAGCGCGACGGGGCGGCCGATCATTGCGCGCATGCACGTCGCCGATCTGGGCGACGGCGTGAAGCCGCGGGGGCACGACGGCGCCGGCGGCGTGTTCGTCGCGACGGGCCACGGCCCGTGGGGGATCGCGCTCAGCCTCGGCACGGGGCGGGTGGTGAGCGAGATGGTGCTGGGGCGGGCGACGAGCGCGGACGTGAGCGCGCTGACGCGGTGGTAAGTGCTTGACGGAGTTTTGTCTTGCCTTTAGATCGCCCGACGCGCGGCGCGGTGAGGTACCAGGGTGCGTTTGGAGAGGAGTGATTGAGAGGCTGAGGGGGTGCCGGCTCGACGTGGCTGGAGGGAAAAGCACGGGTGGAGCGGTGCGATCTACCTATGCTGGGCGGCAGCCATCCATTATCTTCGGATCTTTCGCAGCGGAGGCGGGGCGGGCGAGGGGGACGGGTGCTTCTTGAGTTTACAACACTACAGCGGCGAGATCGGTTTCATCCCCACCCCCTCCCCTTCCCGCCACGCTTGCTCACCTATCTATCTGCGCTGTGCTTTGAAGTTTTGCTTTCTCGATTCCGACTTGCTGAGCCGTGCTTGACTCGTGTACCGTTTCTTTTTCCCCAGGGATGGCGTGCTGGACAAATTCTACATGGTGGACTGAGCCGCGGCTGGGGCCGGGTCCCCGTGCGCTGCTGCCCCGGGGAGCCGACCGCCAATCCTCCCGACGAAGACGTGCACCTGTACCGGGTGCAGTCTGTCCTGTCGAGATATGGGACAGACAAGCTAGAAGCTCCGATGGTGAAGAGCCATCCTAGCCTGGACCGGCGAGCGGCGGTCGGGTTGGTGGACGGGAAAAGAAGAGATTAGACGATCTAGCGGTACGATCTCCCTTCTATGTGTCTGATACGCTTCCTTCGTTCGTATGTTTATTACACACCTTCGTATGCTCTTCTTCCCCAAGGAATACAGCCTGTGTCCTCGTGCGGTAGTAGCGGTACGCGAGCGGTGACGAGGCACTGATCGGAGCGGCAGAAGTGCCGAGCTGGTTATAGCCCCGTTACTTGCCTTCCCCGCGCGTATATATACGGTTGGGCGAGACAAATGCGCGCTCCCCACTGTGGAAACTCGCCATCTTCTTCGGTGGAGAATATGAGGGATGAGTTTACCGCTTGATCGCCCAATCCGACTCTCGTGTCATGGATGTCCCGTTGGATGGTGCTACCACGGTCTATAACGCGTAAGGCAGCCTCGGACACGCAGGCATTCATGCGAACAGCTCCACCGAAGAAACAGTCAGTTAGAGGCGCTCTCCGCTTCAGAGACAGCGATGTAACGGCCAATCCCTACCAACCCCGGAACCGTATCCACATACAAGATCCACCGGTACTAACAGCAATACACCATCTATGCCCCCCTTCCCGACGCTCTTACCCACCCTACCTCCTCCCCATCAACATGTACGACCTTCACGCCGGCCGCTTCCAGTTCAGCAACAGCCTCCGCCCACGCCGCAGCTCCACCGACGCTGCGCACGCCCTCCTCGACGACATATGTACGCCACCCCAGCTCCGCGCTATCCTTCGCGGACGCCTTCACGCAATAATCGCCCGCCAGCCCGACGACGAACACGTCCGTCACGCCCGCCGCGCGCAAGCGGTCCTCGAGGTCGCTCGTGGCGCTCGCGAGCGGGGGGTCGCGCAGCGGCGCGCGGAACGCGGAGTACATCTCCACGCGCGCGTCCGTGCCCTTCTCGACGACCGCGTCGAGGCGCGCGTGCGCGAGCGCGGGGACGAGCGCGTTCCCGGGCGTGCCCGCGACGCAGTGGACAGGCCAGAGGCGCGTCGCGTACGTCTCGGCCGGGTTCGCGGGGTTCGCGATGGTGCAGGTGGAGAGGAAGGGCTGCGCGCCGGGGTGGTTGGACGCGAAGGAGACGTGATCGGGCGGGTGGTGGTCTTTCGTGGCGATCTTGAGGACGAAGGGGAGCTCGAGGAGCGAGTTGATCACCGGGAGGATCTCCCGGGCGCCGGGTACGGCGAGCGCGCCGTCCTGTGTAGTGTATCAGCGACTTCTTCTGGAGAGTGCATAGAGCGGTTGAATTGCAACGTTATTCACCGGAGGGCAGAAGTCCTCCTGGACGTCGACGATGAGAAGCGCTGGGCGGAACCCCTCTGGGACAGGCATGATGAGGGTACACTAGAACAAACAGGCGATGCGCGATTGATGATTTGCCACAAGAGAGTGCACTTCTGAATCGTTCCTCGATCGTGAATGTAGACCGTTGTTGGTGCAGGTAGTGACTCAGATCGGATGTGGTTGTGGACCTCTGAGTAGATGGTTTGTGGACGCAGCACTGCTTATCGCACCTGATAGTAGGTTTGGGTTCGAGTCAGACGCCCACGCTATATTAGCGACGCGACGCGAAGCAAGCAGTAGGTATACAACAGTGTAAGATAGAGGGCAAACTATGTAGCGACTAGATATCCAAAAGATAGTTTGAGGCGACCTGCAGAAACCCCGCAGAGTAGATCCGAGCAACCAAGCACCATACGATACGGCAATAGATCTCGCGACACGCCCACTCCCCAGGCTACTGCACGCCGGCAGTCTCAGCCCACTCCTTGCTGCCCATCTGCACGAGACGGGAGCAACAGCGCGCGAACGCGAACAGCTCCTCGTCGCCGGTAAACATGGGGCTCGAGCCGATGATGTCGGGTGACAGGCCCTGCGAGAGATGGTTAGGGCGGCGGCTGCAACGTCGTGGCACAGATGCATACCAGATCGTCCATAACACTGCGCATGTGATCGGGAATCTCCTCGCCCTTCGCGTTGGGGTCATTCGAGAAAATTTGGAAGATGGGTACCTCCGAGGAAATGAACAACTTGGTCTACAAGAACGGATTAGGGTCAGTGGCTGGTGAAGAACTCTTGAACACAACATGTCTCACCTTGCTCTCGTAGCAAGCTATAGGCACGGGTGATATGAGTAACGGGTTCCAGTCAAGGCATGATTCTACGCACCATCAATGAAAGTGATGAATCTCCTCGCCTGGCATGTAGCGTTAGCCTACCTGTGATTACGAAAGAAAGACGTACAGCTTACCATGTCCTTCTGACTCAAACCCATCTTGGGAACGTCGGCCACGAAGATCGTGCCAAAGTTCTTGGTGATCTCGATGTAGTCCGCTGCGCTCATCGGCTTGCCGCACAAGTCCTCGAAGCCGAACTTCGCGACGTTACGCGTGCTCTCTGGCACGATGACCTTGCGGCCCCAGACGTGCAGTTCGCGATTGCGCGTGATAGGTTCTTCGTCGTGCGACGTGAACGCCTTGAAGAGTTTGTCGAACTCGGCCTTGTTCTCGGGCGTCAACGGGTCATAGTAGACGTGCGATAATGTCCGAGGAATGCGGCGGTAATCTGTGATATGTTCAGGATAGAGAGCCCAACGGATGATATGTATAAGGGTGACGCACCAGTTCCGGAATCTAGATCCGTCACCTCAAATCGCTCCTTGATGATTTCGATGCACGGTACGAAGCTCTGGCGCTGAATGCCGTTCTTGTACAGCTCGTCTGGGTGTCGACTGGTACATGTTAGTCTACGGCTGCTTAGTGATGCGCAGAGGTGCTCACTTAGAGGTGATGACGCAGACGACACCGAAGTTCAACAACTTCTCAAACAACTGCCGTAGGATCATCGCATCGGCGATATCGGTGACCTATACACACCACCGTTCAGCTCGTGTCTGCGCGACAGAAACGTTCACGCAGGCCGCACCTGGAATTCGTCGAAACACAGCACGTATGCTTCCTGCGCCAGGTCCCGCGCGACGGGCTCGATCGGGTCGCCTCCTCGCGCACCGAGCTTGGCCTTCATTGCGTGCACGCGCTTGTGTACGTCAATCATGAACGCATGGAAATGTACTCGTCGCTTGCGCTTGATATGGGGAGGTAGCGTGTTGTAGAATAGATCCATGAGCATAGTCTTGCCTGTGCCGACATCGCCGTAGAGATAGAGGCCCTTCGGTGAGTCGGTGGATGAGGTTACGGGCGCGGCTGCTAGCTTTCCCGTGAAGATGCGGGAGAACTGGGAGAGCGGTAAGGGTCGAACGGAAAGCATGTGGACTAGGGGGGTGATACTCACTAAGGAGTTGGAGGCCGGTGTATGTGCGATATTATGCGGCACATAGTGTAGGAGATCATCATGCAACCTCTGTAGCTTCCTGATTATGCGCTCTTGGTGGTCGTCTGCCCGCAGTACCCCAGATTCTACCAGCTTGTAGTATTGCTCTAATGGCGAGTTCGGACGCTCTAAGGGTGGCGAACACGTGAGGATAGACGAATGAATGGGAGACGCATGTTACGCACCTTGCGCCGTCGGTCGTGGTGGTGCCTCACTGACGTGCAACTGATGACCACCTCCGTATGCGTGCTCCTTCTGCACCGAGAGCGAGGAATTGAATCGGGGCTTCTGGACTACCCCAGACCGGGCTACCCCGCGTAGAGCAGCGGCGCGCTGATGACGCACGAGAGCGGAGGATGTCCGGTGCTGCAGAGACGCAGAGACGTGAGGCTTCACGCTCGGAAGTCGCATTCCCAGAGACTCTATACCGGCACAGAAAGCAAGAATGAGGGTCGAGCAGGAGCCAGCTGCGACGAGAGGGCAAGAGGATACGCGGATTGGGTGACTGAGGTGCTCCGCTGCGCGCGGAGAGGGAGGTATACCCCTCATCTCATCTAGGCGCCCACGGATCCTACCGCTTGACAGCGGATCCGGCAGGGCCGTGCAAATCTCATGCTCGTAGCAGATCGGGCTCTCCCTCTCGATCACTCTCCGCGACCCCTCTCGTTCGTCCACTCGTATTTCGGGCAATTCATGCGGCGTTTGCGAAGCAAGATATTCGCTTGCATCATGGTGTATTTCACGAAGAACTAGGACTACTCCATACATCTCCCCAGACATCCCGAGCGCGCTCACATCTGGTTGAAAATGTTGATCGAGTCCCGAGTAGCTCCGTTGGAAGAAACGAGGAGGTTGTCCTACAAATTCCTGTCAGCGGCAGCGGAAGGGAGCATCGCCTCGCAGGCATACCGAACATCCCGATCCGAGGTTCGCGTTGCCGATCCAACCAGGCTCCCAGTAGACTGCAAAGAAAGCCCGTGAGCGCTGTCGTCCCGCAAGCCCCCAAATATGTGGAAGATACTTACAAATACCTTGGCCAAGGCCGTTAGGGAGGGACTGCAGCACATTCTTGATATCGCCGATCCACGTCTGCTGTCCACTCGTCGAGACGGGGACGCTCGGCTCGGTCAACTTCACGCCTGAGCAAGCCACGGGCCAATCCGTCTCCGCGACGACAATAGGCTTTTTGAACGTGTTCGCAAGGTTCGTGAGCGACGACTTGAGCGCAGACAGCGTCGCGCCGGCATCGTAGAACGGGTAGAAGGACACGCCGATGATGTCGATCTGGTCGGCGGAGAGCGCGCCCGGGATGAAGACCTTGCCGAAGAATGAGTTGAGCCCGGACCAGTTCCAGCCGTTCGCGAGGTGGATGAGGATCTTCGGGTTGCCTGCCGCCTTGGCGCCGTTTATGGCAGAATGAAGCAACTGCGAGACGGGGTTGATGCCGTTGGACGAGATCTCTCCGACAGGCCAGAGGAGTCCGTTGTTGATCTCGTTGCCGACCTGTCCGAGCGTGAGTGTCAGGCCGCCTTCGAGTTGGGGTAAAAACAACGTCTGCTGACCTGGAGGATGTCAATCGGAGTGCCCTGGTTTGCGAAGCTCGTCACAACGTCCTTGGTGTATCTGCGCAGCCGTCAGCGGATGCATTTACAGTGACGGCATGAACACCACTAACTGCCAAATCTGAGTGTTCAGTCCGTCCAAGTCCTTGGGCCATGCGGAAGGAATGGCCTGTTTACCGGGGTCCGCCCCTACATGTCGTGGACGAGTAACGGCATGAGTACGACACCAGCGTCCATGCTTTGCAAATACGGAGCATACGTACAGGTATCACTATAGTGAAGGTCGACAACCAGCGTCAGGCCGGCCGCCTTCACGCGCTTCGCGAGCGCCAGCCCATACTGCAGGTTGTAGTCGCCCGCGGTCCAAATGCGGATGCGCACGGTGTTCGCGCCGTGGTTGTGGATGATGTTCTCGAAGGGCGTCACTTTGCCGCCGTCCGTGTACTTGATGCCTGCCTGCTCTACCAGGGGGACCGAGGAGATGTCCGCGCCCTTGTACGTCAGGGCGCTCGCAAGCCAGGAGAACGAGAGCAGCAGGAAGGGGAGCACGAACATCATGGCGCCTTGTGGACACCGCGCATGCGCCCGTGCGCATATATACGTGCTTCGTCCAGGCTCGACCGACCGGGAGAGGGTTGTGGAAAGGTCATTTGGAAGCTAGATCATGCGGCCGGAAGGCGCACCTCGCGCGGGACCTGGTAACAGCTCGCAAGCCGCTCCGAACAAAGGCCAGATGACGGTGGTCGCGGAGGAATATATAGCACGTCGGCCCCGGAGTAGGAGCGAACCGCTCGAAGGTAGAAGCTCTTGCGTGCCGCACGGTACCACGGAGTCTTTGCAGAGCTCCATGGGAACGGAAGGAGGGAGCACTGCTGACCATCTCTTTCTACATGTGATCCGGGAGATAGCCCAGCGAGTCTCCCTCCGCCTGGCTACTCGTCAGGTACTGGGCTGATCCCGGGCCGACAGATATCCTGCAGCGAGGCGCATGGCATCGAGTACTATGGCATCTGTGGGTCTATGCGCTCATATATGTGACCTTGAGGGGCTTGCGGCCTGCAGCTGAGGGAGATGACTTACAGTCCACAGATTCTCACAGCACCACCGGCTCATGGGGGAAATAACACCGAAGTTGGCCCGCATGCTCGATTCCCTGGTTCAGCCGGCGGGTGCGAGGGTACCTTGTGGGCTTGACGACAAAATGGCAGTCCGAGTGTCGCCTGCCGTTGCCACTGGCCCCATGCCCTCAGGCTCTCGACAAGAACCTCCGATGTTCGGACCGGCTTGAAGACAGGACTTGGATGATTGTAGGCTTGGAAGACGCCGCCTTCTGCAAGAGCATCGCGCTTGCGCTGCACGCCAGCCGTTCGTACATTGGCAGGTAGATTACACTACATAGTACTGGCAGTACTACCTGTGAGCCGACGTTTCTGCGAAGAGCCTCAATTATCGTTGACAAGGATAGATGGTCGAGCCAGCTTCTCACTACGAGAACGTGCGCTGATGCCAGCTGATGCCATACCTGGGAGCTCTGGATTGGGATCGTTCGGTGTGAAATGTGGCGAAGTGGACGTTGCAGCGTGAAGTCGACCGACGTTGTGGCGGCAGTGCCGGTGGCGCGTCGCGTCGGGCGGTCAACATGGCAAATTCGGCATTTGCCAGCGCCTCGCTCACTCGTTCTCCTGCCTGTGGACCTATACTATTTCTGACACCGCTGCACGGCGTTGACTCCGAGTCACTCGACACCTCCTTTGAGGCACCCCTGTGCTGACATGAATAGACTGAGACGGCACTATACCGGTGTAGAGCAATCGCCGTTTGCTGGCCGGAACTGCTGATCCACGTATGTCTCAGTCAGAATCTCGCACCGGCGCAAGTCGTATAGACGTGACGACCTAACCGTGGAAGTGTGGTATGAGATTTATTCCAGATCGCTCTCCTTTTGGTCGTTAGACCGAGCTTTGGCACACACGCTAATCTCGAATGCTCCTAGGCTGCGTATCTTCCTGTGCGTTTGATCAGAACTGGTACATATGGAGAATCTAGCTCCCCTGGATATTCGAGAATCGCAAATCACGGCGAGCTTTGTCTGTGCTTGGCTGTGTTTCTCTTGGCCAAGAAGACAGCATGTAAAACACGAGGCGACTCCAGCTGATCCAGAGAAGGCCTTCTCGAGGTATGCGAGCATGAAACGTGTAGATCTGAAAGCAGTCCACGGTAGCTCCAATCCACGACATCCGCATGTGTACAGGGCGCTGCCCACTCCAACGCTTCCTAACCTGCAGTCGATCTGTGAGTGTCAAATGGGGCAGCACTGTGTCTCTGTTTTGTCTGACTACAACGCCGACAGATACCGCCCCGCTGTTATGAGGAACGACCTTCTCTTATGCAGGTTATTACTATGAGCACTGGGCGGCGATCGACCGCTCGAAGCCGAGCTTGTGAGACCGCAGATCGATATCACCGGCGCACCAACTTGGCGGACGCTGGACATAGGACCCGTTACCTTGGGAGAACTTGGGCCTGCCGCCGTATGTAATATCCGGGAGGTCGGGACGGGGTGTGTCGCCCAGGTAAAGTTCGGTGGAGCAGAGAAGTCGTCCCGAATTGGGCAAGGACCTTCCTAGAAAGTCGCGTCTTTGGCGTGAACGCCTCGTCACCCCTTCCCCGACAGCCCATCAACGTATCCAGAACCCCAACCAGAAGCGGTTGACCGCAGGGCGTCGGCTGGAAATGCTCCTATATAATCCCCCTCCTCGTTCCATCTCCCTCCCACGTCTTGTCCATCTCCCCCACGCGGTGCACCAGATCGACCCCATCAACCCTTCTGCGCGAATCGTTCCGCAATGTCTACGACGACCATTGACGACGTCAAGGACAAGTCCTTCGACTACATCGTGTGCGGTACGTCTGCCGTGGAGAGAAGGATATACGTATGCATCTAACCGTAGTGCTGACTTCGTCCCGCTCACAGGCGGAGGAGTATGTGGGATTCGGTGAACCCATCTAGCTCAGGAGCTGATTGCTAGTTCACATCAGACCGCCGGCCTTACCCTCGCCGCGCGCCTCAGTGAGGATCCTGAGACCTCTGTGCTCGTCCTGGAGGCGGGCGAAGCGAACATCGGGGACATGGCACTACGTGAGTGAGCTATTTGAGAACACTATAGATGCTAGTGCCTCAGCGCTCTTCCCGATCCTACCACCAGTGCGCCCGGCTTCCTACGGTAGCCACTTCGGGAGGCACGAGTATTCTTGGGATCACGCAACGGTATGTCCCATGACCCTTTGCCCTGTCGCGTAGCGCCTCACAGTACGTTATAGATTAAGCAGAAGTTGACCGATGATAACGCGCACGGGTGGCAGAGGTCAGTATATGCGCCACACTTGTCAGGCGCACATAGAAATGACACACATTGCAGGGGCAAGGGCTTGGGAGGCAGTTCCGGCATCAACTTCTTATGCTGGATCAAGCCGCCCAAGCAAGATATTGATGGTCAGACGATCGAGCTACGTAGACGCGAGTCTATACTGACGTCGGCTGCAGACTTCGAGCGTCTTGGGAATCCCGGTTGGAACTGGTCCAACTTCGAGAAGTACGTCCACCGCACGGAAGGGTTAGTATCTACTAGCTACCTGTCACATCTTTCGACTGATCGCATGGCGCTCGGTAGCTTCGTACCGCCGAGCGAGGACGTCCAGAAGAATATGAAGCTGAAGTTCGACACGTGGAACATGGGTACCAGTGGTGAGCGCGATTGCCCTAGACAACGCAACTATGGTTACGAATCGAGCTCTAGGTCCGCTATCCATCGCGTATCCCGGCACTATCGACCAGTCGGAGCTGAAAGTACAAGAGGTACCACGCTGCCTGTTGACAGTATCTATAACGCGCCGGCTAATGCACCCGCCTAGACGCTGTTGAACGCTGGCATCCCACAGGCTGCAAGACCCGTATGCAATTTCACTATTTATGGGTTCGTCCGTCTCATTAACTCCCTGAACGTAGATGAACGGAGACGTATGTGACTCCCGACTGTTCCAAAACCCATGTGTAACGATGTTGTCGGCAGCCTGCAGGGGTCTACTTCGCTCCATGCACGTACGATCCCAAGACGCACACGCGTAGTTACGCAACAACCGTGAGTATCCAATGTTTATTCCAACCTCATACTCTGATCCGCGTCGAGGGAATAGGCATTCTATCTTCCCAATAAGGATCGCACCAACTTGACTGTGCTTGTCTCTGCGCACGTCAACAGGATAATTCCTTCTGCGGACAATACTCAGTTCGTCGCCGAGACGGTCGAGTTTGAGCATAAGGGCGAGGTCCACGTTGTCCACGCCAACAAGGAGGTCGTCTTGAGCGCCGGGTACGTACACACGCTTCCCCCCCAAACGCAAGTCTCACTGAAGCCTGTTCGCCCAAAGCGCTCTGAAGAGTCCGCAGTTGTTAGAACTGTCGGGGATCGGGAACCCCAATATCCTTCGCAAGCTCGGGATCCCGACGAAGGTCGATCTCCCAGGTGTTGGGAGTAACGTCCAAGAGCATATGAACGCTGCCATCAGCTTCGGTGAGCAATGACGTCCCAGGTTCGAAGGGACACAGAATGACATTCGTCCCCAGAACTCAAAGACGACGTCGAGTTCGACACGATGGACCTTCTAGCGGATCCCGCCATGCTCGAGAAGCACATTGAGTTGCAGTACGTATGGTAACTCGCTTCACCCTTTGGTTGCTGACCTGTTTCCAGTTCTACAGGGTCCGGTATCTTCACTACGGGCATTGTCGGCTTCGCTTTCGCCAAGTTGAGCGAGATCAGCCCCCGGGCAGACGAAATTTTCAAGGCAACGGAAGACAAGATCACGAAGAATGGTAATAGCTATCCACCTGGCCTTCTCGAGCAATATAGACTCTCCCTCGAGCGTCTCAAACATGGCGTTGGCTGCGAGTTTATCAGTTTCCCGGGGATGTGCTCTCGACCGAGTACGTCCGAAAATAATTGTCGTCGCCTGCAATGACTACATGTGCCCCCCTCCAGACCCGCCGGAGAAGGGGAAGCGCTACGTCTCCTTCTACACCGCAACGAACCACACGTTTTCCAGGGGAACAATCGTACGCGTTTCCTCGTTCGCCAATGCACCCTGTTAATAGATTGTCACAGCATGCAACATCTAAGGATCCTGCCACAGATCCCGAGTTTGATCCTCGCTACTTCGACGAGGAAGTCGGTACGTGGTACGGAGTATACGAGGCTGAATGGGTCACTTGACGGTATCAATAGATCTTCATGTATGGGTTGAGATGGTCAAGTTCGCCAGGAATCTTCGCAACATCTCTCCTCTCAAGGAGATGACCAGTACGTCGTCATTGTTATTCGTATAAGGGTGCTCGACTGATCATACGATCAGCTAAGGAGTTGAACCCCGGCCCTGAAGTTCAGACTGACGAAGAGATCATCGGTAGGTCATCGTCGAAGTGGATCAGGAGAAAAGTTCCTCATTGAGTGTGGATTTCAGCCTGGATCAAGGAGGTCATGTCGACTACTTGGCGTGAGTCGACATTGGCGTACCATCATGTACTTTTGACCTAACGCCGATGATCCTATATCAGATACCGCAGGCTCTTGTTCGATGCTTCCAAAGTCGAATGGCGGCGTCGTTGACCCCCACCTCAAGGTCGGTGAAAGGCAAGCGATCCCCTCATGACGTACTGATCGTGCGATGTTAGGTTTATGGGACGAAGAACCTCCGCGTTGTCGACCTGTCCATTGCCCCTTTGCACACCGCGGCCCATCCTCAATGTTCGTATCACTTTTCGCATTCAAAGTGATCCAACTAATGAGTTTTCGTAGCCATGGTGTATGCCATCGCCGAGCAAGGTATCTGTTACTCGGGCCTGTAGCGTGAACACGTCCACTGACACATGGCACAGCCGCAGACATCATTCAGGGCAAACGGACGTTTCGGCCCTAATCGAGGTTCTCGTGCGCGTTTGTAGGGCATGAATTTGGGGTCCGTTGTTGTATAAGTAGAGGTCGAGTGGTCACTGTCGCTTTCGTTGTGGGCTTACTGTTCTGTCTGCCAGTGATGTGACTCTTGTATGTATGTATATCACCCTCAGAGAACGAAGATCTTCGTGGCAATTTCGTCGACGCGTCTTGCAGAATGGATATAGGCGTATGTACCGAGTACTGTCCTGGATGGCGATCTGCAGGCCGGACGCGCGAGCCTCGAGGAGCCCGACCTCCGCTATTCTCGGACACCTCCATCACATGACGTACATACGCGCGCGACGAGTGGGCGCTTGAGGTGTTCCCCGCGCCCGACATCCAATCGACCGACGCTCAATCCATCCCGACCACTACTCCGTGCGCCATCGCAAACGACACCCCGGAGGTGCTCGAGACAGTTCGAAGCGTCTGCCAACTCCTGCCTTCCGCCATGTCTGTCCGACGAGCCGCAAAGTGTGTCTTCTACTCACAAGCGCCCGGTCTGCGCACGAACTGACGTGCCGTCCGATCAGGGGGAAGAAGCGGGCCATACAGCAAGTGCTCACGGAAGACGAGCAGTTGAGCGAGGCGTCTTCGTCGTCTGGACCCGCTCCGTCTCCCCGCAGCCGAGAGAAGCAACCTGCACCACCCCCAGTGAAGAAGCGTACGCAAGCCTGTTCTTGCTTAGTCCGGTGATACTCATACTGTACTATCTAGCGAAGCGTGCAGAGACTCGGAAGTGCCCCATATGCGACGAAGCGATACCCCTGCGGTTGCTCCCCAAGCACGCGGTCCTGGAGTCGGAGCGGTTGGAGGAGATCGTGCGGTGCATTGGGTCGACGGAGGCTTTGGCGGAGGCTGAGCCGGATGATGGGTAAGTAGGCGTTCTGGAGCCTATCCGCATGCTCTCACAACTCTTCCTCTGGCAGCCTATCGGCTCGAGCACGTCGCTCTGCCATGAAAGCTCGTCAGAACATGAAGCCCGGCTCGTCCTCGATATCCGAAGCCACCGTGGAAGAGACGATGAAGACCTTGCGCATGCTGAAGCGCCACAGGAAGCAGAGACACCAGAAGCTGCGGGAACTCACGCGCGAGGACGAGGACGAGGATTGGTGGGGAAGGAGGCATCGGGCAGATGGCGGAGAGGGGGAAGGGACGCTCTGTCCGGTGTGCGACAAGATGGTGCGAGGAGACCAGGACGTGGTGGAGGCGCACGTAGACTCCTGCTTGGCGCATGTCCGGTTGACGACCGAGCAGGAGGAGCATAGGAGGAGCAGGAGAGCGACGTCGGAAGTTGATGTGGAGTTTGGCATCGATCTGGAGGGAGAGGGCATGATACATGGTGTCATGGAGGGAGTGAGCTTCCGAGGTGCGTGGTATCTCTTGTCGCTTGCAGTATTTTCTCAGCACCAGCACAGGTACTGGCTTCGACATCCCGAATCGTACCGCCCAGGATGTCGATGAGGATATCGACATTGACGGCGAAGACGAGGCAGTCTTCGGTGCACCGCAATTCACCGAACAGGATCTTCTAGGCGCCTCTGCTGAGCCGCCAGAAGAGAGCTTGTCGGACACAGGCACGGATGCGGATGTGGACATCGACGACGCCGGGGCTGGTTCTGCAGATGGCCCGGGGGATGTGTCACTGGGGAAGAGCTTGCGGACATTGGTGGAAGAGGGCAAGGTGGTGCGCAGGCACGTCGAGGAGGCGAAACGGACTATGGAAGAGGTCATGGGGGTGAGCGAAACCGAGCAAGTCGATCTTGCGGTGGAACTTGCGCGACGGAAAGGCGATCAAGCTGCACTCATACGCGCCCTAGAAGACAAGGTCCATTTGCTGGTCAGTATACCATCATTCATCGTGATTGCTTCGTAGCTGACGCAGGTGTTCTAGGAATCGACGAAGGTGTCTTCGTCCACGTCACTCCTGTGTCGCATCTGTCTCGACCCTTATACCGAACCTACCGTTTCGACCGGGTGCTGGCATACGTGCTGCCGCGAATGTTGGCTTCGCTGTCTGGGGTCTACCAAGCTGTGTCCGATCTGCAAGAGGATCACGGGCGCGACAGATCTGAGGAGGGTATACCTGTAGTAATATCGCTTAATGTCTGGTTGTCTTTTGCTTTCGCTTCATGTTGTTGCATGCTCATTTTTGCACTGTACGTAATTGCATCGTTGTCTCATTGCTGTCGGGTTGTATACACTGGATAACATAGGTTGTGAGCGACTGTTTGTTGGGTAGCTCGGAGATTCGAAAGACGAAGGGACTCATATCTGGCCTTGTCAGTTCCACACGGTGTGCCACTCGTATAAACCATGCAACGAAGAGGTTACAGCGATGGGGGATTCAGGGCACCGTCATGATGCCACCACGACATGTATAATCATAGTCCCTGACAGAGGAGCGCAACTCACCTGAAGCACAAGGACCAACACCACGAATCATGCACAGGGGGTCTAGGTGTTGCGATGAAGAGAGGCTCGGATTAGGTGGTCATGAGTACGATATATACAAGTGCGTGCAGGATCATGCCAGGGGGCTAATGAGCCTTGTGGGAGGTCAGTTACGGCCAGCGGGATAGGGTCGGGTGCACGCACTTGATCAGAGAGGGCTGGGGGTTGCTCCGGGTGTACCCCACGTAGATGATGAACGGAATCCAGGCATAGTGGGCGACGACCTGTTCGCAAGTAAGCAATGGGCGCGGTCACGTCAGAGCCAGTTGGCCGCAACATACGCGAGCGACGTCGACGGCCTTGATGATTCTCTCCTGAAGTATCTGTGAGTATCAGGAAGTACGCGCGGCGCCGCAATGCGCACCTTTGTCTCTTCTGAGGGCATTTTGAGGGAGTGCGGATGAACGACGTGGAGGAGGCGTTGAGGGCAGCGCCGGGCGTTGCCGACAACTTTTTGGCCGCCTGAGCGCTTGTCCTGTGCATCCATACCGCCGCGCTCGACCTGCTCTCGCCCTCCACACATCCTCAAAAATGCCGCTCGGACCCCCCACCTCCGCCATCTACCTCCAAAACACCGCGCCGGGGTTCACGGTTACGCCAGGGTGCGCTGGCGCTCTTCCCCTCAGCAGAATGACCGCTAATCTGACGCGCGATCGCACAGGCGCACCCCGACATCGGTGACCGTCCACCCGGTCGCCCTGTTCTCGATCCTCGACCACTTTTTGCGGCGAAACGATGCGCAGGACCGCGTGATTGGCACGCTGCTTGGGACGCGCTCGGAGAACGGCGAGGTGGAGGTGCGCTCGTCGTTCGCGGTCCTGCACAGCGAGACGGCGGAGCAGGTCGCGGTGGACATGGAGTACCACCGCACGATGTACGACCTTCACCATAAGGTCAGCCCGAAGGAGGTAATTGTTGGATGGTGAGTCTCCACCATGTGCCCTGTCATAGAGTGGGATTTCATGATTTGTACAGGTACTCGACCGGGTCGAACCTGAACACCTACTCCGCGCTCATCCAAAACTTCTACACCCAAGAAACCGCGCCGCACCAAGCGATCCACCTGGCCGTTAACACCGGCGTGGAGGAGGGACAGCAGGCCGGTGTCAAGGCTTTCGTAGGGTACGCCGAATCCGCGTTACTCACGGTGCATCTCCTGACGCGCTGCCCACCCAGGTCACCCGTTGGTGTGAACCCCAAGCCCGAGAACTGTGTCTTTGTACCCATCCCTTGCGAGCTTCGTTTCAACGACGCCGAGCGCAGCGGTCGTATGTATATCACACTATACTGCATATATTCAACCTCACATCCGCGTCCATCCTAGTCGACCTCCTCACCTCCACCCCCGCAAACCCCGCAAATGCCACCTTTACCAACCCCTCGAGCGACCTCGAACTCCTGGAACGTTCCCTCCAACAAGTGTCTGATATGCTCGACCGCGTCCTCGCATACGTGCAGTCGGTCCTGTCCGGCGAGGTCAAGGGGGATGCCGCGGTCGGTCGGTACCTGATGGATGCGCTCGGGCCGAGCACGGAGGACCTCGAAAAGGGCGAGTTCAACTCGCACCTCCAGGTGTGTACACCTCGCCGTCCTCTTCCAAGCATCCATCTGACGAAAGTCCCCAGGATACCCTCATGGTTTCCTACCTCGCGAATCTCGTCCGTTCGCAAGCGGAAGTGTCGGCACGGCTGGCGTTGGTGAGGGCTTCATAGCGTTGTATCTTGTATCTTGGGGAAGCGGGCAGTGCTGGCTGCCTAGAGTGTATCCATAGCGGACGCGCGTGTACTGCTTAGCTGTTGAAAATGCGCGAATGCTGTAGATCGTGCCGCGCCGCGAGGATCTCGCCCAGAGGCCAGGTCATAGCTGGCCCACGGAGGACCTCGTCTTCAGGCGCCGTTTGTTCTCCCGTAGAACGAAGGCCCGTGGTGAGGTGCCTGCAGTGTAACATCTCCGAATCGACAAGCGGGCGGACGACATGTAAGAGCAGTTGTTGGGCGGCGTACGGCCCGATGGTGTTCAAGCGCACCGATGCCGAAAGAATACTGCGGGCCTGCAGAAACAGGTGAAGGTACTGACTGCGCTCTGGGCGAGCACAAGAAAACATGATCAGACAAGGCAGTTGCGATGCGAGCTCCGTTCGCACCGGAAGATAGCCCCAGGGCAGCCGTCAAAAGTCCCCAACAGATAGGTAGATGCCCGTGTGTCTCTTCGCGCCGCACAAGGAGTTTCAAGCGGTCGACCACGGTGGCTGCACGAGCCTCGCGATCGGAAGCACTGGTAGCCTCAGCCGGTTGTAGCTGTCGAGAGAGCCGCGGCTTCGAGAAGCCCTTGGAGAAGAGCGTCAAGAGAGCGACGCCTTGAGATTTGGAGGCCCTGCGAGCGATGTGATTCAACGTCATGGTTTCGTAAAGCTCGTCCAGCTCCTTGAGGTCTCCGATAGCGCGGTCCGCCGCCGCCTCCGCAGACGTCTCCAAGTCTTCGAGGGCCTCTTGAACGACGAGGTGTGCATCGAGGACAAAAGGTAGCGCGGAATGCGCGTAGGTTGAGAGGCTATCGCGCAGAAAGCTGATTGTGTGGTCCGTCTTGTCCGGAGGCGGGGCAGTGGGTGGCGATGAGAGGTCCGTGAAGAAGCCGTGCGTCACGTAGGACTCGAGTCCAGCCGAGGCAACAAACGAGCCTGTCGGGAGGTTGCTGTCGGACAAAAGGAGGAGGATGTACGCTTCGTGGTCGCTGTCCATGGCCGTTGACGGGAGGGCGAAGGGAATGAGCGAGAGAGAGCAGGAGGCACATGCAAGCGCCCGGACGCGCTCTGCAACACGCGTGCCGCGGTCTGCGCGCGCGCGTCACCCGACTCTCTTGCATTCCTCCTCCCAACCTAACCTGGCCTGCATGGGCTGCCGCCGCTCAGGCACCTGGACGACATCTAAGACACGATAAAACGACGTACCTGACGGGGATTGCTGTTCAATATGGGTGCGCATGGTGCTGGGATGAGGCGAGCGGAAGCAGTCTGAACCACCCTGCAGAGTCGAGCATTTCGAAGCAGCTGGTGGACAAGATGTATGAGAAGCGGAAGGCGGCCGCTCTCGAGCTAGAAAAGTCAGTACTCAATGATACTCTTTTGACTGGGGGGCTGGGGGGGACGTCCCGTTAACCTTGGCGCAGGCAAATACGCGAGTGCCACCAGCAGGGAGACCAACGACGCATAGGCCAGATCGTGGACCAGCTAGTCGAGATGTTCAGCAACCCCTCGAATCCCCTACACGTACGGAATGGCGGACTTATTGGGCTTGCAGGCACTGCCATCGCTCTCGGCGTGGACATTGCCCCATACATGGAGAAGTTCGTCGAACCTCTGCTCGTATGCTTCACGGATCCCGAGAACCGAGTTCGGTACTTCTCGGCGGAATGTTTGTACAACATCGCCAAGGTGTCGAAGGGCGAGATCCTCGTATACTTTAACCCCGTCTTTGATGCGCTCAGCAAGGTGCGTGCGCAGATGCGAGCATGTCCAGCTAAACTTCAACGCATAATAGCTTGCTGCAGATTCCGAGCTGTCCGTTAAGAACGGTGCGGAGCTATTGGACCGCCTGCTCAAAGACATTGTCGCGGAGACCGCCTCCGTCTATATCCCTCAATACCCTGAGACGGCGGCGGTTCGCCAACGAGCGGATGAGATGACCGGTATACTGGTGCCTCACCCAGACGATGTGGCGAACGGCGCGGATATCAGCACTGCTCGCAAGGCGTTCTCACTGGCACACTTCATCCCTCTGCTCTCGGACCGGATATACGTCGTGAACCCATTCACGCGCAGCTACCTTGTCTCTTGGATTACTGTGCTCGACTCAGTACCAGAGCTAGAGCTCATCACTTACCTGCCGGAATTTTTGGATGGACTTCTGTGCGTGCCCAGTCAGTCATCTCAGCGTGTTGAACTGACCTGAGAGACCCCATCCCCAGGAAATACCTTTCTGACCCAACCGACGATGTGAGGGTAGCGACAGAAAGCCTCCTCGCCGACTTCCTCCGTGAAATCCGAGTTGTCACAAGTGTGCAGAAACGCCAAGAAGAACAGGCAAAGGCGAAACGAGAAGCGACGCTCGCAGAGTCATCACGACGTAACGACGCGGACAGGGAAAGGCTGCCCGACATCACAATGGACCATTCAGAGCGGGGTGCCTTCATCCCCGAGCACGATGACGTCTTTGACAACGACCTCGAAAACCATGATGATGGTCAAGATGAGCAGGAGGTTCGCGAGACCGGCGGTGGGCATATTCACCCCATATGACGTCTCCACAGTATTTAATCGTCACTGCAGCTTGGTTACCTGGCCAAGGAGTGCGCATCGACTATGCGGCAATAGTCGAGATACTTCTGCAGCAACTCGACGACCAACGTACGTTCATCCGACGTGCGCGTTACGCAGACGTAAGCTGACAGGCCTTCTCAGACGACGAGATACAGCAATCGACCGCACTCCGATGGCTGTCCGAGTTCCTCAACATCACGCAGGAAGTCATGATACCCTTTACTCCCCGACTCATCCTAGCCATCCTCCCTAATCTCGCGCACGACGTTCACATGATACAAGCCGCCGCCGTACGGACGAACCAAGCCCTCATGAACGTCATCCAATCATTACCTTCTCCACCCGATCCCGCCCCCGGACGGCAGGGCACAGACAGGTCTTCGTTGGCTTCCGTCGCGATGCCCTCCTCTCCTCCCCTAGCTACCAGTAACTTGGCGTCGAGGCAGCCGACCACCACAAGGGAATCCTTGCCAAGTCGGGATATCAGCTCACCAGAATCTCCTCCGGAAACCTCTGGTTCGCAAGCCGCAGCGTCTGATCGAGCGTCCGTGTCTACACAGCACAAAGGGCGCTCCGGAACGCTCTCCTCAGAGGCCGCCCGGCCCATGACTGCGCTCGACGGCGTCGGCCAACTTCAGAACAGCCGTCCAGCATCGCCCACGTCCGCTATAAGCGTGCCGCAGCTGCAGCAGTCTCCGGAGTCGTCGATGCTGCAGGAGAAGGAGCAGATTGACTACCAGGCGACGGTCAACGCGCTGACGATACAGTTCTTAAGCGAGCACGAGGAGACGCGGGTCGCTGCGCTGAAGTGGCTCATCATGCTGCACCAGAAGGCGCCGAAGAAGATTCTGGCTATGGACGACGGGACGTTCCCTGCTCTGCTGAAGACATTGTCCGATTCCTCAGAAGAGGTTTGGAAGATTACTACGAGGTCATTCGAGGCACAGCTAAAGCAGATTCCGTGTTGCAGGTGATCAAACATGACTTGCAGCTGCTCGCGCAGATCTCGTCTAGCTCGGAGGAAAGCTACTTCAAGTCGTTCATGAACAACCTCCTTGAGCTCTTCAGCACGGACCGTGGGCTGCTCGACTCTCGTGGCAGTCTAATAATCCGACAGCTTTGTCTCAATCTCAACACCGAGCGGATATACCGGTCGTTTGCAGAGATCCTTGAGAAAGAAGAGGTATGACATCTGAAGTCCTGTTCATGGTCCATGGGATGACGTTCGTCCCCTGCCAGGATTTGGAGTTTGCTAGCGTCATGGTGCAAAAGCTCAACATGATACTGATCACCTCGCCGGAGCTGGCGGACTTCCGCAGGAGGCTGAAAAGCCTCGAAACACGGGTACGTAGCTTTGTTTGTCCGATTTGTGCCGTTTTGACCTACATCGCGGTATAGCAAGACGGGCAGGCACTGTTCACGACTTTGTATAGGTCGTGGTGCCACAACGCCGTTGCGGTCTTTTCGCTATGTCTGCTCGCGCAGGCATACGAGCATGCGTGTAACCTGCTGTATATCTTGTGGGTAACACATGTGCCACCACTGCGAAATTCTACTTACCATGACTATAACAGTGCGGATCTGGAAATCACCGTACAGCTCCTTGTACAGGTCGATAAGCTCGTACAACTGATCGAGTCTCCCGTCTTTACATGTAAGCCATATACCCGCACTCTGTCGACTCTACTGACTGTCACCACTGTAGACCTACGGCTCCAACTACTGGAACCCGAGAAATACCCACACTTGTTCAAGTGCCTGTACGGGCTGCTCATGCTGCTCCCTCAAAGCTCCGCGTTCCACGCTCTCCGGAACCGACTAGTCGCCGTCAACTCCGCAGGCTTCCTGCACATAGCTCCAAAGTCGTGAGCTTCCTCTGTCTCATCGCCTCTGCGCAACGACGCTCATCCACATTCCTTACACGCAGAACCGTCGGGAACCTCTCGTCGACACGCTCCAAGCTCGGGCGCGAAGACATCAAGTGGCAGGAGCTCCTCCAGCACTTCCGCACCGTGCAGATCCGGCACGAGAAGGCGCGCCGCCAAGCACTCGGCGGGTCCGACAGCGCCCCGTCCTTCCCGCCCCCGTACACCAACGGCGCGGCGGACAAGCCGCCGTCCCCACCGTCCGGTTCGCCGAGCGTCGGCCCAGTCCCCGCGCAGACGCGGCGGAAGGTGACCGGGGGCGAGGGCGGGGGCCCGCTGCGGCCGCCGTCGAGGAGCAGCGGGGTGCTGTCGCCGCTGAACCCGCGGGCGCGCGGGCCGAGCGCGCTGGCGAACGTGGTGGCCGGGGGCGCGGGGCAGGGGCAGCAGCCGCCGGGGAGCCCGACGGGCCAGACGCAGATACAGTCGAAGGTGCGGCGGACGCTGAGCCTGAGCCGGAAGACGTAGGCTGCGCGCGAGCGCCCCGGGGTGTTACTGTTGTGCGGGCGTCGTGAGGACATGGTTGTTGCGGTAGCATATACCTTATTGCACTTGGTTTGTTCCACAGGCGCATTAGGCTGCGGTGCGGTTGGTTCAGCCTGGGGGTGCGAGGCAGCTCTAGGATGGTATTAGCGTGGCGCGTGCGGCGGGGATGTGTCCTAGACTATTGATACACAGCAGCAGCGTAGTTGTCGGGTGTACACTATGAACTTGGTATTACAACTCCGGAGGAAATGCGGAGCAAACGCGAAGCAGATATTGTCCAGGTTTCACAGAGCGCTAGCTTCGCGCCTGCGGGGTGGGTCCGGGCCCGGGGTCGGGTGTATTTGAGGGCGGACCGTCGGATGGTGGGGCAGGGACGAGGAAGTTCTTGCGGATGGTCGCGATGTCGTCATCTGTCAGCCCGACGACGTTCTTCATATATCTCTCGACGCCTCCATAGCGGTCGTTTAGCAGCTGCAGGAACGCGATCATCGTCTCAGCTCTGGTGCGCGGGTACGCCGATTAGTAGGTGGTGTGCATGCCAAGGGGCGGGCGCGCCTACCGTGAAGAGAACATGTTCTGCGCGGCCTCGGTGTTTGTTACGAAGTAGGGCACAGTGGACAGGCGCTTCATGATCATCGCGCGGGCGGGCTCGCGGCCCACGCGGGTGAGGGCGTAATCTCGCGCTATCGTCTCGTCATCGACGCCCGCGAGCTGCCGCATGTGGTGAGCACCGACAAAGGCAAACGAAGGTAAGGCATACCTTCAGGAGAAGCGCGGCGAGCACGCCTGTCCTGTCTTTGCCTGCTGTGCAGTGGAAGAGACACGGGGAGTCTGGTCTATCCCTTATGTGGCGGAGGACGACGCCGAAGGCAGGGCCGGCGCTGTCTAGAATTTGCGAGTAGAGCACCATGAAGGCCTTGCTCCGCCGTCAATACGTCGCGGGGACGGGGTCGACGGAGGCGTACCTCGGTCTTGCCACTCGCGTAGAGCTCGAACCGTCTGTACAGTACACACGCAGAAGATCGGTCAGGGTGTCCCGCATGACGGGTGAGCAGGGTAAACGCACTTTGCCATGGCCTCTGGGCTGTAGTCTTCTGTCTTGAAGACGGGCACGTGCACGATTTCGACGCCGTCCACGGTAGGAATGGGGGTCTCGTATCGGACCATCTCGGTGTCTGAGCGGAGGTCGTAGACGGTGGTTATGCCGAGCTGCTTGAGCTGCTGCATTCCTGCGCATGGTTATAACAAGATGAAAACTGCGCGTGCTATTGTTTGCGTACCCTCTGGGGTGATGTGGGATATTTCGCCCGAGCGGTATGCGATGCCGGGCCTGGTGATGAGGCCGGGGTAGAGTGTGGGGTACTGGCCGAGGTCGCGGACGTTGACGACGCCGTCGATGGAGACGAAGGGCGGGCGGGAGAGCTGCTCTGCAACATATTCGGGGTCTAGCGCGTCGCCGTCCATCTCAGGAATAGGCTCAGTGCTAGGAGTCCTAGCTAGGAGTATACGGGTGCTACTGGAGTGAGCATGGCCGAGGTAGCCGGGGGAGACGCCACGGGCGCGTGCAGTTTAGGGCCGGCCTTCTCGTGTCTCATTCTGCACGACGCGTCCGTGTCTGAGTCCCAGCACACACTCCTCGCTCTCTCCTCCACGCACTGCTGCCACGATGGACGTCGACGGCCCGTCTTCTCCTCCTCTCCGAAACACCTCTCTCCCACCCAGCAGCGCACCCTACGCGTCCCAGTCATCTCCCGCCCGAAGCTCGCGGGCCACACCGAGAAGAAACCGCCCACAGGCAGACGCGCTCGGCCTGGCGGACGATGAGGCGGAGGACGTAGACCAGAACGGCGCACCTTCCAGGAGAAAGAAGGGCGCAAGGGGCCAGGTCAACGGTGACGTGCCCATCGTGAAGGACGCGGTTGGCGAGAGCGTCCAGGAGGCCTTCGAGACTTTCCTCAGGACGTGAGTTCAAGCCACAACCGCCTTCGCGTTCTGCCCCTCACCTCTGCTCCAGATTCACCGAGGAAATTGACCTTGCGCCAACACCTCGCTCTGATGGTGGCATCCCTTCTGCTCCCGATGGCGAGCTCATCTACATCGAGCAGATTCATACCATGCGCGAGTACGAACTCACGACCCTCTATGTCGACTACGGCCACCTCCTTCAAAAAGACGACGTGCTCGCGGATGCCATTCAGAAGCAGTACTACCGTTTCCTCCCTTACATCCGACGTGCCCTCCACAACCTCGTTGCCGAGTTTGAACCAGAGTACTTGAAGCTCAACCCAACTGCCGCGGCTACGGACTCTGTCAACCTCCAATCACGCGAATTCAATGTCGCGTTCTACCACCTGCCTCTCGTTTCTGGCATCCGAGACCTAAGGACGGACCGGATCGGCACGCTCATGAGCATCAGCGGCACAGTGACAAGGACGAGCGAAGTCCGACCAGAGCTCTTGTACGGGAGCTTCATTTGCGAGGTTTGCGGTGGCCTCGTAAACGATATTGAACAGCAGTTCAAATATACCGAGGTAGGTGACTTCTTCTCTGCATGCGGTCTGCAAGAACTAACATGCGAACTCATAGCCCAGTCTATGTCCGAACCCGACATGCGGAAATCGGTCCGCCTGGCAGCTTCAGATTGATACGTCCAAGTTCACGGACTGGCAGAAAGTGCGCATCCAGGAGAACCCGTCCGAGATACCCACTGGCTCCATGCCGCGTTCGCTGGACGTTATCCTGCGCTCCGAACTGGTCGAGCGAGCCAAGGCCGGAGACAAGTGCGTCTTCACCGGCACATTCATCGTCGTCCCGGACGTTAGCCAGATGGGGCTGCCTGGTGGAAACAAGGCAGAGCTACAGCGGGAGTCAAGTCGCGCCGGAGGCGCCGGCGGTGCGGCGAGCGTTGGGGGTTCAGGTGTCACTGGTTTGAAGAGCCTGGGTGTGCGCGATCTGGCGTATAAGACCGCATTCCTCGCGTGCATGGTCCATGATGCCGATGGTCGCGTAAGTTGCCGTCCTAAATCGCTGAACAGGTTGACTCATGTATTACTTGCAGGCTGGCACAAACATCCGCGGAGAGGAGGACGCGACGGAAGACGACGGACAAGCGTTCGCGCGGTCGCTCACAGAACCCGAGTTTGACGAGCTCAAGCACATGCTGGAGTCGGACCACATCTACTCTCGCCTCGTCGAGAGTATTGCGCCGACGGTGTATGGGCACGATATCGTCAAGAAGGGTCTGCTTCTCCAGCTAATGGGTGGTGTCCACAAGCAAACACCTGAAGGCATGCATCTTCGTGGTGACATCAACATCTGTATTGTCGGAGACCCGTCCACTTCGAAATCCCAATTCCTCAAGTGAGTCTCCCGCGTAAGTTGAAATAGAGAGTTTGGGACTCATTGAACCACAGGTATATCTGCTCCTTCTTGCCTCGTGCGGTTTACACCTCCGGCAAAGCCTCGTCGGCAGCTGGTCTCACTGCGGCCGTCGTCAAGGACGAGGAGACAGGCGACTTCACCATCGAAGCGGGCGCGCTCATGCTCGCGGACAATGGCATCTGTGCGATCGACGAGTTCGACAAGATGGACATCTCGGACCAGGTCGCGATTCACGAAGCGATGGAACAGCAGACCATCTCCATCGCCAAGGCGGGCATCCACGCGACGCTGAACGCGCGCACGTCGATCCTCGCGGCCGCGAACCCGATCGGGGGCCGGTACGACCGCAAGAAGAGCCTGCGCGCGAACGTCGCGATGACCGCGCCGATCATGAGTCGCTTCGATTTGTTCTTCGTGGTGCTGGACGAGTGCGACGAGAAGAGCGATCTGAACATCGCGAAGCATATAGTCAACGTACATCGGTTCCAGGACGAGGCTATTCACCCCGAGTTCAGCACCGAGGCGCTGCAGCGGTATATCCGGTACGCTAGGACGTTCAACCCCAAGGTGAGAATCTACGCTTCGAAAGAGCGACAATCAGCTGAGAAGATGCTGTAGATGACGCCAGAGGCCGCCGACGTCTTGGTGGAGAAGTACCGTATCCTCCGGCAAGACGATTCGTCTGGAGCGAGTCGGAACTCGTATCGCATTACGGTCCGTCAACTCGAGAGTATGATTCGGTTGAGCGAGGCTATCGCCCGTGCAAACTGCACATCAGAGGTATGGTAGTCCATGGCCTCCACAAAGCTGCATCCTCACAAAGTCTCATAGATTACGCCCGCATTCGTACGGGAAGCCTACACCCTCCTGCGGCAGTCGATCATCCACGTCGAGCAGGACGACATCGACTTTGACGAGGAAGAGCTCGAGGGCGAACGTGAAGGCGACCGTCGCACCCGCGCGTCCTCGCACGTCAACGGCGAGGACAGCCAGGAGGTCGACATGTCGGGCCTACAATCCGGCATGGACACCGACGGGCTCAACGAGTCCGGCGGACATTCCGCGGCGCCCGCCGCGGGCACGTCCTCCGTGGGTCCGTCGCGCGCGGGGAGCATGGCGCCAGCGCAGCAGCAGCAGCAGCTGGGGGAGGCGCCGCCGAAGCCGAAGCGGCGGATGGTGATCACGCACGACAAGTACGTGACGCTGCAGAGCCTGATCGTGCTGCACCTGTCGCGGATGGAGCGCGAGACGGGGCGGGGCGTGGACCGCGACGAGCTCATCGACTGGTACCTCGAGCTGAAGGAGGACGAGATCCAGGACGTGGAGGAGCTCGAGTACGAGAAGGAGCTGATCACGAAGATGCTCCGGAAGCTCGTCAAGGTGCGTTTGTTCTTGTGCTCTTTGTGCAGATGGGCAGGACGGGTCGCTGATGGTTGGCTGGGGTTGTAGGACAACTACCTGCTCGAGGTCCGCGGCGACGTGCAGGACTCGCTCCCGCCATCGATGGAGGAGGGGAGCAGCGGCCAGCAGCAGTCGCTCGAGTCGCAGGACGGGAACGTGCGCGTGTTCTACATGGTGCACCCCTCCGTCGACGTCGACGAGGCCACGTCATCCTCCATCCCTTAGTCGCCGCCTGCGTGCAGCTGTCTCTCTCATGTGGTCTCTGTGTGTGCGTTGTTCCGAGTCGCGAATTGTGCTGCTGTATCCGAATCCACGCTGTGTCTGTTGTATCCTTCCGCTCCGCTCCACGTTCCTCGTCGTGTAATCTACTTTGGCACAGAATCTCTAGGGAACATATCAAAACGGCTTCAAGTCTGCAAACAGGATTGCGGTCCGATTCGAATCGCGGCCACCCTGACGGATTCAAGCGGCTGGCCATATGCGTGTCTGCACGACGGCGGGGTAGGGATACAACCAGTTCTATTCCTATCTGTAGCCAGATCCGCTGATACACTGACTCGACCGATAATGAACTGGCGAAATCCCACAGGTCAACGACTTCACCGAGGTCCCTCTGTTTCGTTCCCTCTGAGATGTCACAGTTACTGCACTCTCGAGTTAGCAAGTCATGGAAGAGGAAATAGCCTCAAGCAGGGCGAACTCACCATGTTGCCGACACTAGGCTCCGTGAGGCTCAAGGCGTCCGCCAGCAGCCTCAGGTCGCCGGACTCGCCCGCGAGGACGAAGCTGACGTGCCCGTTGTGGCGCCAGCCCAAGTCGACGACCTCGTTCGGGCCGAGAACGCTGTCTTTCGTGGTCGGGACGAAGCCCTGCGGAGGGAGGAGCCCGCGGATCGCGCTGTCGGCGTTGCGCGTGACCGTCGTCGCGAACTCGGGGAAGCGCGCCTGGATGGGGCCCTTGTAGCGCGTCTGGAGGTAGAACGTGCACTGGCCGGCGGGGAGGCCGGCGAGCGCGTAGTAGACCTCGCCGGCGTCGTCGGTGGGGTGCAGCTGCGGGAAGCCGTCGTCGAACTCGACGTAGACCGCGACGGCGGTGTGCGCGGGGATCGAGTCGGGGAAGGCCCAGTGCTTCATCTGGTAGGAGTGCTCGTGCGTCTTGCGCCACTCGTAGGGCGTCGCGTTGAACAGGACGAGGTCGCCGCCTTGGCCCATTGTTCGTGCGTTCTGCGGGCGGGTTGGTCAGAGGGGAGTAGACGCGGTAAGAATAGTGGTGAACACATACTGATTTTATGTGTTGGTGTGTGGGATTGATGTGTGCGAGTTGTCCTCGAGCGACGAGGGCCCCGCCGTATGCTAGGATGGCTTATATACCATCCTAGCACCGCTCGCAGTGTGAAGACATTAGTTTAATTTTGCCCGTCCTGCTAGCGTCCGGGCGAATCAATCGTATCTCGCATGAATACCCAGTGCTGCTTCTTCGAGGAGACAGCTTGCGGGACCTGAGATGAAGGACGAAACAGGGTAGGTCAAGTGACGATCCCCAAAGACCGATGCGAGCGCACATTTGCGGTCCAGAGTTAGCCCGTCAAGTTGAACTTGACATGAGCGAAATGCTCATGCACCGGTGCCAACGCTGCCCCCGACGCCACTGGCGGTGTCTCCGGACAGACATATACACTCGAGGTACGGCAGCGTGCTGAGAGCGGCGACAGCGGCAGCATCAATACTTGCCACCGTCGAGGCACCCGGCCTACTCGGGGCGGCATATTGGGTTCCCTTCCCCTACTTTTATTGAGCTGATTGCTCTGACACTGAGAATACTGACCCGCTCGTCGATAAGGAAGCTCTTCCATTCATTTCTTGAAGCGTCGGGCCTCACGCGATAGGCCTTGACGTGAATTGAGTGGGATATATGAGGAGACAGTGCTGGTGCGAACTGCTGCGATGGAGGTAAACATCGGGGACTCATTTGTACTGTAGCTGGTGAGGTGGTGAGAGCCACGAAACATGCTGGAAGAGACTCAGATGACTACAGCATGGAGGTGGCGCGCGATGCTACTACCTCATCGTGATTCTTGACATCCAGATTAGGCAGGTCTTTAAGTTCGGAGCATAGATAGCTTGACGCCCACCGACCAAGCGGAAAATTCCCTGCCGACACACATTCTGTCGCTGAACCATCCCTTCGAGCAATTTCAAGCACACGAGATGTTGGAAAAAGATACTACGGATCAAAAGCCACACTGTCATTCCACCTTGTACTATAGACTACTGCATCCGGTGCACATCTGCCCAAATTCACGCACAACAAGAAACGTCCCCGCCACCGCTTCCACATGATGATTGCAAGGTACCCCTTCAACAACCATCACCCCCCCCCTCCCCCAGAAAAGGTCCGGAAGCTACAAGCGTTTGGCGCATGAGTGTACAACTTCCATAAAGAACGTACGATAACCACTAACGAGGTCAACCTCGGTCATTACGGCTAGGCGCCATCCTTGAGGAGCCAGAGATTCCCAAACTGGCCCGACAGGACGAAGCTGACGTGCCCGTTGTGACGCCACCCAAGCGGAATGAGGGCACCGAGCGCGCTGTCGGTGTTCGGCGCGGTCTTGGCGGAGAACTGGGGGAGACGTGCCTGGAGGTGCTTGTAGCCGACCTCGAGGTAGAAGACGGACTGTCCCGCAGGACATCCGACCATCTCGTAGTAGACCTCTCCGGCATCGTCACCCGGGTGCCTCTGGGAGCCGCCGTCATCGAACTCGACGTAGACGGTGGCCGAGGTGTGCGGCGGGATGGTGTCGGGGAAGTCCCAGTGGGTCATTTGGTAGGAGTGTTGGTGCGTCTTGCGCCATGTGTACGGGGTCGCGTTGAAGACGTTGATATCACCACCTTCTCCCATTGTTTCTTCTGCAACGGACATCGTTCAGAGAAGAGAGATCGCGTCGGCAACGGACTCACGAACCGGCAGTTGCTGGGATTCTGATAAGACTCTAGTGGCGGGGAAGAGGATAGCTGGCGGCGATGAGGATCGCTCCACTGGGGCACGGGCAGCTTTTATACTCATTCAGCATGCATGCCGCATTGCGTTCAAGGTATACTTCTGCGGCTGTCAACCTGGTCACAAGCAGCGTATGGAGTCTATAATGCGGCTGCGGCTTTGATGCGGGTCAAGTGATGACTCTCGGGGACTGTATGTGACAAGACATTGTCATTTCTGTCTGGATGGCCCGGTCAACACGGACTCTCGTACCTCAATTATCGGGCATGGTTCTTGCCCCGACGCCACCAGCGATGTCTCCGGGCAGGTGTATACACTTGACGTGGGGTACGATGCATGGAGCTCTGACTTGAATTTCCAACAGGCAGAGCTGCAGTGTTGTTCGGCGCTGTGTATGGGCCCTGCAGTCGTGCTCCGAGCAGATACTGACGTTGATTCTTGGGTTCAATGGTGCATCCCGTGATACGCGTCGTGAGGCCTCGGCTTCTAAGCTTTGACACGCTAGCCCAGAGCCGAAGGAAAGAAGCCGTAATATCTCAACCAGCGGGCTGAGTAGTAAAGTAATCCGTGGGGACTTAAATGACTGACTTTGACCTGATATCGCGATTTTGTTACAAGGTGTCTCGATTAGTCTTGGTTCTGGGCGTAACTGAAATTGATGAACCTTACTTACGTATTTATCCAGTGAGAGTCGTTGCATAGTCCGTCCCATCTGGATACAAAAACCACGGCAATTGGGTTCTGTACACACACTCAGCTAGAGTGTTAATCGCAATGGTTGTTCCTACAAAAAGCGGCGCGCAGTCTCTATGAGCAGGGACCACTGCATTAGACAGGATGTTCAATGACGGACTTGTCCCTCGCAATGGGGAGGTAGAGGCCTGAGGTGGATCAAGCTACCACTGCGGCGCGATCCACAGCCTACGAGAACCCGCGAGGACACGGCCTGTTTGGCGAGTGTCCGTCCAGGAGCGATGTCGGCTCGGACTTCGCATGTTTAAGATGCAACGTCAATTTTTACCCAGGTTCTGCGACTGTTGACGGCCATGCAAGAACGATGAAGTGATCCGTTCACGACCGTACTGCGGCCGAGTGGAAGGAATGACGGAGGAGGTGGGCGTCTATTACGCTAGGCTCAGGCCGAGAAGCGTTGCAGCCACTTCGTCCTCGCTTCCACCACTACCTCGACGGCACGGGGCCTCCTTCGCTCTACAACATACCCTGGAGGCTGCTGACGGCGGCAATATACCAAGTTGACAACTGCCAGTAATTCGGATCCTCGATACCCGCTCAACCTGAGTTGTCCGGAAACTCTCAGAACGCGCGCTCAGCCGGTCGCCTAGGACGGGCTTAACTGTATGGACTCATGTCGGCCGACCCTCTCATAGTGCCTACGGTCGTCCCTGGGGGCTCGTTGCACTTTGCGACCATACGGGCGGATGGAACGGTGCAGGACGTGCTTGATGTACTCATCGCGGATCCCGAGGCCGTTGCGGAGGTGATTGGAGACCTCGAGCCGTTTGGCTGGGCCGTGCAACGGATCCGTAGGGAACCGCATGGACGGCAATGGGAGGAGGACGAGCTCGAGGCTCTCGGGAACGGTGAGTCCACAATACTCACCCGGGTCGTGATGGCTAATGTATGAGTTCCGTGCATCGTTCGCGAGTACAGGCATCCTCTCCCTGTCCTCCCCCGTCGCTCCTTTGCTCAACGCGCCGGCACCTGCTGCGCGTTCACAAAGACACTTCTCTGCATTTCCGCTTACATCGCACCTACACACGCCAACGCTGCGCCTCGTCTCACTACACCCATTCCTCACCTTCACATTCTCGTTCCTACGCGTGCCGGAGATCCATGATGGCTTCCTGTGGAAGCTCTTTATATCCAGGTCAAGTACCGTGCGCAGTGCGGTCGACGCGGTCATCGATGAGCTGGGATTGACGAAGGCTCTCCCTGTACCTGGAGGTGGCGCCCTTGATTACGTCCTCGAAGAAGTGTGGACCTCCGGCCACAGCGAAAGTGAGATGGATTACCGTGTGCGATGTATACTACAATCATTAACCAACGGATTCCTGCAGAGGCGACCCGAATGCCTTTTGAGACCGTCTTGTCCGAGGTCCTCGAGAATCCGCTGTCCTCCAACCCCTATGGGTCCTCTGCCAGCCGGTCTTTCCGCTTCTGCGTTCCCGATGAATGGTATCGTCGATCCAAATCGCGAAGCACATCCTCGACGTCTACGGATGTATCTGAGGACACAATTCGGAGACTGGCCGACTTGCAAGAGGAGGAAGACGAAGACGAAGATGATGGCGAGGGTGGCACAGCGAAGCAGAAATCCCTGGAATCAACAGGCTCTCCGGATACCGCTCGTGGCTTCATGGCCCCCATGGATTGGCGCGGTTCGATCTCGCAGAACCGATTCTCTAGTATACTGGAGGGCTGGATGCGCCCACAGAGTCCTGTGGCGTCCGAGGAGCGTACGGCACCAGAACGCAAGATCGTGAGTGAGCCCAAGCTCTTGGAAAACAAGACCAGCGACAATGCCGCGAGCAGTTCCACGGCCGAGCCATCTGCTGAGGGCATCGACTCTGCGGAGTTCGAGCAAATGCTTGTATGTTGTCGAGAATCCTCAAATGCTCCGTCTTCCCTAACGTTGTTCAGGATGATCTGGGACTGAAAGGTCCTAAGAGAGAGGCCATGTACCGCCTTCCCCCAGAACAGAAGCGTTACTTGCTAGAATCAAACCAGGTATCCCGTGCATCCACGTTGTCAAGGAATGCCGGTGCCAAGGCGAGCAAGTCTTCTGCCGTACCCTCGACCTACGGCCCTGCAAGTGCGGCGGCAATGCTACCGCGCCTGGTTCCTCAGCTCACTGGCGACTCTGGCATCATGAAGCGATTCTCCATCGCGGGATGGAGCACTGGATCGGCATCCCCTCCCAGCGGCCCGCCCGATTCTCCACGCGCAAGTGTCGATTTAGGGAGTAGGCGGAGGGACTCCATGGTCTCGCTCAAGTCCCCTACAGAGAAGGTTCCGGAGGCCGCCCCTATACAGCCGCAGTCCACCGGCAGCTTGTGGACCAGCTGGTGGGCGTCCTCCGGCGGAGAGAAGGGGGCGGCAGGGGACAGGTCTAGGGAAGCCGAGAAGACTGCCGGGTGGTACGCTTCAGGAATTCGCAATGGACGCACGACGGACACGAAGCTCGTGAAGCACCTGATCTCCCTGCGTGTCCACCTGTCTACGGCCAATTTGGCGTGGATAGAGGAGTTCGTCACCACGGAGTCCGGCATGAACATCCTCAGCGACCTGCTGGCACGGCTGGTCAGCAAGGGAGGTAAGCGCAAGAAGCTGACGGACATCGAGGATACTGTCCTGCTGGAGACGATCAAGTGTCTGCGCGCACTACTAAACACCGAGGTGAGGTCGTCTTAGGTATCCCCGCAGCGATGATGCTCACCTTGGTACGCAGCCCGGCTTCCGAGAAGTCCTCTCCCATCCGACACTGATCACACATATCGCCTACTCGCTACACGGGTCTTCGGCCAAGCTGCGCACATTGGCCTCAGAGGTCCTCGCAGCGATCTGCGTCCTGTCGCTGAAGGAGGGTCACAAGGCTGTCCTCTCGGCGATGTCGGACTACCGGGTCGAGTTCGAGGAGGCATTCCGCTTCCAGGAGCTCATCGCGTCGATGCGTCTGCCCGAGATGACTGACGAGGATGAGGTTGCGAGCGACGCGGGATACGGCACCGAAGACGACGGCGCATGGGAGGCGCGGACTGCCTCGATGGCACTCATCAATGCGTTGACGAACTGTCCGGATTCCCTCGAGGACCGCATCCTTCTCCGAGAAGAGTTCAGTCGGCGCGGGTTGAACGAGGTCATTGTGGTATGCCGGATCCTTCACCATTCCGGAGAGTTCGTAGTGACGGTTCTTGCAGACGCTACGGTACATCAAACCGCCCGAGTCGCTCGTCACTCAGCTCGATGTTTACACGGAAGAGAAATTCGAGGACGAAGAGGACATGCGCGAGCGGGCGCGGGACGTCATGGATAACCGCAAGTCCCGCACGGAGTCTGAAGCTGTTGTGGACGATTTGTTGCGAATCGCCAAACAGCATGAAGAGTTGTATCCGATGATGCTCGCTACACTGAAGCGATATGGGGATATCTTCGAAAGGGAAATGGATTCGTGAGTATTCTCGATACGCTACCATTGCTTTCATTGACAGCGAGGCGTGTAGGCAACTCAAGGCGGATCTGTTCACCGTGCTCGATCGGTTCGTGGAGCAGGCTGCCTTGCTCGATGACTTGTGAGTTGGTTATGCAAGGGTACCTATGAACTGCGAGCTAATATGATATTGCACAGCGACGAGAACTGGTGTGCCTTCTTGCAGCGCTTTGCCGAATCAGTGCAGCATGTCACCGGCCAGGTTGTCGACGTGAGATTAGCCTCGGACACGGACCATTCTCTCTTGCAAGAGGAGATAGACCGACTCCGTACCGCTGTCGACAAGCTCGGCGACGAAGTGCGTTCTATACATGTTATATCACATTCTTTGCCCCTGATTATACGATCACCTTCGCTCAGCGCGCGCAACTCCGCTCCGAGCTCGACCAGCAAGTCGCAGAGCTGAATACGCTGAAGTCGGTGCCTGCCGTGCCCGTCTCCATTGGACGAGGTGCTGGCAGAGGAAACCACGAGGTTCGGTGCTGATTGACCAGCGATCGCACTGCGTAATTGACACAGTTTCAGTCTACACAGAACTTCCATGGACTCGTTCAGCGACTCGTACAGAAGGAGAAGCAAGTACTCCAGCTGCAGACTGAGCTGGACCGCGTCAATGCCCAGAATCCTGCCGAAACGCGAGAGAATGTCAGCTGCTCTCCCGTCTGCGTTGAGCATCTCACTCACCTCAGCTTGATGGTATTCGACGGCAGGATGATAAGGCGAAACGTGAGCGTGATCGGGTCAAATGGCATGCGCTCAACGAGGAGATCGCCAATCTCAAGGTCCAGGTATGACAGCGATTTTGTGGTCCCCGGAGTATGTTACTGATATCAACTTAGTCCGGCGAACTGGAGACGACGATCGGCATGAGGGACAAAGAGATCATATACCTCAAGCGCGCACTGGAGTCCGTCTACTCACGTTTCCGTTCTCGGGAAGAGAGCAGAGAGTCGGAAACCCGCGAACCCGATTTCGATGCACAGGCGATGGCCAGCCGTGCCATTGACAGCCTGACTCGGAAGGACGAGGAGATATCCGCCCTGCGTAGCGAAATCGAAGATCTCAAGGTCCAGCTGGCTGCGAAGCCCAAGTTCATCACCGAGCAGGACTACAAGCAGAAGGTAGCCCCGCCGCCGACATCGCCGCCGCCTCCCCCTCCGCCACCACCACCACCTCCTCCCATGTCGCCGTCCTCCGGGGGATCTGCTCCGCCACCGCCGCCGCCTCCTCCACCGCCTCCACCTTCTGCCCCAGGTATGGGACCTCCGCCACCACCACCGCCGCCTCCGCCATCATTGAATGGCTTCAGTGGAGGACCTCCACCGCCGCCACCGCCGCCTACCTCCTGGAAGGCTGGTCCGATCAAGCCTGCACGACCAGCCAAGCGACTGAAGCCGTTCTTCTGGAATAAGCTCAATGCTCCGGCGTTGCCATCGACAGTATGGGGCGAGATTCCGGCGGAAGCGGCTTTCGACCTAGGCGACCTGGAGTCGACGTTTGCTATCGACAATGCGCCGTCTACGAACTCGCAGCTTAGCGTCACTTCCCCGAAGAAACAGAATGTGACGACGCTGTTAGATATCACTCGCGCGAATAACATCGGTAAGTGGCATCAACGCCTTCATGACGACGTAGCTCATTCTAGGTCGCGAAGCCATCATGCTCTCGCGAGTCAAGCTCGGTCTATCTGAGATCAGGAGAGCCCTGTTGGAACTGGACGACTCGAAGTTGCCTGTTGATGACTTGCGAGCAATCAGCAGGCAGCTTCCCACCGCCGAGGAGGTGCGATACCATTGGTGAAGTATCGATGAAGATAGCTAACGTTCTTTCAGATGACCCGGCTTCGGGACTTCGGTAACCTGAGCAAGCTTGCGAAGGCAGACCAGTACTTCGGGGAGATCATGACCATCCCGAGGTTATCTCAGCGACTGGAGTGCATGCTCTACCGGCGGAAGCTCGAGTTGGAGATCGAGGAGATCCGCCCGGACTTGGATGTCGTTCATCTAGCTTCGCGAGAAATGCGGTCATCTCCGCGTTTCAAGCGTGTGCTGCAGGTGAGCTATTACGCCAAACCGTATCGTCGCGGAACTTACTGTTAGGATGAAGGCTGTTCTCGCTGTCGGCAATGCCTTGAACAACTCTACGTTCCGTGGAGGCGCTCGGGGCTTCCAGCTGGAGGCGTTGCTCAAGGTTCGTCCTTCATCTTGTTAAAGTGCACACCAGGTCAGCATTGATAGGGTGACTACAGCTCAGGGAGACGAAGACGGTCAAGGCGACCCCTGACTGTCCTACACTCTTGCACTACTTGGCGAAGGTGCTGTTGAGGAGCGAACCGTCCCTGGTTACGTTCATCGAGGATATGCCACATGTGGAGGCTGCAGCTCGAGGTGGGTTGGCTCAGTACTCCTTAGCAGGGGTTGAAGTTGACATCTCGCATCAGTCTCCGTGCAAACTGTCATGCAATCTGTGCAGTCACTCGTGGGTGGCCTGAAGCAAGTGAACGACGAGATTCAGGAGCTGCGGAGGATGCCGTCTATCCCGCAAGATCGCTTTGTAGTTGTCATGCAGGTGGGTGTCACACCACTGGGGCTCGTAGGTGTCGTCGCTCACACCTCTCTAGCCTTTTGCAGTACAGATGAACTCCGTCGTCGAGTCTCTCAAGAACATGGCGACCGTTTTGGAGAGTGATTTGCGATCCCTGCTAGCATTCTACGGGGAGACCCCAGATGGCCCCGAGGCTCCGAAGCCTGAGGACTTCTTTGGCCTCGTCCTGTCTTTCTCATCATCGCTGCAGAAGGCCGGCCTCGAGGTCCACAACGCCGCGCCCAAAGTCGAGCCTCCGTCACCCAAGATCACCGTCGAGGAGCCATCGTCTCCGGCTGGCGAATCGGTGAGCGCGCTCCGATTGTGTCTCCCGGCTATAGCGCTGACCATCACACAGACAATCAAGGGTGGCGATGTTCCTCCCGCCCCGAGCAATGGAACGTTGCGGGCAGGGCGCTCGTTCGGACGGGGCGACCTCGACCAAGCGATCCGCAGTATGCGGACGGGGAAGCGGAGGGAGCGCGCCCCGCCGTCACGGCCGCTCAGCAAGATCTTCGTCGATGGCGCACGGGCGAGCCGCGTCTTCGAGTAGGTGCTCCGCTGCACGACGACCGCGCCCGGATCCAGGACAAGGCTGTATCTCTGAGGTATATTGTAGACTATGCTTGAGGGCAATTGCTGTATCTCGACCAAACTAACGACTGTAATGGCTTATACCTTGGTTATCTCTGTTGCAATCGAGTTCGTGGTGTGTCATAGATAGATCTGGTTTAGAGGCGAGACTTTGTCGCAGCGCTCGACACAGTCTAGGAAGAACTTGAAGAAGCCGTCGACCTACACATAGGACCGAGCAGTGAGTCCATCAGTTAGACACAGAAGCGTAGGCGGGGAGACTGACATCGACTTTCTCCGCGACGAGACAATTCTTGCCGTTCCTGCCCCACGAGTCGTCACACTGGCGGTAGTTCCATACGTCCACGACGGTCTCGCCGACGGTATGCGACCCGCTCAGCTCGACGTCCACGCGGAAGCGGCGGCACGTGAACAGCTCTGGGGCCGCGACGTACGCGATCGTGAGCGCGTCGTGCAGCGGCGGGCCGTCCGTGAAGCCGAACGTGGACTTGTACGACTCGGTGAAGAAGTTGATGAGCGTGGAGAGCATGTAGCGGAGGTGCGTCGCGGGGGCGGGGAGCGTGCCGGAGGGCGAGGGAGTGAACATCGGGTTGAGCAGCTTGCTGTGGATCGCGTGCGTGACGATCGCGGTGTGGGTCACGTTGAGCGGGATCATGGTCTTCTTGACGGGGACGTCTAGGACGATTTGTGCGGCTTCGGCTGTGTGACCGTTAGTGTCGAAGTATATAGGAGTGCGTGCATAGAAGGTACTGACGATCGCACAGAATATTGAACTCTGAAGACGACAGATATCAGTGTCAAGTAGCAACCTCTCGGTCAGAAGCGTACCTGCGGCCGCTGAGCGGTTTCCAATCCCTACGCCTCCGCCCATGAAGACAAACTCCTCTGTGGCAGAACCCATGTTAGTCGTGGACGGCCCTGCTGCAGCTAGTTGTGAATGAGGGCGACGAACCAATACAATTCACCAGCTCAGGGTACACACTGACGAAGAGTGCGACATTCGTCATCGGGCCCGTAGACACGATAGTAAGCTTTCTACCGATACCACCTTTCCACTTCATTTGGACAGCCTTGGCCATCGCGTCTATCGCACGGATGGTCTCACCGTCGGTGAGGATGCGGGCGCGGACCTCTGGCCTGTCCGCTGGAGGTAGTCCTTCGACGCCCCCTAGCCCGTCCACGCCGTGTATCTCGGGATCGTGTCTCTCAGGGCGTATGAGAGGTTTCTTTGCGCCCGGGTAGACGCGGATGTGTTCGGCGGCTGCGAACGCATAAAGACACCGTGCAGCGTTGTTGTTGGTGTTTTCTGCACTTGCGTTCCCGTGCACCTATCATCAGCTGAGTACGGTGATGTTCCCACTCAGTCACCGTTGGTCATAGCCGGACGTACGGTCGATATCCCCAACAGATTCACATTCAGACAATGCAGTGCCAACAAGATAGCAGTAGCATCGTCGTGACCCTGTGTAAGGTGCGATGTATGAGCACATGTGCAGTTACGACTACAGAAAATACTTGCTGGATCGCAATCAAGCCAGATTGCCCTCATGACGGAGTGGAAGACAGAGTCAGCAGTCACACACGGCGGATCCCAACGTTTGACTCGGAGTCGTATGAGCGGCTTATCACCTTCTATCGCTCTGCAGCGATCAGCACGTTGAGTAAGTATGAAAACCGTCCGATCGCCTCCAGCCTGAGGTCGTTGCTTCGTCAACACCTCGCATGAGTTTTATCTCAAAGCAGCATTGAATAGAGGAAGCAAACCGATCTAGCAATGGAGGTGCTAGTATTGCATGCGGAAGGGGGCTTAGCCATATTGAGGGATGCACGGCTTATGTAATCCATTTTTTGGGCAGACGGCCGTGGCTGAGGCGCACACGACCCTTGTGCTTTGCCGTCGCGGGACCGACCACATCCAACAGTCAGCGATGGACCCGCACTCCCGCTTTTCTCACTTCAACTCCCGCCAGACAAAGGCCGGACCACAAGCATCCACCTCACGCTTCATGGACTCTGCCAAACCCACCATCTCTCTCGAAGGCTTCACGTCCAGGAAAGGTCCCAAGACCCCATCCACACCGAAGAAGTCTTCCCCCTCGTCCGCGCTGTACATGGAGAGACCAATAGCCACCAACTCAAGGATCAAGCAAGGTTTGTCGCCAGACGGCTCGAGGGCATGTGGCTAGTGAGGCTAACCGGGGCGAAGATGAGCAATACAGGAAGGATATGCATCTTGCTTTCGTCAATAATGCACTCCAGCAGAAGTCAATGGTACCCCCTCCTTCTCGCTCCTCTTCCCGACGCCGACCTCATTCCAATCCTGCGCAGGGTATCAGCGACGCATTCGATGAGTTGGTGGACCAGTTCAATCCTAGGAAGATCACCCCCGACGCGCCCTCCCCCGCACCCCAGTTGCGTCTGTGGCTCCTGGCGCTTTCTCATGTCGTTTCCCGACTGGAACGCGTCCATTCCTCCCTTGTTGAAGCGATTGTCAACCTCCCGTGGACGACGATGGACACAGGCTTCGTTAGGACGTATACCAACTTCATTGGTATGCTAGTCAGTGCAAGGCCGGAATACTTGTCTCTCGTTTTGGGGAAGATTGCACAAGGGCTGACGTACCGTACGTCGTCCTTGATTATCTCATATCGCTCGATGCTTACCCCACTGCAGAGTCGGGTCTCCAAGCCTTGAATGCCGGTATGCCCGAGAGCTCCTCCAAACCCCTTACCCGGCGGATCGTATATGACCGCATTCACTTCCTCCTGCGCCACTTGCTCTCCCTGGTCCCTACCCTCCCTTCCACACTGCAACCTCTTTTGGCCCGTAACTTCCCACACAAGCGTCAGGATCAAACAGCGCAGGTTACATACATCCGCAACCTCCTACGCGTGACGGATTACTGCCCCGAAATAGCGGATCGGATTCTTGCCACTGTGATTGATCGCGCTATTCAGATCGACGTGAGTGGCTTTCCTCTCATACCGCGCCGTGTGGTGCTGAAGACAGCCATGTTAGGTTGAAATCCAAGTCGAGCTTGAGGAATTGGAGGAGCAGCTGGATGCTCAGGAGCATAACGAGATGTTCGAACTAGATCCATTTGACACTGTACTGGGTCAGGAAGGTGATGAGAGCGACTCGGACGAGGAGGATGACGGGGAGGACGATAACTTGAGTGATCTCTCGTCCGACGCCGGGGGTGACCCCGACGACGACTCAGACCAGGCGGACGAGGCGACGGACTTCCAACACATACAGAACATGGTCAACAAGCTGGACGCCATTCTGAAGATCATCTTCGACCATTTTAACCAGACCCACGCTGTCACGGATCCCGTCGCCCGGACGCTTCCTTCCACACCATCCTCCCGCTCCGACTCTCCCTACTTCTCCACCGAACCACCTCGAGCCATTTCGCCCTCGAGCCTCGAAGAAGGCAAGGCACTCCGTCGCGCACAGTTCAACACCCTGCTCTCCATCTTCGACCGCACGATCCTCCGTACGTTCAAGTCGCGCTACACACAGTTCGTCGTCTTCTGGTACTCCTCGCTCGACCCCGAGTTCGCGGACCTCTTCCAGGGCATGCTCGTCTCCAAGTCGCTGCTCGAGGAGGACCAGCCGGCTGTCACACGCGCGGCCGCGGCGAGCTACATCGCAAGCTTCGTCTCACGGGCGCAGTTTGTCGACCGTGAAGGCGCGCGACGCGTCGTTGCCGTGCTCTGCGAGTTCCTCCGTGCGCGGCTGGACGGATTCGAGGCCGCGGCGAAGGCAGGCGTAGCAGGCATGCACGTCGCGCAGCATAGCGTGTTCTACGCGGTCGCGCAGGCAGTGTTCCTCATCTTCTGCTTCCGCTGGCGCGACCTGCTCGAGGACCAGGAGGAGGTGGACGAGTTTGCGCCCACGCAGGGCCCACCGAAGAAGTGGATGCCGGAGCTCGACGTCGTCCAGCGCGTCGTCACGTCCGAGCTCAACCCGCTCAAGGTGCGTCTCCCCGCGAAGAATCAGCACGACCCTACGATCTGACGCGTGCCACCATAGGTCTGCTCATCGAACGTCGTAATGCAGTTCGCGCGCGTCGCGCACGCCACCGGGTTCATCTACTGCTACTCGATCATGGAGGCGAACCGCCGCTCGGAATACGCGCCCTCCACCCCGGGCGCGGGGAACGGCGCGCACAGCGGGCGGTTCCCCAAGGGCCTGCGCTTCGAGCACACCATGACGAAGGAGCTGAACACGTTCTTCCCCTTCGACCCGTACAAGCTCCCGCGCTCGGGGTCGTACATCCAGGGCGTGTATCGCGAGTGGTCGTCCGTTGCGATCGACGACGACGAAGACGATGAGGACGAGGATGAGGATGATGACGAAGATGGGGAGGATGGTGCGGAACAGGTGGACATGGCGTCGTCGCAGCCCACTGGCATCTTCATCAACGGCGCGCGTGCGCCTTCGGAAACGGGAGATGAGGCAGATGGGCTGGGAGAGTCGTTTGGGGGCATGAGCATCAGTCCTGCACGAGGTGCCCATTTGCAGGGGGTCGTCGTTGCATAGTCTGAATGGTAATTTCTCTTCGGGTTATTCTGGTTATTGAAACACATACTTCGCATGTACTGCTGTTTTCGCTGTGTCGTTGCTACATTTCGCTATACATCGCCCACAATACTATGGTCAAGTTGACGAAGCGGAGTGAGGTTCGCGTGGCAATCGCAAAAGCTAGTGCAAAGTCGGCGATGTTCAATCAGACTGACCGCAAACTTGGCCCGAGTGCCCAGTTTTGAGAGGTGTTCCCCGTCCGAGAGACTCAAGATAATGACACGCCTCGGTCGTAAGTAGTGTAGTGCGTCCTCAATTCTATCAAGAAAACATGTAATCCCGCGGCTGGAAATAGTGTGTATCGTGTCCATCGCGGAAGCTACGTGGAATGTATGCTGTAGTGTACGCGCCAAGATCTAGTATGCGAGGGCACTCCTAAGGTGCTCAAATATAGTCCACGTTCTTCATCTCGCCCGCCGCGAACAACGCCTCGTCGAGCGCCTCGTCCGGGACGTCCCCCTCGTTCTCGCCCTCGTACCCGTGGTCCTCCTCTTCGTCCTCGTCCTGCCCGAACACCATCTCGTCCTCCGACCCCGGCTCGGACCCGGGCAGCGACCCGGGCATGCTCGTCATGCTCCGCCGCCGCTGGCGCTTCCGCCGGAGCTTCTGGCCCTCGACGTCGCCGTCGTCCTCCTCGTACTCGGAGTCCGAGTCGTCGTGCAGCGTCGGGCTGCTCGAGCGCGGGCTCCCGACCGTAGACGAGGACGACTGCGTGAGGCTCGCGAGTGTGTTGCTCAGCCGCTCGAACGACGTCATCTGCCGGAGACGGTTCTCGTTCGCGACGTCCCCGTTCGTGCGCTTCGAGACGCCGGACGCCTGGCCGGCCTCGGTGGCGGGCGGGGGCAGGTTGAACTGCTTCGAGGGCTGCCGGCTGGAGACGAGGCTGAAGTTGCGCAGGCGCGCGAACGTGCTCTGGTTCGACGTGTCCGACCGCGCGCTGAGCGCGGGCGAGGGGGGCGAGAGGTCGGGCAGCGGGAAGTCCTGGATCGGCGCCTTCCAGTAGTTGAAGTCTGTGTACTCGGACGCCCACTTGCGGTTGATCGGCGGGAACATCTGGTCGACGAGGTCCGTCATGTGGATGTAGGACGACTTGTACCCGGCGAGCTCGAGGAGCTCCATCTTGACCTCCCCGGAGGAGTCGATCGTGAAGATGCGTGAGCTCGGGATGTTGACGCTTCTATATGACAGCGCGTCGGTGATGCGGTTCCCGAAGCCTGCGTAGAACGGATTGTGCGTAGGTCCGCCGAACAGCTTCTGGACGTCGCGTAAACACGCCATCTTGAACACTTCCGGTTTCCGCATGATGACCTCGCTAGTACACAGTCAGACCTCAGCGATGTGCACGCATTGGCTAGGGACGTACCGATGCAACGACGCCATCAGCCGGTCGGGACTCATGATAACTGGTCCCTCGGGCAGCTGGTAGTCGTTCTGCTTGATCCCCTTCAGGTATTCTCGAGTGGAGTCCGCTTGCCCAATGGCGCGGGAAGTCAGGTAGAGGATTTTGTACCCGTTCCGACAGATGTCGGTGTACAGCTTCGCAACACCCATGTGCGTCCAGTCTCGGCCAATCATGGTGAAGACGTGGCCCAGGGCATCCGACCTGTTAGCGTTCGCTTGAGCATTTGTGACCCACATGTTAGACAGCCTGCTCACTTGGTGATTGTGCCGTCGATATCTGACACGACCACTGAGTCTGTGTAGTCCCAAACGAACAACCGCGCACTGCATGCCGCTACTCCTGTGGCGGACAGGGAGAATGTTACCGAGTTCGCGCCGGGCTTCAGGTTCAGCGATTTCTGCACCAGTGTGATGTTAGCATAACCATAATAATTCTCGCCGACTACGATTCACCGCGTACCAGTTGGTCTGAAGTCAGCCGCAACGTCTTCGCGAACCTCTTATGCTCCTCCGGCTCACGCTTATCCTGTGTCGGCGTACTGGACGTGGACTCAGGCGTTCCAGGGAGCGGAGGGGCCGATGAAGACACCGCTGGCCGCCGAATTGGCGTCTCCTGCGCTGCCATCGCGGCCTGCATCTCGGCCTGCATACACGCACACGGCCGAGTGAGTAACGCAAACGCGCCCCTGAAGACGTTCACAACGCACCGCCGCCGCTGCCGATGGCTCCGAGTTTGTATGGCTCAGATCCGGGCGCGCCGTCTCCGTGCGACTCCGGCTCCACCAGCGGACCCACGACGACGACGTCGGCGCCCTGCTTGGGGAGCTGTCGGCTGACGTCTCGTTGCCTATGGCCGTGATGGAGCGTTTCGGTCGTCGTTCTTGGGGGGCGGGCTCGTCGCCCTCCGACCGGACGGCTTCGTCCTCGGAGATGGGGGAAGGCGAGGTGGGGCGGGAGGAAAGGTACGAGTTCTTGTCGCGCAGGGCGGATTCTCGCCAGGTGACCAGGGCGTCCATAAGTGGCGATCCGTCTTGTCGGCGGATGTACCTAGTAGCCATCGCGTCAGCAGGAAACATAATGTACACCATGCCTATGCCACATACTTGTCTCCGGCCCATCTCAGGACGAGGTTCGGGTCGCTGACAATATGCTCGTCGGTGAGGAACTCGTCGAAGTCAACTTTGCCGCGTTCAAAGCGTTTCTCGTCCTCCACCTCGTCCTCGCCACCCAAAGGCCCGGCAGGAGACTTCCCGTCGTCAGCGGACGGCACGATCGCAAGCTCAAACTCGACAGAGCGACCTTCGATGAACACTCTGAACCGGGTAGGATCCGCCTTGTCTACGGTGAGCCGCCCCCCAAGGCCGTATGACGCACTGTCATCCTGGTCAGTCTTCCCAGCAGCGTCGAGCGCGCGATTTCGCGCGACCTGCTCGGCCTCGGGAACCTCTGACATCATGCGACCCTTGCCTTTCCGCGGCGTTAGGTCGACCGAGGTCCCCGAGAGGTGCGCGTGCCCATGTGAGTGCCCAAATGTGTGGGGGAATGTTGTGCGCACGGGCGTCTTCTGCGGGAAGTTGCCCCACTCCCATGTATACGTCTCCGCGTCGGGAGACTGTACGGCGGGGAGAGTCGTGAGGTGTGGGCGCGGGGCAGTGCCCCTGGAGGGTGTGTGCGGGGGAACTAGGGTGTCATCGAGGCGAGATGTGGAGGGTACCGGGTAGTCCTCGTGTTCGGGCGGAGGCTCAGAGGTGGCACGGAATGGTGGGAAGGGAATGGCGGATGATGTAGATGGCCCTGGTGAGGGGGAAGGCGTTCCTTGGGAAGACGGTTAGGTTGAGACCATGTTGGTCACAATGTATGCTTAGACTACGCACTTGATGGACCAGGAGTTCGATCTGGACTGGACGTGTCTGACCGGGACGATCTTCTTGAACGTTTGGACGTGAGTGTTGCGTCAGAACCTTCGCGTCCATGGGACTGTGCATGATAGCCGTCCGTATCAAAGACCATGTCTGAATGGTTGTCTGGTCAGGACCTGACACATTCCAGGAGAGCCGTACCGCATGCACTCACCCTTGGTATACCGCACGTCAGGTTCGTGCACATGTTCCATCTCCTCCTCTGGAAGGACTTCGTCGCCCTTATCCTCTGTACGGGGAAAGTTGACTGCCGCTTGGTGCGTCGCATTATACGTCGCAGTGGCTTTATCCCTAACGAATTCGCGGTTTCCCTTTTCCGCCTCCTTGATTGTCTCGAGGACAGTCTTGTCCTTGAGCTTGTCTGCCTCATTCTTCTCAACCTCGTGCGCGACGCCTATCATCGCCTTCCCGAGTTCCGCCGTACGGGAGAGTATGCCCTTGGAGCTGCCAGCTTCGGAAGTTTTCTCAGGTTGTGTAGGTGGTGTCGGGGAGGAGGGAGGTTGAGAAGTGCTGGGCTGATCTTCAGACGCATCGAGGTCGAGGAACTCGGGCTCTTGGGAGTTGCCTGGGGTTTCTTTCGTGGGGGACGCTGGTGCGCCGAACCGTCCGGTCTGGCGAGTGTGCGCGTTCGTCTGCCCCGGCTGCGTTGCCTCGAGGATGGGACTGGTCACGAGCGCGTCCGGGACGTCCTCGTCGGTCTCGAACACGAAGAAGGCCTCTCCGGCCTCCCCGATCTTCATCGAGAACGGCACGAGTTGGCCATTGACGAACACGTCAACCTATGCGGGTGAGTTCGGGAGTGTACGGAGTTCGAGGACGGGATGCGCGCACCTTCTTGTCCTGAGGCCTCAGAACCTGCCATTTCCCGAACCTGACGTGAAACGGAGAGCATACATACTCGGTCTCCTCATCTGTGAGCTGTCGTGGGGGCGCGTTGGCCGGGAGCTCGCCGATATTAGATGGTCTGCGGACGACGATGACGTCGATGGCGCCTGTGAGGGTGGACGGGTTGAGGTCCTTGTAGTACTGGTACGGCGCGCTGATGGCGCTGACCGCGCCGCGAATGTAGTTCATCGCGCGCGTCGACGAGGAGGTGGGAGAAGGGCCACGGTGGTGGTGTTATGGAGAGAGGACGCCGCAGCGCGCGGCGTGCGTCGGATGGGGAGAACTCTGGTGCAGAACCCCAGGCAGAGAAGGCGCTGAAATCGTCGGACGAGTGTCCTCGCCACGTGCGTATCACTTGCACATGATATTCGGAAGGGGTATGTGTTTTTCGGGATGGAGAGTCGAGAGCGGCGGCTTGCGAGAGACGACGTCAGAGCTGATGTATCGTACACGCACAGGATGCGTGGTGCGTGGATAGACCGTGTGGTGATACACCTTGAGCTTGTAGCCGACCCACTCATCGCAATAGCAGAAGCGCAGTGCACCCGTGTTCAAGCTCATACACTCCACGTCCAGTCGGGCCGACAAGGATAGCTCGCACTCATGACAACTTGGCTATCGGGACTACTGCGGATCGACTTGCAACACACATGCATAGCTGAGCGAAACACCCAATCCTGTATACCAGTAGAGGCTCAGAAAGACGCCCAGGCAGGGATCTTTGCGACGAGATGTATTCGCGTAGGGTACAATGCACAATCAATGGCCAGCCCGACCATGCTGCTCGTTGTATGTTTCGTGGTCGAACAGAGGGCCAACAGGGGGCTTGCAAGGCGTAAGAGGTGAGTGTGATCCCTGACTGGGCAATATTGATACATACTGGCAGGTTGCGCTCCCTGGGAACGGGCCATGGTGTTAGTGGGGTAGGCGCGCCGGGAGCAATATGGCACATACCACTTCGTGCCATCGGGGGCCTCGGGCGCTGGAGAGCGTGTTCGTTGAGCACCACAGCAATACGGAGCATGCGTAATACTCACGGCGGTAGGGATCGGGGTGCTTGCGATCGGCAAGGGCAGCCTCGGCCTTGTCAAAGATCTGAGCAAGGGCACGAGGATCATGAACATCCCTGAGCATACCGTACAGCGGGATACATTGTCATGAGTGAACCTGGCTCTCGTTTCGGGACTGTACATGCGCACCTGTTCCGCTCAAACTCTGCTCGGATGGCGAGCGCGCGGGCCCTCCAGAGGTCGCGTTGGACGATCCAGTTGAGCTCGTTGTTGAGGATGCGGCGGTAGAGAGACTTCACATAGGACCTGTGGGCCGCCGTGAACGGCGCGGGGAGGGACGACATGGTTCGGTGCTGGACGGGCGTTGCGCGCTTCCCTCGCTCGTCGTCGGCGGCTTGGGCGCTTGCGGGGTTTCGCACGTGTGACAGTATGTGACTGTGTCACAGCGGCGACGCGGCCACGTGACGGGCGCGCACAAATTGGGCGGCTATGGGTGCTGGCCTATTCGGGCAGGAGGGTGTTTGTGTGTGTGGGTGTACGCGCCCGTCGGGAGGAGGATATTTACCACGGTTCGGATTGCGGCCAAGGCGCGCAGACTGGCGTTGCTCTGGCCATCGTTCCTCTCTTCACGACCGCGACTACTCTTCCGCTCGACGGCTCGCCCGAGGCCTTACGCCAACACGCTCAACGCACACGACGCTCCCTCAAGACCCTGATCGTCCAAGCCTTCAAGAACTCACGCCAACATGATCCCGCTCATCCCTGCTCTCGCCCTTGCTTTCGTCTCGTTCATATCCTCAGCGTTCGTCATTCTTCGCATTCTCATTCCTATCCTCCCACCACACCCCCTCAGCCGTCGAGTCGCCCCTGTGAGTCTTGCAGTTTTTCCAGTGCCCCATTGATACTGACAGTCGATTATGATTATGCCCAGTCTGAATTTGGTCTTCCTAACTACCGGTCTGTCTCCCCTGCAGATAAGAGTCACCTCTGGCTCGCCGCTTGCGACGTCCTTGCGCTCGCTATCTTCACATGGCAAGTTGTGAATGAATACTTCGGCAGCCCTGTCGACTACGCCATCGCCCATGACTCTGCTTCCGCCGCCAGGCTCTGGTTCGCCCTGACATTGAGGCAATCGTGCCTCTTTGTCGTGTCCGCGCTTACCCTCCTTCACGTGCGCATGGGTCGTCCCGTTGCTTTTGGAGGCAAGCACTGGATGCTCTGGGCACCTACCCTGGTCCTGGTCGTGACCTCAACCGTCCTCGCTGGTGTCTTCGCTGCCACCAACGTCACAGGCCTCTTCGTTGGCCTTGTCGCATACTCCACTTCCATTGCGGTCCTCAGCAGCATTGCATTTGGCTGCCTTGTGGGCACCTTGGTCATCATCAAGCGCAACCTTGCTGCTTTCAACGACATCCGTGACCCATGGCCGCCCGCTAAGGTTATGGAGGAAGAGAAGCCTCGTCCGTCCTTTGCCACCGAGGACATCGACGCTCTCAAGGACGGCAGCTCTTGGATTACTTCCCGTGCTAGCTCCCGCTGCGAGAGCGTTTCCGCGTTCTCTTTCTCAACTCACCATACGCATCACTCTCGCGTGCCATCGAACGCTAGCGCGCGCATGCTCCCGAATCCCGTGACCGCGTCGTACCCTTCGCTCGCGCCCAAGTCGTCGTTCTGGTTCAACCCTGCCACTCCCTACGGCAGTCATGAGGCAGTCCCTCCTGTTCCGCCGTTGCCTGCCCTGTACCGCGCTTCGTCAACCATCAATGGTGACCCCGACCCGTTCAAGCGCCAGGCTCCTCGCATGGGTTCCCAGTCGTCCTGGCTCACCGAGCCCTCGGTTTACCAGCCCACCCTGTCCAACTGGTCTTTCCCTACCACGCAACCCCCGTCGCCCCCTCCCAGTGCTGCTACACTTCCTGGCCTGGGCTCCGACATGTTGCCCTCCACTGCAGTGTCTCGTCCCATGACCCCGGCTATGGCTAGTGCAGAAGTGCTCGGCGGGTACGGCTACGTAGGGGAGGGCAGTCAGGCCGAGAAGGGTTTCAACAGCTTCTCTTCCCAGTCGTCGGGCGATCTGGACATGACCATCTACCGTACCGCTGGATGGCTTCTCATGATTTGGGTTCCCCTTGTAGGTCTCCTTGGTCGAATGCATGCAAGCCAGTCACTCACATTTTTCGCAGGGCCTCAGCCTTCCTTACATGTTCATGGTTTCTCCTGGTTCCCCGACCAGCTCCGTTGCTTCGATTCTGCTGATGCTCTCCGTTACGCTGTCGTCACCCCTGCTGGCTATCAACATCCTGTTCCGGTCTCCGATTCCGATCCCCTCTGGTCTCTTCGACACTTACAGTGAACCTCCCTCTGCCGTCCTGCGTGCGCCGTCTCCCCAGAGCACCGCCCCCTCGTACAAGTTCTCGCACGAGTACAAGCGCAGTGGTAGCGTCACCGTCGTCGAGGGCCGTCGTAGCACCGACGTCTGGCTTACCAACGGTGACGCTGTCGATGGTCGTGGCAGGATTGGTCGCGCACTCGGTCTCCTGCAGCCCAAGCCCAAGCTCGCTGTCCTCCCTCCCGGCGGAGAGCAAGTTCCGCAGGAGCCGCTTACCCCGCCGCTTCCTATGCAGGAACGTTCGCTGCCCGCTACCCCCGCTCAGTCTGAGATCAGCGCTGAGCTCGGCCATACCCGCCCGCGCAAGGAAAGCAAGGCGAGTTCGTACTACTCTGGTGCATCCGACAGTGCGGCATTGCAGACGCAGATCATGATCGCTCAACGGCATTACTCTGCCGTCGCTATGCGGATGGTCGTTCCTCCCTCTCCTACCGGCGAGCGTGCCCCGTCGCTGGACGAGTCTGCCATTGGCGTCGCTGTCAGCGGCGTCGAGACGCCTCAGACCCAGAAGGCCTCCCGCCCGTCGCAGCATCTCCGCGTCCGCTCTGTCTCGTCGATCACCGGTAGCATGAGCGACCGCTTCCCCGTCAGCCCGCCCCCGGCGTCTCCTCTCCCGCCTACCCCGCCCTCCGTGCGCGAGCGTAAGGCGCGCCTGCTCTCCCACCGCAAGTCTCAATCGCAGTCCTCGTCCTCAGTCGGCTTCTCGTTCGGCGCCGTCGGTGGCGACGACATGGCGGAGATCGACGCGCTCTCGGCGAAGGTCCTCCCGCTCCTCGTCCCCGGCCTGAAGATTGGCACGGACATGCGCGTGCGCGATGACTGGGGCCTGCCGTCTCCGCACGACAGGCATGTGCACCAGACGGGCACGATGAAGAGCTCGCGGACGGTTCCCGCTGAGATGGGCGGCACGAGTGGCTTCTCGACGGACTTCTCGTCCGTGGCCATGCACTCGACTCCGCTTGAGCAGAGGAGGGGCCTGCCGAGGCAGAAGAAGACGTCCCTGCACAAACGGCACCACTTCAGCTTGCCTAGGTATGTACTCCCGCGGGATCAGTCCTACCAATACTGACATCGCAGTGATCTCAGTCTTAGCCTCGGTAAGGACGGCGTACACGCACTCTCGGCCTGGCGCAACGAGCTTAACCGCGCTCTGGAGAACAAGCTCAACGGGAAGTCGAGCGACCAAAGCATGAGACGCAACACCGTCTACGGTGGCGAGCTTGTTGCCAACTCGGGTTCGAACCTCAATGTTGTCACAGAGGACGATGAGCTCCTGCGCCCCGCTTCCCCCGCTCAGCGCGAGCGCCCCGTATCCGCTCAGACCTTCGGCCACGACACACTTGAACTCCCGGTCAACGACCGCAGGGCCAGCTCGCGCAACTCCTTGGCGACCCTCATCACTGCGCTCGACCAGGAGCTGCGCATGCCGCTCCCGCCGCCCTCTGCCACGTCCGAGATCACGCTCTTCGACCTCGAGAACGACTTCGGGAGCGAGGGCCCGCTCGCGTCCAGCACGCCGCACGAGTCGCACCGCACGCAGCCCAAGTCCAAGGCGCGCCACGTCCCGCCCGTGCCGAAGATGCGCGACGGCCCTACCTCGAGCCGCCGCTCGAGCATCAAGTACATCGTCGCGGACGAGAACGCGCCCGAGTCGCCGCGCATCGAGCTCGCGCCGAAACCGCAGGGCCTCGCGCAGTGGTCCGCGCGCGCGATCCGCCCGCTCGTGCCCAAGTCGCCCAAGTCGAAGAGCAAGAGCAAGAAGGCGCCCGCGCCGAAGCTCGCGTCGCCGCCCGCTGGGGGCCTCCGCCCCCTGTCGCTCCTCCAGGAGCGCAACCTCAACCAGGCGGTCGTTGAGACGCGCCCGCTCGCGCTTGGGAAGAAGAGCAAGGGGTCGGACGAGAATGCGGATCCGACCCCATCGATGGGCAAGGGCATGCTCAAGCCCCTTCGGCTCTCGCGCAACGAGACGACGAAGGAACGCGCGCACCTGCGCAAGCACGAAGTCGTTCCCGACATCTCCGTTCGCCCTCCCTCTGAGGTTGAGCGTGGCTTCGCGGGCTACTATGGCTACGCCTGAACGAATCCAACATACCTCTCAAGACCATCTCACATCGACGCTGAACTTTTTCCACGCTGAGGATTTTTCCATGATACGTACGTTTGCTGATGAGCTGTCGCTCTGATTCCTCGTGTTTTGTTTCTGCAGTTCTTGTCCGCTCGCATCGCTTTTGTCGTTTGTTTTGTCCTGTCATCGCTGTTTCCCTGCTCCTCACGTCTCAACGCTTCCAAACGTCTCTGAATCGTCCCCCCTATGCCACCTATGCTTTCCCGTCCTCTCTGTCTCTATGTTTCACTGATCTCTCGATACATACGTCCAAGCTGTCTCCACTACTGTCTATACCGCCTCACGTCGCACGCTATAATGCTCGCACTGTCTGTTATGTCGTACGAACCCCGCTCCTCGCTTTCTTCGCGCACGCTACGCGTGCCTCCCCCTTGCTGTTCCCCTCGCATATATCGCATCATATACTACTGTTACTCGTACATCGCTCGCTCAGTCTCGCATAGCTAGTCTACACGTCGCTGACACTTGTCCTTATGCTCTTCACTTACTCTAGCGCAAGCTCGCTCTCGTGTCGAGACACCTTTGCAATTGCATCTCCGTTATCACTCATCCTGTTGTGCATCTTGTTAAAGAGAAGCCGCGCGCAGTCGATCGGCCTGCGGTGCATTGCAAGTGCAAACAATATGGTACACATCCCGTACATGGGTGAACTACTACATCCCGGGTCCGAACAAGCAGACCCAGGCAGTTGGAGGAGGACCGCCCTCTCTGATTTTCGTCTGGCCACAGTATGCGATGATGTGTTTGGAAGGATGCCAGGACACGGTCGGCGAAGGCCCTTGGGCGGGCACCCGATGCAGCGGCATGCCGGTTTCCACCGCGCACTGTAGTTGTCGCAGTGTCAGCCTCCAAGAGTGCAACAAAGTGGAGACAAGAGAAAGGGTGCTCACGATGTCGATGTAGTTGCCCGCATTGGCTATCGCAATGAACTCCCCATCGTGCGAGAAGCCCAATGCGTTGATGGAGTGGCTGCGCGTGACGCGTGTTAGCAGCGGCATTCTGCGTAGCATGGATTGTGTAGCTTACTCGCAAGCAGTGATCGTCCGTACACAAATCCACTCGGAAAGGTCGAACAGATTCACGATGGAGTCGTGACCTCCAGACGCTAAGTAGCTGTTTGCGTGCGAGAAGGTGTTCAGCTGCACACTCCTAAGAGCTATCTTCCGAACTCACCGTCCCCTAGGGTCAAGGGCAGCAGCGACACACCCGCCGACGTGCGCCGGTGTGCTTTGTATGGGGTTCAGCCCTGGGTAATCCAGTATCCGGATGGTGTGTTCCGACTGGTGGGTCAGCACAATACCGTCGCCGGCATGGTTGAACGTCGCGGTCGACGCGGAGATAACTTTCTGTAGAATGCGTGAGATGGTGCGTGGCGTATACGACATGGCAGGATGTATACCCCTCCGATATCGGCTTGGTGCCATTGGTCTTTGGTCTCGTCGCCCTCCTTGCCGTATGTGAGCACACACATTTGGCGGTTGATGGTGGTGTACAGGATCGTCTTCCCATCGGGGGAGTAGTTCAGCTGCGAGGGTGCTAGCTTGAGAGGGATCTGCTGCACGTGCCGACTTTCTGCGAACGGTGTGAGACGAGAGACATCATTGAAGCCGGAGCGGACGTACGTCGACCGTCCCAAAAGACGACCCTCCTGTCTTTCTGACTTGAGGTGCAGAAGAGCTCGGGATGTGTGGGGTTCCACGCGAGGTAATCGACATCGTCCGTGTGGCCGCCCGAGTAGGTAGTACACGAGCGCGTTTCTAACTGCTGCAACTTGAGGCGAACGTCCAGGGGCGAAGAGAGAGCTGATTCACGCACACTCTTTTCTGGGGACCATATCCTGACGACCTTGTCTATCCCGACCGCGCCCAGCTTCTTCCCGTCGCAGCTCCACGCCGTGTGGTTCATGGCTTGATGGGAGGACGCAAAGCGCATCTCGCGCGGCCTGAAGGCGGAGAATGCAGGAGACTGCGAGGAAGAAAGCCCAGGTTACGAGGAGCTCTCCAAAGCGAAGGGTAGCCAAGGTGTTCGTACATGGACGCCGCGCACCGCGAAGGTGGTATGCGGGGGCGGAGAGGGCGGCCGTTCCGGGGGCGGGATTTCCTCCTCCTGGGGATTTGTGAACTGACTAGACATGTTCGGATTTGCGCGTAACAACGAGGTAGATGCCTTCGATATTTAAAGAGCCCGGAGATACAACCAGCTTTAGCAGTTTGGAATGGATGCGGTCGTGGTCGCAGTACGGGAGGAGGAGGAGATGGCGAAACCGGACCGTGCATACGGCGATCGGTGCGCTGCTCGTTTTGGCAGGTGTATTGGAACACACATGACACCATCGCAGTGCGGTATCATCCAGTCGGCCTTCGAGAAACGACCATCGTCCGCATATGCAGCCTTTGTAACTGACTTGTATACTAGGAGTAGTACTGGAAGAGATGCCAGGACGCACACGAGCACTGGATACGCATGTACACTTAGAGTCCTCAGGCTGTATATGTGGGTGCCTAAGAGATACAAAGTAGTATTCGAACCTACGTCGCATGGTACCCCGGAGGCGGTTCTATAGCTTCCCTAATCTCGAGAGTCATTTGCTGTTGTGCCATCTTCATCCGCTCCATCTCGGCCCTCAGCTCATTCAACTGCTCGTGCAGGACAACTTCCGAGCTGCTCTCGCGCGGTTGCGATGCTGTTGAGTACGTCCGAGTGCCAGTCCCTGTGTGAGTCCCAGTGTGGGCAGGAGAAAGCTGAGACGTAAAGGTGGACGTGCCAGCCTCGTCTGACGGCACGCCAGCAGGGATTCCCTTTGTCAGAGCGTCCTCGACCTCTCGCACGCGCCGAGCGAGCTCCGCCTCGTGTTTTGCAAACTGCTTACGCGCCAGGCGAGCGATCGCGTTGTCTGGCCCCGCGAGCCTGGTCTCGGTGCCGACCACCACGAGGCGAGGCTGCTCCTCTTGGGTATAAGGGATGAGCGTCCTACGGGGCGGAGACATGCCGATGAGAGGCACAGCTGACTCAGAAGGTGAAAGCTGCCGCGAAGACTCCGGGTCTCCACGAAAGCGAGAGGAGGATTGGGGATACGTATGGCTCAGCGTAGGAGAGTTGTCCTCGTAGGGTAGCGATTCGAGCGTTGATACGTGATTGTCGGGAACGCCGTCGCCTTGCGACAGCCACTTAGACTGCTGTACGTCGCCGGGATAGTCCGCGTTGGAAGATGTCGTGCGGCGGCGTCTCCTGCGAAGGAATACGAAGAGTGCTATGCCAGCGGCTAGAAATGCCACAGCCCCTGCGGCCACCGCCCCCACAATGACGCCGACGCTGGGATGAGTACCTGGGGACGTATCGGCCATGACTGGTCCGGAGTTCGTCGGAGAAGACGACGAGGGAGATACGGCGGTGGTCGCGAGATCTGAGCTGGAACTTGTGAAGCTTCGTGAGCCAAACTGACGTGCGTGCAGTAAGCAGGGAAGAGGGGAACTTACGTGTATAGCGCGTAGTCGAACAACATCCGCGAGAAGCCTACCGAACTGATTCGCAGCGTGTGCTTGCCCTCGGCCACGGACCCGTTGAAGACCTGCACGTTGTAGCGAATCGCGTAATTGCCGGACGCGTCCATCTGGCCGCTGACGTCGTGGTAGAATCTGCCGACCTCCTGACCGTCGAGCTCGAAGGTCATGTTCGACACGGCGATTTCTACGCGGTCGACCTCGGAGACGATGCAATACACAGCTATCGAGTTTCCTGCCACGCCCGCTTGACGTGAGCTGCGGTACGCGAAGGAGTCAATGGGCACAACACACCTTCGAAGGCGAGATCGATGGTACGCGGCGGGGCGTCATCCGTCGAGCCGACGGAATCGTGCCAGGTACCGTTCCGAACCATTTTCGGGTCCGGCCTCACGAGGCACTCGTCGTCATCGGAGGCGCACGGTTGGCCTTGTGACCATTTGGCAGCCGGAGAGTACACTGGCAAAGCTCCTGTCGCCTCATCGCCATACGTGTCGTCTATCGCGATCGTCCGAGCGGCAGCCGCGACCAGGCGGAAAGAGCACAACAAGAAGAGAAGCTGAAGGAGCGACATGGCGTACAACGCCCTCGGCTGGTATCAGCTTGAGACGCTCCCCGCGAACAGACTCGGAGAGAGGCGAGCTGGGTGGTATGGAACGGAGAGGTGCAATGGGGACAGGCAGGCGAAGGCAGTCGGCGGCATATCGAGCCCAACTCCGCCCAAGGTCCTTGACGTGGGTGAATAGGACGTCCATGTGGTGACTGCCATTGACGTCCGGCCGCCTTCTTGCTCACTGCTACTCACAAGCTGGGTTATATAGAGTGTCAACTAGGGCGAGCTGGAGGCAAATGATTGACCGCGTCAGTCAGAATGAACGCCGAAACCCCAGAAGCGGAAATCCACTCATGCCATCTCCTGTCACGAGTTTGTACACTGGCACGACCCCGAAGTCCCCGGAGGTGTCTATACACAGCGCGGACGAAGAGAACGGGTGCCGCGCTGTGGAGGGACCGTAGCGAAGGCTGAGTGCCAGAGGTGTGTGGACGTTATAGTGACGCATCTGAAACGCCACCAGGTGTCTCCTGCACTGTGTGCGACTTCCGAGCGAGCGGAGGATCGGGATATAGTAATATAGCGATGCACCAAGCCGAGAGATGATACTGCTGAACCTTCGCTAACGTCGACGACACGTACAGTGTGGATTGAGACTTACTTTCCAGTAGGCGTACGAGGGTTCTGTTGAGTATCAAGACACGTGCACTGCTGCTGGCTGTGCCAGACAACATCGGATGAAGACATCTGGTGGGACGTGACCGATGGTTAGCAAGAAGGTTGGGATCATCTCTCAGACGTCTCGAGAGAATTGCACCTTGAACCGGGCGGGAACGCTGTGAAATTAAAGTCAAAGACCGAGAGTTCAAGGGCGCACCTCGAAATCATCTCCGGCGCCTGATGTGATTTCTTGACGGGTGCGCCGTGCGGGTGTGAGTTCCAGAGAGAAGCAGGATGGTCGAATTGAAGTTGAGAGGTGATCCCAAGCCGGCACTGGCAGGCCGACGTGCTCGTATAGTAAGCACAGCTGGGATACCCGGCGTGAGGACGACCGGTAGGCATTGCACGCGCGCCCAAGTTTTGCCGCTTCGAAAGGTGCCTTCTAGTGTGGGCGAAGCCCATTAACTCTGGACGGCAGCCACAGCCTCACAGCCTTGGGAGCATGCGGACTACCGCTACTGGGGCTGGCAGCATGCTCGGGACGAACAGCTGCGGAATCAGGAGTCCACGGGGAGGCGTTCATGAGGAATGGCGACTATTTTGACCGCTGAGTAGGTTCATATCGGCTGAGCGCAGGATGTTCCTAGATGCGAGCCCAATGTTCATTCAGTCATCAATCTTGACACGACTCTTGACTCACAGAAGACGATATCGTATTCATATCGGCTGCCCAGCACACCGCCCGCAGCGCGACGCACCACATATGGCACTGTATCGCCCTTGAAATTCTTCCCGAGTGGTGTTGTGCGCTCGGCCTTGGCTCGGTCGCCGCACAGGTGATATTCAGTAACCACGGTCACAGCGCGGTACAGGGACTGGATTTGCCGCACCCAGCATACATATGTTCCTGATCCCGCGATCCCGATTGAGACGAATTATCACGATCGTCGCAGGGTGGCCACAGTGGAAACAGACCGGTGGTTTGATGACCGGAGTGGATAGTCCCCTCGTGTTTCGCCTTCTCTCGTCTGGATAAACGGCTGCGACGGCACGCGGTGGTGATGCGTACACCGAGCAGCGGTCATGGGCCCAGTGCGAGCCTCATGTCTAGATGTCCCTGGCACCTCGCCGGGCGGCTTCCGTTCTTCGTGCGAGGCACCCTATGCACGTCGAGAACCAGGCGGTCGGTGCGGCGGGGAAGATTAGTTGGGGCAACTTAGCCTGAAGTGGACCTCCGACGCCTGCGATATTGTTGTCCGGGAGTGTAGGGTATGACGCGTCGCGGAGGCAGCTCAATTGCTCGATCCGACGTGTAAGCAGGCACCTGCGAAACAAGTTGATCAACCAAGCAACAGTCAGTCGATGCATAGCTACTGAGCATTTTCAGAATCCGGAGTGGCGACTTACCGCTGAGAAGGATCCGTCGGAGACACATGTCAGCACGATTGTATTTGCGCCGCTGTACCGCACTTGGCGGAAAGACGAGTTGCAGAAGAGCCGGATGATTTTCTGCTTCCGTCTCGGCCCTCGGTCGACAGTGCGCCACGCAACCCTGGGGCGACCGTTGGCAGATTGACCCGCCGGCTCATGAGCTTTGGCTGTACGTACGGAGACGACCTCCGGCACCCGGGACTGCGCCCACCGACCCGGACGTCGCCCGGACGGAGCAAGTGCAGATTAGGAACATACGTATAGGAGCTCGCCCGAATCGTCAATCCGAGCAAGGCGGGCACGATCCGAGGCGAGCTGCTGAGCGTGCAGTGCTCCGGGGGATGGAACCGCGAAGCGGCTCGATTCAGTTAGAGTATGGACGGACGCGTGGATACTGCGGCGGACCCGGCTTGCTCCCGCTGACGCTGTGCGCGCCGCGCGACTACACGCAGCGCGAGCGCCGGGTGTGCGTGTGGACGCGGTTCGGACGCGCGCACTTGCAGCAGTACGGCGATCTCAGGGCGACGACGGCGGGCGGCACGACACTGAGAAACTCAGAGGAGCACCCCGAACGGTTCCAGCTCCCAATGCGTTGATGCGTCTGATTGTAGCCTTGCTCGGGCTTTCTCCCGTCCCGACGCGGGGAAGCGCCGAGAAACGTTAAAAGCCTGCGTGCAGTACGTACCGTTCGCCAGCCTGAACTCACTCTCTGCACGTCATGGACCCTGCAAATCCCGCCAGCTTCAACCACCGCACCGAGCTCCTCTCCACAGGTCGCCGGTACCACTTTGTCGACCAGCTGCCCGACAACTACGACCCCGCCACCACCAAGACCCTCATATGCATCCACGGCTTCCCCGATTTCTGGTAACGTCGAGCAGACTTCCGTTGTGGGCGCCAGTGTATTGATCGAGCCCGCGTAGGTACGGATGGCGCTACCAAATCAAGCCCTGGGTTGAGCTCGGCTACCGTGTCGTCGTCCCCGACAAGCTGGGCTACGGCGGCACCGACAAGCCTCAGGACGAGAGCGAGTACACGCCGAGGAAGATTACGAACGACATTGCTGCGCTCATGGACCTCCTGCAAGTCCCGAAGGCTGTGAGTACCCCATGCACGCAGTGTCCATGCGTCTGACCACTCACGTTGGGCGGGCCCTTTAGGTCATCATCGGGCACGATTGGGGCTGCTTCATGGCGTCTCGCTTTGCCTTGTGGCATCCTGATAGGCTTCTGTCGTTGGTGCTGTGAGTACAATCAGCGCTCTGCACCCGTGCATTCCTGACCACACGCGTTCCTCGGGGTTTCCAGCATGTCAGTGCCATTCGTTCCGCCGGCGAAGGTGTACACGCCATTGGAGAAGATAGTAGAGAGGGTTCCGAACTGGGGCTACCATCTCTTCTTTGCGGATAAGGCCTCAAGCGGCGTCATCGAGAAGAATGTAAGCGTTCCCTGTCGTCACCACTATAGCAAACGATTTCTCACTGTATATCGCGCAATTAGATCCTCAAGTTCACCAAACTGATATGGCGGGATAGGAAGAACAGCGACGCACGGATATCGAACTGGACACTTCCTGGGGGGCTCCCAAAACTCCTCAACGACGACAAGTTTAACCTGGAAGGCCCGGTGCTTCTCAACCAGCAGGTGCGCACGCCTGATGCCGGTATAGAACAACTGGGTACTGACTCATGCGATTCCACGCAGGAATCCGACTACTATGTATCGCAGTTTGGCAGGAGCATGCATGCCCCCCTGAATTATTACCGCACAACCCTGCACCGCTTCAACGAAGAACAGGGTGAGTTCGCTGCGCCGTTACATCGTGGTATCTGCTCACCTTGGGGCGATCGGCATGCAGACCCTACAATTCTGCAAGCACCCCGGCCCGATCTACCAGTGCTGCTCATCATTGGCAAGGACGACCCTACCTCAAACCAGGGCGCACTGGACGTCACGAGGAAGATGATCCCACAAGTGCAAATCGAGCTCATCGACGGCGTAGGCCACTGGTTGATGATCGAGTGCAAGGATTATATCAACGAGGCCATTCCGCGCTTCGTGCGGAGCGCCTCTGCGGGTGACGTTCAGACGAAGTTGTAGGCTCGTGGCTTGTGGCAGGGACTGTAGAGTAGGTTATGGACCACATCTCTGTACTTTTGTTGCGACTAGCCAGTTTCTATAGATGTCATGTGCGCCATATGTCCGCCTAGGCTGCGAGCACGAGCGAGCGGTTGTATGACCGCAGATCCTGGTCGGGTCCGAATGGCTGATCGTCAAGTCAAGCAGCGAGCACGAGTCGTGTGCTGCGGCAGCAGCGGGGGGCGTGTTATGGGAGGACATGAGAGAAAGCAGAGAGCCTGACTTGGCCGGAAGAGGGCTGGCAGATGGGAGTTGCTGACAAAGCCGTGGACAGCGTCTGTCTGACGCCTGCGGCCGTCGTGTCCTCCGTCCTCATTGCCACTCACGACGTCCTCCACGCCCTCGAGCTCTCTGCTATCCTTCTCGCCTCGTTCTTTCTCGCCATCACGCTTTACCGACCCATCCACTGCCATATCTCACATAATCAGCAATATCAGTAACGCCGTGCGTGCATCCGGCTGAAAACATCTGCGACATATCGTGCTAACCGCCCTTTGTTTTCACCGTCCTAGACCCTGCCATGCCAACCGCTGTATCTACCTCCGCTACGACCTCGCGCAAGCCTATCGAACGTACTGTCTCGAATCCCATCCCGAGGAAGCGTCGCGCTGTGACAAGGAGGGGTCGGGCGAAGGATGAGTTCGAAAGCGACGACGAAATCGAACGGGAGGTCAGGACAGACTCGGAGTCCGATGATGACCACTCCTCGATTGATTCAGAGTCGGACTCAGAGTCCTCGTCCGACGATCTCCACGCAGATGCCCACTCCGAGGTCGTAACCCCTAGTACGACCCAAAGTCCCCCTCCCGTGGAGCTCGAAGGTCTCTCCCGCGGCCCCTCCAAGGATGCCGCGGGAAGCCAAGCTGCCATGTTCTCGGACACGACGAACTGGGCGGAGATGGTCGCGGACGAGGCGACGAACGGTGCATCAAGCCTTCCTGTCATCGATTTCGCTGACATGGACGCTGCTCGTCTCGAATCCACGGCTCCACCACCTGCCCCCCGGGCGCGCAAAAACAACAAAGCTGCCAAGAAGTCGGCCGCTCGCGCGACGTCCGCTCCCCCACGCCCTGCTCCTGAAGCCAACGCAGAGACAGCCGTCGCTGAGGAACCCGCCGTGGAGGAGGAGCCCGCTGCGTCTACCTCAAGGGAACACGAGGCTGCTCAGTCCACATTCCCAGGACGCTCGCGCACGCAGTCCGCACGCCAAGCATACCAGCAGCGCCTCGAACAAGACCCTTCCTTTGTTCCGAAAGTGGGAGAGTTCTGGGGCCATGACGATCGTCTCCTGGACAAGGAGTTCCGTAGTCTGAGCGGTTGGTGGCGCGGCCGGTGGCAGTCTCGGGGCCGCGGCCGTGGGGGCTTTAGCCTCCGCGGACATGGACGCGGAGGCTTTGCCCCTGCGCGTGGGTCGGCATACGGGCAGGATGAGGGCGAAACGCACGGTGAAACCGTACAGGAGGAGGTGCCCCCGGTCGAGCGCCAATGGACTCACGACGGATTCGAGGAGATGAAGAAACGAGACGAACGGCGCCGCGCACAACAGGAAAAGCAACAGCCGCCTCAGGCCTCACCCGTGCGTGGGTTTGGTTTCCGCGGACGAGGCTTCGTTACTGCGCGGGGGAGAGGTGGATTCGGTCGCGGCGGAGGAATCTCCCCACAAACATCGCAGCGCCCATTATCTAGCGTGACGATGGGCGATCGCGTTTGGTATGCTCAGAAGCCGGAGCGGATGTGGACGAAACAGCACGACATCTTCCTGTACAACGACGTCGCGACCAAGCCGCGCCCGGGCGTGGCTCCCGGCGTCCGGGTGAAGCTCCCTGGCTCGAAAGAGTCGACCATCGTCCGGATGTCCCCACGCGCACATGCATCTCGTTCGGCCGACAAACATCAGCCCATGCCGTCCGTACCGGATGAGGGTGACAAGGCATTCACTGTCCGGCTGCCTCCCCGCCCTGGGAAGGAGAAGGCCGTCGAACAGCCCGCTACGGCGCCCGTGGTGCCCGAGGTCTCCGCGACTACCGTGGAGGAGCTATCCATTGAGGAGATATTCACCGTCCGACCCCACGTTGTGGCGAATCGTCGCATCGATCTCTCCATCCCGTCAACATCCGCGGCCGAGGACACACGGCACCATCCATTGTCAGCGAATGTGCCCACCCGCACATCCTCATCCTCCTCGCGTGCAGCTCCAGACGCCCCGCGCAATCCAATCGAGGAACTCATCACGCAAACCTCTGTAGCTACGGGCAGAACCTCACCCAGTCCACAAATACAGGAGACCATCCTCCGTCACCCGCCCGCGGCGGAAGAGGAAGCTTCTCGTGCGGCTCCCGGGCCGGTTGAAGAGCCTCAGCCACAGCGTCCTGCACCGCCAGTGCTCCATCCTCTGCAGACCAGCTTTTCTCCGGTACCACCGACGTCGCCGCCGTATGGGTCCCCGTACGCCTACGCGCCCGCGCTACCACCTGGCGTGGCTGTCAATCATCAGGGCATGCCATACGAGTACGCAACCGGCCGTCCCGTGTACATTCAGCCCACGCCTCCGCCGATGTTCACTCCGCGTCCGATGATGCACGGCCACCACCCATCGCTTAGTGTGCCATTCGTCCCGTCGCATCTCCGCCACCACTCGTCCGCGTCCCCCGACTACCTCGCCCATCCCCACACTCCTCACACGCCACCGGTCGCATCGTTCGTGGATCCGGCTACTGGCGTTCCCATCTTCACGCCAGCACGTCAAACAAGCCGCATCGAGATCCGTGCTCCGACGGACGCCTCCGACGGCAAGAAGTCAAGACCGTCTCACCAGCGGAGCGGGCTTTCGACTTCCAGCATCTCGGCGGCAGATGCTCCACAGCAGGGCAATTACTATCCATCGCAGCCCGTCCCCGGAGATCATGCTTCCGCGGAGCAGGGCGAAGCGTCGCAGCAGCAGCAACAGCAGCAGGCTGTCGAGCTTTCCCAGGCGCCACAGATGGACCCTGCCATGGCTTACGCCCCATACCCTCAGCCGTACTACTACCCCGAGCAGTACGGCTACGCTCCGTATGTAGACATGTCGCAGCAAGTCATGCACTACGAGATGTACCCGCCCGAGCACCACCCCTCCCACTCTCAGCCTGTTGTCTACTATTAGTTGTGTTCTCTCCTCTATCTTGCATCTGCTCTATCATGTTCTGCTACACACGCTTGGACGCGTCGGTCTGAGTCTGTTTCCCTTTACGATTATTCTCATCCCCCTCTACTCTGCTTATGCGTCGGTATGACTAGTGCGACACCTCCGTTTCTCTCTGGTCTTTTCTCTGCTCCTGTACGAGACAGTGCCGTAGTGACCCATGCAAGTTACATTACATGTGCTCTTCTTGACTCTACCCCATTATCTCGATTCTCGTCACGATTCTCCCTCCACATATCATCAGATGCGTCATTGCCTGGCCTTTCTGTATCGTGCTACGTCGCTTTTACCTGTGGCTCCCGTGGCTCCCCTCGCATGCAATGCATTCAATTTCCGTAAACGCAGCTTCAACGCAGTCGCGAAGAAACGTCTATGAAAACAATCGGATGTGCGTGTCTAAGTCTATCGTCGAAGGTTACAACTCTATGAGTTCGTTCAGTGAGGGACGTTGTGCTCCGAGAAGCCAACGTAGCAAACTCTAATCCTCCCGATTCCGCATGTTCACTCAGATCGGCGCCCCACCTTGGGTACCATCAACCAGCATACACCCTGCGCGCCCAGCAGCGCAACGACAGTCGGCTCGACGACCCAGATGCCCTTCTTCGTGCTCAGCACGCCGACGACGAGCGGCCAGAACGCGCTCCCGCTCTGGCCGATGGAGCTCATGATCGCGAACGCGTCGGCGTGCATGGGGCGCGGGATGAGCCTGCCGCCCGCGGTGATCGCGGCGGTGTAGAACGTGGAGATCGCGACGCCGACGAGCGCGGTGCAGACCGCGGTCGACGCGAGCACGGGCACGAACCACGCGACGCACTCGAGCGCGATCGCGAAGAGCAGGTAGACGATCACCGCCGCGCGCTCGCCCATGAGCATATTGAGCGGCGGGAGGAAGATCCGCCCGAGGGCGATGCCTGGAAACATGCAGTCCGGAGGTCAGAGCCGTGCGGACGGATGACGAGGAGACGCGACCGACCGAGGTAGAAGCACGAGGCCACCCACGATGCGCCCTCGGGGCTGCCCTTGCGGACTTCGAGGACGTAGGAGATAATCCAGCCGCCGCTGTCAGGAACGCCGCGTTATTATGGTTCAGCGTTTACGGGATACCGAGGGGCGAAGCTCACATGGACTCTTCCGCTCCCACGTAGAGCATGAGGAATATGGCGAGCGTCCAGACAGCACGGCTGCGGAGGGTCGCTTGCAGGACGCCACCGGTGGAGGTGCCTTCCGCCGGCCTCTCATTGGGTTGTTGGGGAAGAGCGTGCAAGTTGCGGAATGCGAACCACGCCAGCGCGAAGACCGGGATATTGAGCGCGACATTGGTGGTGTAGAAGAAATGATACTGTCGAGTCCACTGTGATCAGCGGCCGCATGTCAACCATGTATTTGGGCGAGGACTACAAACCGGAACTCCTCGAGAGACCATAGCCGTTGCCACCAAAGGGCTAGCAAAGGCGCCAAGTCCGTAGATTCCGTGCAGAATGCCGGTCCACATCAGCGGCTTATTGAGGATGGTGAAGTAGGCATTACACAGGCCGAGCTGTTCGTTCAGCCCATGGCATTAGCTATCCACGGCGAATTGTTGAGGTCGCTAGCGCACCTGGGTAGCAAAAGCGGTACCAGTAACGAAGTACGCGAAACACATAAGCCCGAAGTTCATCTGTTGCGAGCTGTTGATGATATTCTGTCGTTGAATGAACACGTGAACATCTGCCACAGCATGAAGGTCGTAGGACTTACGCCAGCCAACTCCACGAGCACAGAAATGAGCATAGCGTGCCCGTAGCCTACTCGGCGAGATAGCGTGCCAGCTCCAGCTGCCGCAGCCACATATCCCAAGAACGTCGCCACGAACAGCACGGACACGCGGGCGTAATTTATGTTGTAGTTCCTCTCGATGTAAGGCAACAGAGCACCCGTAGACCCTCCGCTGTGAAAGCTGCGGCATCAGCGCGTATTCCTAGGCAGGGTGTTACGAGAAGAGCCGCACGGAGAGATACTCCATACGGCTCTCCCCGGTAGCCCGAAGATGATGTACTGACTTCCATCCAGCTAAGAATAGGGTCGTAAACGCGGACGCCATCCGAAGGCGACGAAGTGCCTTTGTCTCCAAGAGAGGCTCTGCAGAGACCTCGGAGACCATGGCCGGAGGATACGTAGGAGCCAGCGCTGGCTCAGGAAACGCCTGAGTGGTGTCGCCCATTCCAGACGCGCCAGGAGGAACGGAGTCGACTTCACCCTTCTCCGCTTGGGCGATCCCCTGAACGGTCTCGCCGGAATCGAGCCTACCAAACGGCGGGCGTGTGGCAAGGTAGGCGTCGGTCTCCCTGGTACCGGGTGTCGGAACAGCACCGGATGCTCCGACGACCTCAGTGTACGTGTCTTCGCGTTTGGCGAGCTCCGAGAGCGATGTTGAAGTGGGCTCGTGAACAGCCTGGTCCTCAACGCCCGCGCTCAGCTCGAGCGGAGCAATGTTCATACCGGCGAGACGAATATCAACGCCAGTGGCCATGGCAGAAGACTGGGTGTGGTGCTTGGGGGGCGTCGTCGAAGGGGAGGCAAAGAGGGTCTTGCCATGCCATTCCCTTGCATTTTATGGCGTTGGTTGCCACAACCGGTCCGAGTGCCAACGCTTCGGACGATTGGCGGGAGTGGTCTGTGCGCAGGGAGTGTACGTGAAAGACCAGTCGAGACTCGAGACTCTTTGCTGACTGGACGCCGCGCCTGGTCATCTGCTCGTCGGGACCCAGCGCCCTGCCCGCCCATTGGTCCGCCAGAGCTGATAGACGCAGTCAAAACGTTTCCGCGGATGCTCGGACTCCCCCTGTTACGTACCTTTTGGACGCCGGATCGCTCCTGACAAATCGCAGGAGAACTTGGTGCGATTCGGATGAGAGCGGGTCCCTGGTGCCCTTCCAAATGCGGAAGGTATCCAAGAACGTCGTCCTTACCGGGTGCCGTAGAGAAGGCTCACTGTGGGCCCTAGTGGTATCATGTTGACATTAACATCCAACCCCGAGATATGGACATATCAGAAAACTACAAGCAGCCTAAACACCCTCATCCACTCCGTTCTCCCCGTCTGGGCTCTTCGCAGAGCTCCTATCGTCCGCCTTGGTATTTCTCTTGTTGATGAGGTTGTCGAAGAAGGCTTTCAGAGCCTGGTGCTGCGTCTGATCGTCCGCAGAGTTAGGCGTCGTCGCGGATAGCGGCGCTGGCGATGGCGCATTAGAGCGCCCCAGTGCAAGTGATGCTCCTGCGGTGGGAATGGACAACCCCGCGTTCGGCGGGCGGGCACCACTTCGTCCGGAGAGGGCTCTCGCGACGGGATCCCGGGCGGTGCTCATGTTTAGCGGGTTCACACCCGGTGCACCCGCGACGCTTTCCATCTCTGTCAACGCACGTTCCACGTTCGGGAGGTTGAAGCTGCTGCTGCCCATCGGGCCCACGATGCCTGCGGAGGCCGTCTCGTTCGGGTTGCGGAACGCACCGCGGGGATCGCGGTCGGGCTTCTTCGCGTTCTCGTCATAGTTCTTCGCCAAGAACACTTGCTCCGGAGTCGGGTTGTTGAGTGGCGGCAGGGGCGGCGGCTGGACGACGGATCAGGTAAGTGGGGGTTTACTCGCCAGCAGCGCAATTTGCATACCTTGCGACTGTTGTCGGGAACGAGGGTAGCATACAGCCGTTGAGCATGAGGCGTGCCGTCGCTGTCGTCCGAGTGGTCGAGGTCGTTCTCCCAAGCCTCTCCCCACAGTTTCGCGTCGAACCCGTCGCGCAACACGGCAATCTTGCCCCAACTATCCCAACCTGCGGGAATGACGATCTTGTCACGGTCCAACGCATTGGGTTTGTGCTGGAAGGGGAACGGATTCCGAGGAGGGGCGGCAACTTCAGAAGGAGCTGACGAAGCGGGCGAAGGCGCAGGCGGTACGAAGAGCATATGCAGAGCGTACTGCCTCAGGACCTGTAGGGTTGTAGGCTGAGGCGTCGTGTAAAACAAGCCAGCACCATCTGTGCACACATCAGGATGGTTCCGAGTAGATAGGCAGCGCACATACATTTGAGGCAAATAGTCCGCAGAACCTGCATGATACTGTCCGTCTGCTCTTCCCACTCGCCGCCCTTGCCCTTCACCATTCCGCCCATTCCCGATGTCCCGGCGCCCATGATGTCGTTCCCCTCATCAATCAAGTCCGCTTTCGTGCAGACTACGACAATTGGGACACCGGAGGAATTATGGGTCAAAGTGCCAGGGCCAAGCGGCAGGATCGTACTGGAAACTGATGTCGCGGGCAATGGTTCTGACGAGGGTTCCGCGTAGTGTTGCCAATGTGCTTGTACTGTGCACGCAATCGTGAATTGACTGACACTGGCTCAAGCAGGGGAATGTGTACGTACACCGCTCTCGGTTCTCCTCCTTCGCTATATCGAGGTCGCGAGACCCGTCCCCCTTCACCCACTGTTCTACCCACTGCAGCCATGTCTCCAGTTCTTGAATGAAGGACCATGGACGCGTCCAGTCCAGCACAACCATGACCAACGTGTGTGGCAACGAGGTGCGGGGAGGGACAAAATGGGGCAATAGAGAGGTATAGGCCGGGGCAGAGGAAGGAACGGTATATACGGACAGCCTCGCAAGGGTATCTTGAAATGGATCATGAATTGACGGGCTCAACAGCGGCATCAGCAATGTCACGCACCTTCGTCCGCATCGTCTCGTACATCCGCCCAGTCGTACCCAAGCGCGAAGTCTGTGCGCTGGTCCTCTCTAGTTTCTTCTGGGACAGGCTTTTGCAGGAGCCCGGACACGAGGGTAGATTTACCAGATGATGGCTCGCCCAAGACAATGACCTGTTTCGCAGGTATAGAGCGCGAAGTCGAGACAGAGTCAAGGATGGAGGACCATAGATCCTGGGGTGGCGCTTCCGGGGAAGATGGTCGCGAATTCTCCATCTCTACCGGTTCAGAGTATCACAGATAGTGCCCAACTTGAAGATAAAAGTGAGAAAGGTGAAGAGCCAGGAACGGGAGGAACGAGCAGAAGGAGGATGGTGGTGGCAAGCAAGCGTGTCGATTCAAACTCCGGAGACGCGTCTCGCGAGCGCGCTCGGCTAGATCATCTCTCCCTCGCACATCCACCCCGCGTACCTTCCACTTGCTCCATATCTACGACGTTCTCGCGATACACCCGACTGCCTTCGTACAAGGAGGTGATCATGTCCTCCGCAGTAGCCCTCCCTCAGCACCAACTGTTCGAGTCCCCCAACTCGCGTACAATCGAGATCGGCCCGTGGACAATCACCGCGCGCACCAATCCCATCTCCAATGCAGGGCAATCGGACGTGTTGCAAGCCGCAATTGGCGGTATTCCCTTGCCAGAGATGACCTTCGGTAGCAACTCACTTGAGCTCGAGCATAAGGCGAGCGGCTGGAAATATGCGTTCAATACTGAGGAGGCGCTGAAGGGCGTGCGCAATGGCGAGCTGCAGGAAGGTGACGGGGGTGTGAAGGTGGGATATGCCGATGCTTGGCTGAAGAGTCGGTATGTCTCTGTGCTCACTATTATCACCATGCAGCCCGGCTTAACTTAAAAACTCCAGCACTGGGGCTTCTTCTCAGATTCCGATGCCCAGGACGGTCGCGACTAAGCCGTTCGACTGGACATATACGACCCTCTATCCAGGCCACAACAAACCGTCTTCCTCTAGCAATGTTGAATGGCAACCTGCCGATCGTAATAACTCGTCCCACACAATCCCCCTAGCGGAGCTCACGCGTCCGGATCCAATTCTGTTCTATGCGGAGATACCTCTCTACGAGGACGAGTTGCACGACAACGGTGCTTCGCATCTACTTGTCCGCATCGTATGTCACTCATGTCCGCCTCGGGGTCCGCTGTCAACTCACACTTCCTTCTAGCGTGTGATGCCGACATGCATATTCATCCTGCAGCGTTTCACGCTCAGGGTAGACAATGTCCTCTTCCGCACGTTCGACACCCGGATATACCACTCCCTTGCATCCTCACCCCCGCTGATTGTCCGGGAAACCAGCGGGTGGGAAGCCCCATATGACCGCGTCAAACATGTAAGCACCCAATGGGCCGTAGTCATTGCGCACTGAGTTTCTCACGTTTAATATATAGCGGCTTCCTAAGCGCGATGACCTTACCCCGTTGACGGACCCGATGTGGATAGCGAAAATTCTGTCAGAGATACCGTCGGAGATATCTCAGGAGATTGGGGCGGGCACCAAATGGCGGGGACTTGGTACGAAGCTTGAAATCGCGACGTTGGCATGACGTCTCGAAGAACGACCTCGCAGAGCTATGTATGATGTATGATGTATTATAAGTGCTTCCGCACAAGCGCATCTCCGTTGTATCCCTAACAGAGAATGAGAAACGCCGAGGCCGTATCTCCATGACCGTGAGTACTAGTAGTTGGTGGTTTCCGCAGAGACCTACTGCAAGCGTGCATTGCGCTACAACTGTGCAGCAACAAATACCAAGCAGCATTTATAAGGCCAAAGTTCGATATAGCATACTGTAGTTTCGTCTCGCAACTGTACGACTTGGTGGTACGGTACTGCTCCTGCCAGTAAGGATTCGTTCTTGCACGCCTGCCAAATGCGGCAACGACCTTCTCGCGATCGAGAATTTGTGCCATGGGCGCCTATAGAGTTGTCTGCAGCGTGCCCCTCGTCCCCTCTCGCCCGCTCTCCTTTCATTTCACGCCCTACGCCTACTCTCACTATGGATGTTTCAGACATTTTGGCGGCTCACCAGGCCAAGCAGTAAGCTCTGCTCTTATCTCGTAAGTCGGCGGTCATTCAGACAGTTTGCAGGAAGTCCGTTACAGTCGAGAAGGAGATCCCTCTCGAGGTCGACACCGGCTTCCTTACGGTCACCGACCTCAACCCTGTTGACCAGGAGAGCTATGAGTAAGTTGGCTATATACTTCTCCGAAGTCTCTGTGGATTAACATGCCCCATAGGGCCGACATGGAGGAGTACCTGATGTCCACCGCGCGGGACGGCGTGCAAACGCTCATCGCCTCCCTCTTCTCCCTCCCCACAACATCATCACCGGACGGTCCCCTCGCGCAGCTTCCAGCACCCACCACGCATCTCCCCCGCGCGAAGCCGCTGCCGAAACCGAAGCCGCCGACCAAGTGGGAGCAGTTCGCCAAGGCGAAGGGCATCCAGAAGACGCGGAAGGAGAAGAAGGTCTGGGACGAGGAGAAGCAGGAGTGGGTTGACCGCTGGGGCTGGAAGGGCGCGAACAAGAAGGAGGAGACGCAATGGCTCACGGAGGTCCGCGCGAATGCTGGTGCGTACTTTCACCGCCGCGCTCGCGCGCTCGTATAAGGCGTGACCCGTCTGACCCGTCTGCGTCCTCCAGACGTCGACCATGACCCCGCAAAAGCCGCCCGCGACGCCCGCAAAGAGCGTGTTGCGAAGAATGAGCGACAGCACAAACAAAATCTGGCGCGTGCGGCCCAATTGACTGGTCCTAGCGCTGCTGTGGCTCCCCCGGCCCTCCGCAAAAAGGAGATCGACAGGACGCTCGCGGTCACCCGGCAAAGTACAGCCAGCATGGGCAAGTTTGACCGGAAGCTGGAGGGCGAGAAGAAGCTCAAGGGCATGAAGCGGAAGGTATGTCTAGCGCATGTCGTTCCAGACGCATCACCCATGCTAAGTCTGTCTTGCAGTTCGATCCCACCGAGCGACCTGCGGAGAGCGAGAAGCAGAACAACATGGCTATCTTAGCCAAGCTTGACAAGGAGCCTGCTGCGAAGAAGTCGAAGAAGTCAGAGTCGGGCGGCTCAGACGTTCTGAACGTGAGGAAAGCTATCCGGTCTGCGAGCAAGGGCAAGGGGAGTGCTGCCCTCGCCAGGGATAGCGGTGGCAAGGGGAAGAAGGGGAAGCGGTGATCTATATCGCATGGCCTGTATCCTTTTTCTGTTACGCTCCTTTTTACCTCGCAGTTGTAACGATCTTGACGACTTCTTAACATCCAGCAGTGAATTGTGTACACGGGTGAACACATGTTTAAGATTGTCTGGTCCATACGCATACATACAATGGTCATAGAATTATATACCTGAGTATGATACAGCCCCCCCGTCCCTCCTCACTTCGACCCGCTCTCCACCGGGAGTCTCTCCAACTTCGCCTTTCCGTCCCTGATCCACTCCTCCTTCACCAACTTCTCCTTCTCCGCATAGTAGAGGCGGTAGACCAGTTTGATCGTACCTTCGCTCACGCCTGCGACCATGCTAATCTCCTTGACGGTCTTGGGCTTATCGAGTAAGCAGCATGTGAAGTAGATCGCGCCGCCGGCGATGGAGACGGGCGAGCGTCCATCCGCGATGCCCAACTCGCGCGCCTTGACGATGATATCCGCGCAGATGGGTTGGACGTTCGGAGGGAGATCGAGATGGTTGCAGTACCGAACCAGGAGGTCCTCGGCACCGGTCGTACCGCTGGGGGCATTCAAACGGCGGTCCTGGGACGCGCCTGGTGTGAGGTTGAAGGCCTGCTCAAGGGCCTTGTAACACTGCCCGAGGACCTTCTTGCTGACATGAGTGAGGTTGCAGATCTCGCGGAACGTTCGCGGTACGTGGGCTTGTCTGCAAGCAATGAAGATACACGCGGCGATGACGGCGTCAAGCGGTTTGCCACGAAGCAGCTTCTCCTCGTCCGATCGCTTGTACAGCTGTTTGGCGATGTCGGAGATGGTTTTTGGCAGGGAGAACTGGTCGCACCAGCTCGAAATGTCGCGGAAGGCCTGCAGCAGGTTCCGCTCCGAACGCGAGGCCGCCGAACGAGATGCTGCGCGCTGGAGCTCGCGTGCTATGCCAGAGCCCCCGTCCCTGAACGATATGGTCGTATCCAGTTGCTCCATACCCTCCATGAGAGGGTCCGAGGCTGCACCGACACGCGAAGGGTCGTCGCCCTCATCGTTCGCGAACGTCTAGTAAAGGTGTGAGGCGAGCCTGTCCACGAATGGAATCGGGAGACAGAGCACAAAGGAATGCGACTTACCCTCCACTCACTCCTTGTGTCTACGATCCTGTCGCCCAACACTAGCCCACAAGTGCCACAGACAAGATCTCCGCTGCTGAACTCCTCGACGATGTTCGGGTTCGGGTCTCGACATTCGGGGCAAATGAGACGAACTGCGAGATCCGGTGCGAATGTCTGCTGCTCAGCTTTCGGGATCGGTTGTGCGAGGGGAAACGGCTGAGAGTAGGCCATGGCAGGTGTGGGCTATGGGTGCGACAGCGGTCGGCGAGCAAGAAAATGAGTGGGGTGTGGAGGATATCCGAGTCGTGGGGGTCTTCAGTACTCTCGCAAGAGCTGGTTCACTATGCCTGTAATCTTCCAATCATCACGAATAGCCATAACCAAAGCTTGCACCTACCACTACGCAAGTGAATGCGAGACGGCGAGGTGGATCTTGACAAAGGCGGTGGTGACGGTTCGTGGCAAGAAGCGTACGACTGCAGCAAGGCCTGCGCCCCAGACAAGACCGCCGACAAGGGGGCTTATTGTTCAATAATATTAGTAAGACCCCCTTCAGCCAATCAGCGTGCGAGCTGTCTGGTTATCCTTCCCCGCGGTAACGCCACCAGATCTCTCACTCTGACCACTGCCTCCATCTCCCCCGCTCGCAATATGGGCAAATGGTTCGCCGCTGTAGCTCGCAAAGTCATAGACGTCGCTGAAGTGGTTTGGTGTCTACAGGACGTTAGAACATCACGATGAAGTTCTCCGCAACAAAGTCAAAAACATGGTGTGAGTACTGTGCTGTACTACGAGGGCACCCTCTGACCACTCGTTGTAGCCAGGGGGCCGTAAAACGGATGGGCGCGGAGAAGGAAAGCCCATCGATTACATATGAAGCCTTCGTGGAGGATCTAGATGAGGGCGACGCCTTTACAGCGTCTCTGTTCGATATCTTGGTGAAGGTGTGTGCGTCCAGACTGCACGGCCCACTCACATCTCACGCTGTTATTGTGTAGGAAATGGCGGAGCGTCGGACGCGCCCTGACCCTGCCGACCGTCGCTTCATTTCCGAGCGCACCGCCAAAGCACTACACATGCAGGCTGCGCCTCTCCACGTCTACCGTCCTGGTCATATCACTCGCCGAAGTAGGACGACTCGACGCAGCTTTCCCGTACTCCCCCCACGCTATAGCAACTTCCATGACGTCCTCTCTGAATCAGACGGGGATGAAGATTACGGCACCGCACTGATTACCTCGGGGACCTTAGAAGGAGCCAGGATCAACACAGATCTGTACGATGCCTATTTCCCGTCCACCGTCGACCTCCCTGGGACCCTGTCGCGCCGAACAGCCTCAGAGGTTGACTCTCCACCCCCTGTCCCTTCGGCCGCTGCGGCGGGTTCGTCCAACACCATCCGGAGACGGAGCAGCCCACCTGCACAATCGCCTCCGACAGCTCGGTCCATCTGGTATACGGGCTTGGGGGGCGCTAGCTCGTCCTCGTTGACTCGCCAACCCACCATTCGTCGCCCCTACCACTCTCGCACTACAGACTTCAACGAGTTCACTTCCCGCCGCCGGTCGGCGATCAGGAACAGCGCTACGGAAGAGGACGGTCCTCGCGCAGACTCTAGCGACACAGCAGTGAGGCCTAGCGTCTTCGGTGCTCGCTCTCCGCAGTCTTCTATGGTGGACGATATGTCGACGTATGGCACCCGCGCATTGACAAACCCGCGGCGCCGTACACATTCCAGCTTCACCATATCAACAACGACCTCTACCGCTGCCGGTGATTTGCCAGCCGGCCCAAGTGCCGCCCGTAACCCGAGCTCCTCAGAGCTGTGGTATTCCTTGACTTCTCCGCTGGGTCCCCCTCCGGCAGCTGTTGTCTCGGCATCTGGTTCCAGTGCTGTTGATGCCGATGGCGAGCGGCCCCAAGTGGTTGCCCCTCGACTGCGCCGGGGTGGGCTTCGTCCTCCCGAGATGGTGTTGGCACACGACCCAACAGGATCTGACAATACCCACACTTTGCCTCCCATGTCTTCTACAGCGCCCTTGCCCCAAGGTTCTACCAACCCAACGCCTTCTGACCTCCCAGGATCGCAGCCGACCCTTTGGCAGAGTACGGAGCCTTCGGGTGATGTTCCGCGGTAGATCGTAGCACCGTGTTTCGGTCTGATGATCTCATACGTTACATGTAGCTCTACCCCCTGGCCGTCTAACTCCTGTACCTCTCCATGTATCCCACCGTTATTGCATACTCAGTTCTACTGGCAAGGACCGAACGGCCATGAACTCGAATTCATGCCTTGCCATGTTGGCACGTGACCGCCCTCTGAGAGTACTCTGCGGGGTAGCGCCGGTTGACTGCCCTTCCAAGACCACTATCCCCACCTTTTGTTCCCTCTCGTTCCATAGTGCTCAGTCATAATGATCAAGAAACGAACCAGACCCCAGCCCAGAATACGCCAGCCATCCCTTGAGCTCGAGGATGAACCGCCTGCGGGAGAGTCTCAAGACGGAGAGGAGAAACTCGAGTAGGTGGCTGCCAGTCCTCCGCATCTCCAGCTTGTGGAACTCACTTGTCTCACGCGTCAGTATTGCAGATCTGATTGAGCTACGGAAGCTGCGCAAAGCACGAGAGGGTATAGATGTGGGCAAGCTGTCGAAGGGAGACGTCAAGAAGAAACGCAAGAGGCCCAAAGAAGAGGAGGTCGTCGCCGGGCTCAGACCCGGGGCTTCTCATGACAATGACGACGAGTACGTGTGCGTCTTGCTTGTGTGCGCCGACCGGGGCTGACAGTGCTTTAGCGAGGCGGAGGACGCTGAGGCCAAGGCGAGGAAGGTCGTGCGCGAGAACAACTTTACGCACCAGACGAACGCACTCGACGTCGACAAGCACATGTGTGTATGACCGTCTCAGGGGTGGGCATATACTCATTGTGTCCCTCAGGATGGCATATATCGAGGAGAACATGAAGCTACGACGAGGCACGCGGGACGAGTCGAAGAAGGACGACGGGCAGGCCGACCCGTACGCGGAGGTGTTCCGCATCACGGAGAAGTACAAGCCTCCCACACAGAAGAAGGAGCAGGAGGAGGGGAGCGTCACGAACAGCTTGGCCATGCTGACTGCTATACCGGAAGTGGACCTGGGCATGGAGTGCGTCTTCTTGTGCTCTTCCGGACTCGTGTCACTGACTCACGTTGTCAAGTGCTCGACTGAAGAACATCGAGGAGACAGAGAAGGCAAAACGCCAGATTGCAGAGCAGCGGAAGGAGAGGCAGAAACAAACCGGCGATGAAGCACACCTCGCCGCCTCACGATGTTTGTCGTCCGCCGTTGTCATCGTTGCTCTCCGCTCACCCGTCTTCCAGTCTACCGGCCGAACCTCAAAGCGAAATCCGATGCGGATATCCTTCGCGATGCGAAGCTCGAAGCTATGGGCCTCAATCCCGAGGATCACGAAGTCCGCCGACCAAGTGAGCGGGCGCAGATGGCCACGGATGAGATCGTAAGTGGTGTTGTGCCAAGTCGCTTGTCTCTCGCTCACTCCCCGGGCTCTCAGGTCATGGAACGCTTCAAGAAGAGGATGCGGAAGTGACGGGGATGCGTCTGGTATCGTAACTTATACTATTCAGGGACCGTTGTACTATATGCTCTCTTTCACCAGACCGTCTCAGCGTGTTATGGTCTTCCTTATCCTGACCAGCGACGTCCCCTCGGTGTGTGAAGAGCTCATCAGTAATTGCGACAGGGAGAACAAGCAAAATAGTCCTTGGGAGCGGAATCAAACTAGCGACGTTGAGCTTAAGAATCTCAACTACCCTGATACCCACTCCGTCAAAATACATGGAGAATGACTCCAACCGGGGCCGAACTAGCGACATCGGGCTTAAGCTGTAGGTGATGTACGAAAACAAAAATGAATCCCTCGAGCCGGGATCGAACCAGCGACATCAAGATTGCGTGATGATGTAACCAATTACAGTCTTGCGCTCTTCCAACTGAGCTATCGAGGGCTTGCTAACTGCCTTTGTTTGAGTTACAAGTAGATGGTATGGGATTCACACGTTGAGCCTGCATTACGTAATCTCCAAGGGTGGCTATGACCCTTGTGCAGCCCACCGACGCACCGTGTCCCCGAATCCTGTTCCTTTCCCTCTTGCAATCCCTGACAGGTGCTTGTCCTCCGGCTAGGAGGTGCCAGGACATGAGGCCCAATTATGCTCCCTGAACCCAGGGGCTGGAAGATTCGGTGAGTCTGTACTGCTCGAGCCCTCGTATGCCCTACCTGAGAGTGAGGTCTTTCCCGCTGCGGCGGCAATGCGAAGAGGAAACTAAGCACAATACAAGACAGCTGCCTCGCGCCTCGCTCAGGTTTCTGCACGGAGAAGCCGTTCAAGGCGCGGGGCCTAGTAGCTGAATGACTGGTAGTAATTTGCAAACTGAGATACCCGTCCGCGCGCAACTGTACTGGGTACCGGGCCTCGTCAAGAACCACGTCGGGGTCATGGACAGCTGCTAACCTCGTTGCCTCTCTTACAGGGCCTTGGAGACGCCTGCTCGACGGCCACCGACAGACCTAGCTACCCAAGCCTGTTGGTACTATCGCGTGCAATGGCCCTCATCTCGAGTGGCATGCCCAACGTCCATGCGTATGACAACGTAGCCCCCCCCCACAAAAGATCATGGTTTCAAGCTCGTCTAGTGAAGCTCTCCGGGTAGCGGATCACGCTTTGCCTGCATCTAACCAATTCATGCTTGTTCCTGCTGTGCAATCGGCCGGTGGAGTTGCAGCAGTTGGCAGCGCCGCAGCGTGTAGTAAATACGTGAAGCTGACTGGTTGTCATGATGCATTGAATATATCACCGCTGTGAACCTGGCTTCTGTGTTCTCTCACTATTCCAAATCTCTGTGGTAGTCCTGTCGGCGTGTCCCATAATCCCCGTACGGTCGATTGGCTGCGAGAATGAGCGAGCGTGACTGAGCATGTCTGCTGAATCATACAGCTGGCGGCGAGATGATGTCGCCAAAATGGTGTCGACCACTCCCCGCACGCCCATTCCTTCCTCTCGTCCCGCCTTATAGCTCCGAACGCTGAGCATGTTGTGCTCGTCTACGAAACACCCCGCCGCCCCTGAGGTACTGCCGGACTAAAGTATACGCCCCTACGATCACTTTCCGTTCCTGCAAATCTTGAATCTCGCCAATTCACGCCATGGCACCCTCAACATCCGACAAGCCGACCTTCGACAAGCCGCTCAAGCTCCCTCTCTCCCAGGAGGACGTCGACCGCATCAATGCGTACCTCCGCGACCTGACCCCTGAGCAAATCCTCGCATGGGCCGTCGAGCACGTCCCGGGCCTCTACCAGACGACTGCCTTCGGGCTCACGGGGCTCGTCGCGATCGACATGCTCTCGAAGATCACGCAGAACCCGCCTCCCCTTATCTTCATCGACACCCTGTACCACTTCCCGGAGACGTATGAGCTCGTGGAGGAGGTCAAGCAGCGGTACGGCCGCGACGTCCACGTCTACAAGCCCGAGGGCTGCGCGACCGTGGAGGACTTCGAGAAGCGGTACGGCCAGAAGTTCTGGGAGGCGGATGAAGTGACGTATGACTATGTCGTAAAGGTACGCATCGCGCATCGAATCCTCGAGTCGCAAGCTGACCCCCCTCCAGGTTGAGCCCGCCCGCCGCGCATATGAAGAGCTCGGGGTCAAGGCGGTCATCACCGGCCGCCGCGCCTCGCAGGGCGCAGACCGCGCGAACCTGCAGCCGCTCGAGGTCGACAGCACCGGGCTCGTCAAGCTGAACCCGCTCTTCGCGTGGACGTTCCCGTTCGTGCAGTGGTACATCGACACCAACAAGGTCCCGCGGAACAAGCTGCTCGACCAGGGCTACCGGAGCATCGGCGACTGGCACAGCACCGCGAAGAGCGCGGACGGCGACCAGGGCGAGCGCGCGGGCAGGTGGGCAGGGAAGGCGGAGAAGACGGAGTGCGGTCTGCATGTGGACTACTTCAAGATGAAGGCGGCCGCGGAGCAGAAGGTTCGTCTCTTGTCGCTGTTGTTCGCCCAGAAAACTAACCGTGCCCCTAGCTCAAGGAGAAAGCGCTGGCTGAGCAGAACAAGGAGTCTGCTCCCGCTGCAACCACAGCGCCCGCCGTACAAACTAGTGCATGATGTGCCTGGACAGAAGAGCCGCGCGGTGTATGTAACCTGTCTGTATTTTTGCTGTATATGCTAGATGCCACCTTCGATCGTCCGCGAAGTGAATACGGCAGTCCCATTACCATCCTGCTCACGGCCGCATCCTCGGTGTGCGCGGGGTGCTCGTGCGGCCGGTGTGAGAGATGGGAGCACACGCGCCCGAACGCGGACAGGAACAGCACGCGTGAGCGACAGATGACGGATCGCCCGGCGAGATTGTCTCTCAGCTCGACTCCCCACACAGTCCGATGGAGCTCCGCGCACATCGTGTTGCGCGCTCGTATATATCCCACTGCCCCCTGGTCCAGGCCGCCCGTGTCTTCCTGCACACCCCCGCTGCGCGGCTTGTGTATCTCGAGCGACCCCCGGCCATGCCATCGCCGACCAAGTGTGTATCGCACCGGCCTGCTGCAGGATGCGATTGCTGACTACTAGCCGCAGTGTAGTCGGCCTCCCTCGAGGGCCTACCGTGCCTAATGGACGTGTCCCGATCCAGTATGCATATCTCCTCATATCGGCTAAGTTGCGCAGACTACTGAAGGAGGGAAACAGGCCAGAGTTCCCCGATGGGTTACCCCCGCTCCCGGAGATACACTCGGATGCCTTGCGCCTCCAGGTGTTCACCCATCGGAGTTTCTACGCGCGGCCCACGCACGTCTTCGAGGACATGCCCGACGATCCGAGCCCGGACAACGAGTCGTGAGTTCGCCTTCACGTCGCAGCACTTCCCGAGGCTCACACTTCTGCAGGCTGGAGCATCTGGGCGACACTGTCCTGAGCCTTATCGTTACGGGGCTCTTGAGGGAGGTCTATCCGTGCTTGCGTGTCGGCCCGTCTACGGTGGGTGCCCAGTGCTGGGGATGCGAGATCGTGATGCTGAAGCGGTCTCCTGTTGATGCAGAAAATCAGGGCGCTGGTCGTAGGCAATCCTACCCTCGCATGGATGTAAGGACGTCCGTCTAGTGCGTACGCGGGGGGTATTGAAATTCATACCAGTTCGGTCCAATACCGCCTGCCGGAGAGGCTGCGCATGCATCCTGCCCAGGCGATCACCTTGAGGGCTTCCGCGAACATTCAAGGTGCGCACTCTCGTCCTCATAGTCCCTCTCCCAGCGTACTCATTTCCCTATTCAGCTGACCTATTTGAGGTGGGTTCTGCCCCCTTGGGAGCAATCGTTGTACAATCTGACCTGCTCCCAGTCGTTCGTCGGCGGCGTGTACCTCGACCAAGGCCTCGAAGCAGTCAAAGCCTGGCTGAACCCGCTCCTGCGCCCGTTCCTCGCCGTCGCCTACCGCATCGTGCGCGTCCAGCACGGCCTCACCCCCGAGCCGCCCTACTCCACGCAGCCGCCGCCGTACGCAGTCGCAGCGGCCAACACCCCCAACTCGAACGACGCAGCGTACCCGTCGCAGACGTGGTCGACCCCGCCGCCCCCGCGCATGCCCGCGAGCATCGGGCACCTCTCACTGTTCAACCAGCACCTGCAGCAGCAGCTGAAGAGCATCGAGTGGGTGTACTCGGACAGCGCGGGCGAGGGCACGCGCACGACGCCGATCTGGGTCGTGCGCGCGATGGTCGACGGCGAGTGCCTCGGGCACGGGCGCGGGAGCACGAAGAAGGCCGCGCGGAACGAGGCCGCGAAGGAGGGCCTCGTCAAGCTCGGGATCGCCGTCCCGTGAGTGTCCCCCTCTCTGCCCGCAAAGGGCGATTGAGTACTGAACGCTGACCGTAGTGGGATGCGTGCAGACAGCTCGAGGGCCACTACCTGGCCTGAGCCCGGGCACCTTGTCTTCAGACTCGCGCTGGATGGCCGCGGCTCGCGTCGCCGGTCATCCCGCACAGGTGTGCAGGCAGCGTGCGAGGGTTTGCTGGGGAGGATGTTCTTACCCCGGATTCGAAGGGACGTGCTGCCGCAGTCGAGGAGGTGGGCTCGTGTGCTCGATCTAATGTCTCGTGTTTTCAGGCCTCGTTGAGTCGCTATGCTGGTAGATTTCTTGCTCTATGCTGTCCCTTTTGCTCTCATCTATGTCCTGCTTTCAATGCCGATGTCTGTATTAGTATGAGTACAATGCGGTATCTATATACACGATGAGCGAAGTGGGGGTGTTACTTTTCGAAACGAGTATGCGCAACTATATGATCCGCTTGCTCCCGGGCACGGGATCCCGCATCTTCCCAACGTTGTCGACGGATGGCGCGCCCCACACGATCGTCTTCGAATGAGGATCCAAGAGGGTCGGGAAGCGTCGTTCGAGCAGCGGAGGCAGGACTCCTCGCCGCGGTGTGCTGAAGCCGGACTTCGTCTCCGGCCTTGCCTCGGTGGGGAGCGGGCCAGCTAGTGGTTCCGGGTGGTTCAGAGGCATTCCCGCCCCAGACGAGGACCGCGACGTGCCTGTGACCTCCTTCATCGCCGCGGCCGCGCCGCTCTCCGCGCTCTGAATGCCCGACCCCGCCATGAGCGCGCGCGCCTCCTCGTCCACGTCGTCGAACACGTCTTGCTTGACCGCGCCGATCGAGTACGCCCACACGCCGACCGCGAACCCGGCGAGCAGGAAGCCAGTGACGGCGTTGCGTAGACGGAAGGGCTCGCGCGCGCGTTTAAGGCCCGGTGACATCAACTGGAGAAGGATGCTGCTGCTCAGGACGTGTGCTCGCTCGTGCTGGCTGCTGGACATACGTTGCGGGGGCGGTAGGACTGCCGCGCGGTCTTGCGGTCGACATATTGGTCTGCCATGCTCGCAGAGTGCGCGGTGTGTAGCGATGTGCAAGGGCAAGTGGTGGCTGAATGCAAGGGACGAGCAGCGCGCCGGACACTCTCCCGGCCTCTCCGAGCACGTGCAGACAGCCGTCCTATGACATCCTCGCGATATTTCACGAGGAATCTCAAAGTGATTCGTTCAGACTCTCAGAAACGTTCACAATTCTTCGTTTACTGTATGCAATGTGTAAAGTACAGGGAACACTATGGACCGCGTCCAGACTGCTTGCCGAGGTTGAAATTTCGGGAGATATCGGGCTCAAGCATGGGCTTAACGTGTTGAGAGTAGTACGGCCAGCGATATGCCACCCAGTCGGGAGTGTGCGTAGAAGATGTATTAACGGACTATTGCGTTCCTTATAACCGGGGGCTACAGCATCTATTCGCCAGCGGGCTTGCCCTACGGATGGGTGAAGGCACAGGGAGGTATGTTGAGCCGCGCACAATGGAGGGAACATACTACTGCTCACCTTGATGAGCTGGAACGCGCCGAACGCGGTGCTCAACATGCCGACGGTGAAAAGGGCGTAGTAGGAGCCTGAAGGGCACGAGGTCATGGGGGGTCTCTGGAGACATGCACGGGAGTGTCACTTACGGACGTAGAGCTTCGAGCGGGGCAAGCGGTAGTAGATGGGCTCGTGCGACGCCTTCACGAGGAGGATCCAAGCTGTTCAATGACCTGTGAAATCAACGAGCAGATGATACAGAACACACCTGGACGAGCTTCTGCCTCTCCACGACGTGGTTGGGCTCTGAAAGGTGAGCGAGTCAGTGAACAGGCCTCGCATGATTCCAAGGACATCCATGGTACTGACTGTTGAAGAGAGCGTTGACCATTTTGAACGCGAGTGGAGAGGTCGGCGGGGAGGTGGTGGACGATGGGGAGGAAGAGGAGGCGCACGGCGCGAGGCGGAGTCCCAACAGCCGAACCGGCGCGGCTCGTCTCGACCGCCATGGCCTCCAGCGATCGCGTCCGCGTCAAGGTCTGTTCCTCACCCTCCGCACTCGCTTGCACGCGTATTCATATGTTATTCTGCACAGGGAGTCGACATACACCGTCCTATCATCTATGGGAACACTGCTTGGGTGCTCACCCAGAAGGAGCGAGAGGCGCTGCCCACCCCGGACCACACCCATCGGTGGACAGTCGCGGTGCGCAGTGCCGCGTCCGCGCCCGACTCAGATATCGTCGGGGGAGCAGACGACTTGAGCCATTTCATCAAGCGTGTGACGTTCAAGCTGCATGATACCTATGCCAATCCTAACCGAAGTGAGTGGCTCGCAGTACCTCTCCGAGGGCTGTATTTGTGACCGTTCGTAGCGGTGGACAAGCCCCCCTTTGAGGTCTCGGAAACAGGGTGTGTCGCTTGCCATTATGCCTTCAGGAAGTGTCTCTAACGGTGACCTTTCGCCTAGATGGGGCGAATTCGAGATCACCATCCGTATAATGTTCGTCCAAGAGTCCGGCGAGAAGTCCATCACGTTCTACCACCACCTCAAGCTGCACCCCTGGACCACGCCCGGCAGCGGCGAGCCCGAAATCCCGCCAATCGAGGCCGCCGCGAAGATGGGCCCCGTTCACTCCTGGCAGTATGACGAGATCGTCTTCCACGACCCGTACCAGGCGTTCCTCAACATCCTCACCGCGCACCCGCCTACGCCGCTGCCGAAGACCAAGCGGCGTCCGGTGCCATTCCACACGGCGAACCCCGGCTCCCTCGAGGCGTCCAAGGGCGGCGTGCCGGAGTTCACGCAGGAGATGGAGAAGGAGGAGGCGGAGCGGCTCGAGGCTGCGCGCGTGAAGCTGGCGCAAGAATACCAGCGGCTGCAGACGCTTGTACTCCAGAGGGAGGCGGAGCTCAGTCAGGTGAAGAAAGAGATCGAGGCTGCGTCGCAGGCATCGTGACAGATGATACGGTATATATGTTGTACGAATACAGTGAGTCGGTGGTGTATTATACAGTGCAGCGTGGGTAGTGAGTACTCTACAATCAGGAATGTCCACAATATCCGGAAGAGACACGTTGATCAGTGATATGGAGCCCACCCAATGTACATTCGGCACTGTACCATGTGTGTCAGGGACGGCGTTCATTCAGGTGTAGTAGCACTCACCAAGTTCTGGTTGTCGCTCGCCTGCAGGATCAAGCTCTGGACGTGGTTGCTGACAGAGAGCTCCCTCCCCGGGCTTGACTTGTGCAGCTTGAATATTCCTTTCAGCTTCTCCTCGATCGGCCCCAACGCGTCTTGGGAGACCCTGCGCATGTCTATCGAACTATTGGCACGATTCAACCGCCGGAGTCTGTCTGCCCATTCGACCAGCGGGTCGTGCACGAAGGCATCCAGGACATTCATCAGACAGTCCTTGTTCTCCCTTAGGAGACGCAACGTGACCTCGCACGAGATACGGAATACGCCTTCAGGAGTGTTAGCCAGCACTTACGGACGGATACATGGAGACAGCATACCTTCTACCCCGGTCACACCGAAACCGTCGATGATGTTCTGCGTCAGTCGGAATGGGACGACCTCTGGTGTCTCCAAGGCTTGTCCCTTCGCATGAAGTTAGCATTGATGTTCCTATCCTGCCGACTCGCGCCTACCTTCTCGAAGAGGCAGTCGAAGTCAACGTGAACCGCGTCTCCACAGTTCGTGTCAAGCAGGATATTCTCGCAGTGCCGGTCTCCCAGACTAGATGCTTGTGTGAATACGCTGTATGCGCAATTGAGAGGACTGTGCTCACCCCAGGATATACCCGACCATAGACATGACGGCTGTCGTACGGCTATACGATGTGCGACTTGCCAACCACACGGAGGGCTCCGGGAAAGTCTCTATGAACCACTCATGCATGATCGGCGGGAAGCTGTTGTCATGCATGGTTAGTATCCGAACTTGTTGTCCCAGCCGCTTTTAGGTACTTACTGTGACAGGACCTTGTTGACGAATACCTTCGCCGCCGCCTCGTTATCCTGAGTTGCTCTCACTTCTTCGCAGGCCATCCGGACAGTGTTATTCTAATTTCGACGGGTAAGCACGGCCGGCAATCAAGCGTGTAAAGGTCCTGACGACTGACCCAACTTTGTATGCCTTGACGGTCATATAGCCTCAGCAGTATCGGTCTGATGGGGGCCGTGTTCGGTACCCATTGGATGAGTCCGGCCTCTTCGTTCAGCGAGACTACACCGTACGTCCGAATATCTATGGGGGCGAGTCAGCGGCGCATTGCGTGGACAATTAATATGATGGCATACGGAGCTGTCGCCGACGGGAGTCGGTATCCGACTTCAGGAGCTTGTTGAGAATGGCGTCGAAATCCATGAGCCGACTGTCCTTGCGCAGATCGTCCTTCTTCGCCAAGAACGTGTAGATCTGCCCGTCGCTGCCTTGGATGGTCATCTTCTTCGGCTTCGCCATGGAGCTCATGACCTCAATGTCCTCGCTGATACCTGTGTAACGTTGAGTGAGTGACATAGAGCGGTGGTTCATAGGAACTCACGAGTGAATGTGGGCGCATTGAGAGGGAACGGGTTATGTTGCGCGTCAGACGCGGATGCAGGAGGAACATTGGCTGTGAGCGACTCTTGGAGTGGAATGAGGACCGCCGAGGGCAAAAGCTTGAGCAGCTCCCCGCAGACCCTCGACATTTTGAGGGGTCTTCGGTCCGAAGCTTCAAGCTTAGCCAGTTTCAGCAAGTCCGCCGTCATCTTGGTCATGGTGGCAATGAGTGCAGGTACGTTGTTCTTGTTCACGCTCTACAGAGCATCACTTTAGTAAGGCGTTCAGCGAGCCGTAAGAGTGATTTTACCCGGAGCTTGTTCAGGATAGCCTTGCTCCTATTTGAACGTTGATTGTCCGTGGACTTCGCAACTGCGGAAAACAGCCATAGGGCCTGCTTGGGATACTCCTGGATGACCGTATAGAGCAAAACTGCGAGAACCTCATAGGCAGGTTGGTTCTTCAGGCCAATACGGGAAACGATCTGCGGAAACGCCGTATACCACTACACCACTATCAGCCAGCTTTTGCGATGAGGAGAGCGTTTGGAATGCGTACCTTGTATGTGGGTGTTAGTTTGATAGCGCGCCCGATCTCCTCGTTGATCTTCTTGAATATGTCGGTACCGTTTGTTTCCGAGTCTTCCGCCAGATCGAGCCAGATTGTCAAGACACGAGGGAGGGTCTGGTATATATACTTGGACCCATATCTGATTGCGCGGGTGAAGCATCGCACGGTCTGGAAGTTCATTTTCATGCCTCTGGAAGGCGACGTCAACATACATCGACGGCCCTTGTATCCTACAAGCGCTTGAAGCGTACCTCGACTTCTTGTCGTCAGGTGGCAAAGCCTTGAAACAGTCATCCTGGAATTGTCCGAGGTGGAACTGGCCACTTTCCCACCTGGAATACCCGGTCAGACGTGAACACGATTGGTTAGAGGAATGTCGTACTTTGGCCACATTTCTGCTGCCCGGCGGAACTCTCGGCATACCCTCGAATCCTCGAACCTATCCGAATGGTCCATATAGCGAGCTCGGAGTACATGGATCTGCAGCTATTGTTAGAGCGTATCACCCTATAGGGCTTGACAGGACATACCTTTGCTCTCATCCGAGTCTCCTCCGCGCTGACAGTGAGGTCGACGACGCTTTCCTGCCGCTGACTTCGCTCGGGTGGGAGGAAGCCAGAGAGACGCATAGCTTTCTCCAGCTCCTGCAAAGCGCGCAAAGGGTCTTCTCGCGTCCGGACAAGCTTCGCATTCTCGACAAACGAGTACGGAGTGTTGGAGCGTTGTGCTTGTAGAATTGCACTGTACGCAGTTTGGGTGTGCCCAGCCTTCCGCGCAATCTTGGAGCTCGTAAGCCAGGATTTCCCGATGGCATCCTTGACCACTTCGCTGTGGAATCCGCTACTCCACAATGGTAAGCAATGTGCACCGATTTGGGAAGTTCTCGCAGCATACCTGAGGTGAAACGCCGTCCTCCGCATATTCAAGATGGGCTCTCGGATGCGGAACGTGGGTAATGTCGAGTCGAAGCGGGCAGACAGACGTTGCAACAACTGCTGGAACCGTTCGTCGCTCGCTTGAGATGCACCTATAGGGCCCGCCTTGAGGCTCTTCACGACGTCGTTGATAACTTCGAGCTCATGGACGAGGTGCAGGTTCAGTACGGCATCGTAGGAACGACGATACCCGCTTGCGCCAGTCGCAGTGATATCCGCCCCCAATACCCTACGCGCCTCTAGGAGGGAAGTCTTGACCGCCGAGGCATCGCCCGTGCGCATGGCTAGTAGGATCTGGGCCAGGTGAACCGCCGGAGAGCGGGCATCCGTCTTCTCGACAAGGGTCTTGACATCGTCCCAACGACCAACCATCCACTCGCTTTCGACCTGGTAGCCGACGAGCTCGCGGCTCCATTCTGGATGCTTGGTTAGCACCCCCATAACATGCGTGCGCAGTGTATCTGTCGAGGTACGGTGAGCAGTAGTCAGCAGGATGATCGTGCAACGTACCATAATGCCCCAGGTTCCTCAGGCATCGTAACAAGCCGAGATGATACTCGAGGTTGTCCGGCTCATACTGCAACCGCACTTCCCAGCAGCTCTGCGCGGATGTCCAAGTACCTGTGCTCTCGTGCTGGCGGATCTGATGCTCCAGAGAAGGCGAGAGGATCATGGTGGATACGCCTTCCATGCCGTCCGGCTCGTCGAGGTGTGCATACAGCTCATGCAAGCGTTCGTACTGGTCCTGGTAGTTGATCGATTCGATAGCATGAATTGCGACGGCGTCGCCCCGCTGCTCTGCGTCGCGTCTGGCCCTAGCATCGCGTAGGCGGCAGGCCATGAGTTGTTGCTCGAGGTTCATGAGCGACCGCGCGTAGGCTTTGCACTGGAATGCCGCCTTCGCCATGAGGCCTTGGTCGATGTTCTCAAGAACGGAGTCGATCTTCATCATCTGCTCAGCAGCGTCGCTGCTAACCTGCGAGTTCCTGGACACTCGTCGATTGTTGCCATTGTCCGCCTTTTGCTTGGCGATGTCTTGACGGACGGCACGCAACCACTTGTTGAGGTGATCGAACAGCATGAAGACGGTCTGCAGGATGCGATACTCAGTACGTCATGGCGTAATATCGGATAAGCAATTGCAGCTCACCTGCGCACTGAGCAGCTTCTTGTCCGGGGAGGAGCGACTGTCGGGGTTGACCTGATCCTCCAAGACGGACAAGAGCTCCGTTCGGATAGCTCCTGCGTCGTCAGGATCCCCGGATGCGAGGATGTTGAGGACGAGATGCGGTAGTATGTGATGCGCGACGCCGACGTCCTTGTTGCGCACGACAGTCGTGAAGACCTGGAAGATCTCCTTTGCGCGTGGGCCCGAGACCTTCTGGATCAGATCGCTGGTCCAAGCCTGAACCCACTGGCGATACGTGGCATATTGTGGGTAGATAGGATACGAGAGAGGCTTGAGCGGGCGAGTCTCCAAGCTGAAATGAGACTCCAGCAGAGGAGCGACTGTTTCAAGGACGTGCTTGGGCAGGCTGTTCCAGCGATTGCGAACCTTGATAGGTACCGAGTTGGAACTGCCTGGGTTGACGAGGGCCGGCGTGAACTTGCAGAACTGCAGAAGCTGCTGGATCGCATACGCGAGGTAGCTCTGGTACTTGATGTCGCTCGTCGAACGGAACGCGCCCACGAGCACGTCGCGAATCAGGTGCATCGCGAATGCCATGGACTCCGCCTCGTCGGTGAAGTTGCTGAGCATGATCATCCGGTTATCGTTCACGCGCAACTCGAACCGATCGGGGTCGATCGCGCCGACGACGCCGATGCAGTCGAAAGCCAGGTCGTGGAGGGTCTGCATTCCCTCGCCGTCTCTGCACGCCGCACGATAGAGCGCGCCCACGAGGGAGCCGACGACTGGGTCGAAGACATCACCAAAGGTGAGGGACCGAATGTACTCCTCGCCCGCCGCCGACAAGAAGCCCTTCAGCTCGATTGCCGCCTGGATGGCGACCGCCAAGCTGTCACTGTCCAAGCGTTCCAGAAGGGCAGTCAACCGTTGCTGCGGTGTCCAGGCTGCCCTCAGTTCCGCTAGTGCTGCGTTGGTCTCGGCGAGCTCTGGGATCGAGCTGAGGTCGGCGACCTCCGCAAGATAGGGACCGAGCTCCTTGCCGCGATTCAAGACCATGTAGTCCAAGCACTGTTTGGCCGCCTGACGGCCTCGGTCGGAGAACAGTGCCCAGGAAGCCACGAAGGACGCGCTCGTCGGCCCTACGTGAGGACCGATGTCGGCGGGCTCCAACATTGCCAGGAAGCCGTGCCAGCTCTGCAGCGCAGCGTCGGAGAGTTGAGGCACGATAAGAGTCGTCTGAAGGGTTGCCATGATCTAGAACACGAACCTTCAACACATAGTACAACATGATCTACGTCAATGTACATACCTGCGGTGAGACGTTGCTGATCGCCGAACCAACTTGCTTCGCAAACTCGCCAAAGCTCCTCAGGATCTTCTGCTTCGACTCGATCGATTGTTTCCCGTGGACCTCCTGGAGCATGTCGTTCAAAGTAGATATGACGCCTAACATGTGTTCTTTCATGCACGCAGCGTACTCCTCGTCGGAACCGCTGGCCAGCTTGGAATTCTGTGGCGCCAGTAGACGCGCGACTTTGCGGAGGCCTTGGCTCGCCTGTTTTGAGGTGAGCGGGTCGGCAAACCTCACCATCGGCAAGTCAGCTTACCGCGTCAACAACGTCCGGATCCTCGTCTCCCAGACAAACGACGATCTCCGTCAGGAGAAGGACATTGCAGCTGTCCACGATGGTCGTGATGCTGAGCGTGTTGGCCCCACTTGCAGCTGTCTTGAGGACCTTCAGGATGAAATGGAGCGTCTTGTTCGTATGGCCGACGGCCTGAAGCATGAACGCATGGGCGAGGATGTGATGGGTATTGTCGAGGATCAACATGGGGACGTTGGTAGACATCTCCGATGCGACAGCCTCGAGCCCTCTCAGGTCGCTGTCGGCGAAGAGCTGAGGCAGCGTATGCTTAAGAGTCAAGTTGACGAAGTCGTGCTGTGAAACGGAGAGGAAGTTACAGAACTCCTGCACACCCTCCGGATGCGTCTTGAGCCTGTGAACGAGGTATGGTGCAATGCGGTGGAGGTACGGGGCCGTCAAGCTATATGGCGTCTTCTGATGATGCTTGACTAGCGTATGGAGCTGCATTACGGACGATCAGTTCGGTGATCCATGGATAGCATCATCATGAGCGAGAGGTACCTGAAGTACTGCACTACCCTTGAGAACCGGGTTGTGTTCGCATAGCTGCATCACAATTGAGCACACGCTCTCTCGCAGAGCAATTCCCGTGGAGGTCCTATGAATGCATGAATATATGCACCTTCTTTGACACTCTCAGGATGGGCTCACTTTCCGATCAAACCTACGGTAAGGGTGGTGGTCTCCTTCACCCGGTTATCTGCATTCCTCAGGAGAGGATGTAGCTTCTGAAAGATGGCCAAGATAAGCTCAGTTCGTCTGTCGTCCATGCGTAGAACCAACTTGACGAGGTCCACCAATGCGCGCCTGTTCAATGAACTCGCCGTTAGCAAGCTTCCCGATAGCATGTACGAGACTTACCCAGCAGCAAGACGGACGAGACGATCCGGGTCTCTCATTCCTCGGGCAATGAATCCGACGACGTCTTCGAACATGCGTTCATCCATAGCTGCAGTGTGGTGACGGTGCGATTTCCCTAGAGAGTCGTAGACCGCTGCGCGTACAGTGGCCGCGAGCCGGCCAGAGTCGTCGTTCTCGAGGATACGAAATGCGACTTTGAGGTACACAGCGACGAAGCCAAGATCGGGCTTGTGCAGGTCCGTAGAGCACTCTCCATTTCCATGAATGAGAAGGCAAGGGAGTTCTCCCAGTTTCTTCGCGAGTGCTTGAAGCGCGGGCGCAGCTGTGTTCCACACCGGGCTGAAGGTATTGGTGTAACGCAATACGAACCATCTGACAGACCTACACTTACTGTTTCTCAAACCGGTTGTCGACTTCAGCCAAGCACCGAGAGATGAACTCAATGTCCGTCAGAGAATCGTCGTCGTCCATCCAATCTAGTACATGCGGCTCTATGATAACTTGCACAGCGTCGCGGGCGAGTAGTCTCCGCGACTGTACGTCCGATCTTGCCTCCTTCGCACGTGCAGGGTTGAGATCTTGCAGCCGACTGTCGATCGCGGTCAGAAGGGCCTCGAAGGACGTCGTGGCTACCAGCATGTCTCGAGCCTCTTGCAGATTTTGCTCGTCTAGCGCAGGTATGAAACGTATGAGGTACGCTTCGCAGAGTTCCTATCACTTGACTATTAGCACCGTCGATCCAGAGTCAATGTAGCGTGCATACCCGTAAGCTCTCGTCAGAGTCCTCCCAGTCTGCTCCCCGCACGCTCTTCAGGAGCTCGCGGAAATCTGCGTGGCCATTGGGGCGAAAAGTGCAAGTGGACGAGCGCAAAACTGTTGTCATCTCCCGCTCGGCATTTTCCCATGAAGCATCCTGTCCGGTTTCTATGCGATGCAAGAGCAACCTTGTCCAGCAGCTAGTGGCTATAGTCTCGAAGCCATAGGCCGTGGCAAGGGTAGACATGGCGATACAAGTTCGGGCCAGTGCTCGGTAAGTGGATACGCGTTGGACCACGCATGAGAAAAGTAGATACTCGTAGACCTTCAAGGTAGACTGTGCTGCTTCGCGAACAAGGTCCGCCAGAAACCACTGGTGCGCTGCGATGGAGGATAGCGACGTGCAACAGATCTGCAGGAGACTCGAAACCACAAGCGGCAGTTGCGACAACGTAGAGATCCTGATGCTATATCCCTGTGCAACTCAGAGTTAGCGAAGATATGGGAACGCGGACCGAGTAAAGTACCTTGGAGTCGGAGACGACACTTTTCACTACTTCTTGAGTGGTACATATATCTATCGTCATGGGAAACTCGGTGTCCTCAGACGAGCAAATGAGTTCTTTCGAAATCATGAGGACGCGCATCTGAGAAAGCATATGTGTTTGGCGTACCATTCACTAGCCCGAGGTACTTGCTGAGTATGTCTCGCACGATGCCGTAAGATCGAGGCCTAGCATTTGGGAGAACCTCGTCCACTAGGGCTTGTATATGTGCAGCAGCAGTCTCCGTCGCCTTGGCGTAGAGTTGGGTAGGACTCATGTAGCCTACTTCGAGAGGGACGTCGACATCGATCCACAAGTCCAGCGTCGAGCATAGAACCGTGATGGCGGAGCAAAGAGCTTGAGCGAGCACAGGTTCACCGGCAAAGAGCGAGGGAACGCGTCGAACCGCATGGTAGATGAGCGTGAGGGAGACTTCGACGAATCTATTCTGCTCATGCATAGCCGTCCACGGGAGTTCGGTTGGGGAAGGCAGCGAGAGCACAATAAGCAAATTGGAGACTGTCTTCACCCATTCTGGTCGCTTGGGCTTTAGCACGAGATGCGGGTCTTCGAGGAGGTCCGACATCTGGCTTTGCATCCAGTCGAGGAATTGGGCGGGCTCGCCATCTTCTTGGAATGTCGGGGGAAGTGATGATGTCGGAAATTGAGAGCTCATGTGTGCATCGTTTGAGTATGTTTTCCGGTGCGCTGTTCGTCGGAAGAGAGAAAGTCGTGTACGGAGGCAAGGATGGTGGAGAGAGTCAAGACGCGTCGCGGCAACGCGTCGGTGGCACAAAACGCGAACAAATGGGCGCTTGCTCTCAGGATCTATCATCTTACTAATTAAGCGCCCTTCACTCCGTCTCTACGCATCGTGAAACGCTGCAGTCACGGCACGCGGTCCTGTAGTAGTAGGAAGTCTCTCATCGCAAGTGTAACGTACGCAAGATACACACAAGATACACGATGTATGACAGTATGCAGAAACCAACGCCAGAGACAATTATTTGCGCCCAGCCCGTCGCTTGTCCCTCTCCTTCTCGCGCTCCATCGCCTTCTCCTCCGCCCGCTCCGACTCGAGCGTGCCGTACACGCGCTTCATGCGCTCGTTGTACTCGCGGTCCTTCTCCTTCTGCTTCTTCTGCTGCTCCGCCGCCAGGAAGCGCGCGTCCTTGCGCAGCTCGCGGATCGCGCCCTTGCGCTCCTGCTTGTACTCCGCGCGCAGCTTCGCCGCCTCGTTGCGCTCGTGGTCCGGGTCGCGGTTGCGGAGGTAGTTGGACGACGTGTGCTCGAACTTGGGCACGTACGTCGGGATCGGGATTGGCTTGTGCGCCTGCAGACGGAGCGGGCGCCGTCCTTGGAGTGCGAACTTGAGCAAACGGCCCAAGGTGTCCTGTAAGGACTGCAACCGTGTCTGGGAGAGCATTTGGTTAGGCGCTGCGCAACGTGGACGACCGTGTAGACTCACCAATAGATCTGCGGGAATGCTGTTGCTGTCGACAGAGCTGAGAATCTCTTGGATCGGGGTATACAGCTCCACGAAAGCCTCCAGTCCCTTGTACATATCCGCGAACCGACCAAGGAGCTCCAGCGAAAGACCCAGCATATCGACCTTCGCCTGCTCGCCCAAGGTTTCCTCGGACAGATACTTGCCAAGATCAGGCTTTCCCGGCGACAGTTTCTTCGCCTTCTTCGCGTTTAGTGCGAGCGACGCCGTCAAAGAAGTTCGGAAGTCCTGCAAGGGGAAGTCGCCTGGGACAGACGCAGCATCCTGATACGAGTGAGGAGCGAGGTGAAGGACCGAGTTGACGAGGAAATTGATCGCCTCCGGAACGAAACGCTTCGACAGCTTCTCGTAGTGCATGAACAAGCTGCACAAGAACATGCCGCTGGCGAGGTCTTGTAATGATCGGACACGGCACAGGCCGAGGTAGGAGCCCATGAGCAGTCGTGCGGGAGAGACAACGGCGTGGTTCATGTCGCTCGTAGGCCAGAGCTGACCAGCAACTCGCAAGAGGGACAGCTCGGAAAGCCCGGGCCACGTCTTCGCTTCCAGGTCGGTAGCCCCCTTTGAGAGGCCATGCTTGAGGTTTTTGTGCATGAGGGTGAGCTTCTCGACGAAAGCCTCCGCGGACTGTATCGGATATGTCTTGGTGAGGGCGGCGACATGGGGTAGCAGCGCGGACAAGAGCGTGAAGCGAGGAGTGGGAGGAGCGGTGATGTACAGGATGTGGTCGATGAGAACGGAGTTCAGACGCTACGGGGTTGTTGTGTGAGTGGACGCTCTACACAAACGGTACGCCTCTGCACTGACCTGTAGCTTGAATTTGTTGTCCTCCGCCAGGCTGGCATGGTGCAATGTGCGTATGCGCTTAACGATGGTGGGCACGTCGGCTTCGTCCACGTCTTCGACGATCTCCAGGAATTCATCGTGCGTTTCCGGACAGGGGAACGTATATGGGAGCTCCTTGCGCGCTGATTTGCTCTTCGTGCGGCGTTTTCGACTTGACTTGACAAGAGCTTCCGATTCGCCTTCTTCGCCATCCTCTTCGCCGGAGTCTTCCTCTGCACTTTCGAACTCGCCGGCAACTGAGCCGTCTTCGTCCTCGTCCTCTTCAGAGCCTTCCTCGTCGCTACCATCCTCGCCCTCAGTATCCTCCTCCTCCTCTTCCTCGTCGCCTGACTCCGACATGGCGGCATCGTCACCCAGGCCGGCGCCCAACGCAGCCTGTGCATCCTCGTCGTAGAAGTCGTCCTCCAGATCGTCACCACCCCGTGCACGGGCCTGCTTCCGCTTCCCACCTTTCTGCTCGTCCTCGCTGTCCGTCTCCTCACCCCGCATGCGCTTGAGACGTCTCCGCTCCGCCTTTTCCAGCGCCTCCTTCTCCTCTCGCGCAAGCTCCTCCTCCGTCTTCGTCCTGTCCTTCGGCTTTGCGCGCCGGTCAAGAGCGAGTTCGCGCACATACTGGTCGTACTCCTTGTCGTCCTCGGGAGGTGCCGGCTGTACAAGTGTGGGTCTTGCAGCGTCCGATGCAGACTGCTCTGTTGCCGCGTTCTCCGCCGGCGGGGCTGCAAAGAGCAATGAGCGGATGTCGTCAAGCTCTTCATCGAGCTGGTGACGAAGGTTCTCGTCCTCCTCTTGTTGCGTTTGACGCATCATCTGTCCAACAAATGTAAGCCTCGAAAAGCATTCTGCCCGCGGCACAACTGACCTTGTGCTCCTTGCTCTTCGCGATAACTTCCGCCATGACCTCCGCCTTTGACTTCTTTCTCTCGGGCTGTGATAGAGCATTAGGAACCAAAGGGAGTGTTTAGAGGGAAGTGTGCTTACCCCTTCTTCCTCCTCATCCTCGTCCTCATCTCCAAACCCGCCAAAGTGACCCCGCTCCACGGCCCTCCTGTCCATTGGACCTGGATCCGTACGGAATGAATAGCCGTAAGTACGTGAACATTGAAGCGCGACTTACCATCATCTTCGTCGTCGTCCAGACCTAATCCGACATTGTCAAAATCGTCCAGCTTGGACAGACTTTGGCCATAGTGCGTGAGCTCGTCCTCGTCGTCGAGGTTGAACGCGGTGCCCTTCGAGGCGCGCTGCCGTTCCCGCGTAAACCGCTCCAGCATACGCTCCTCGGGAGTCATGGTAGGGTCATTTTCACCGAACCGGCGGTCGACGATGCCTCCGGAACGGTCCTTCTCCTCGTACTCTTTGAGCAGAGTTTTCTTCCTCTGTTATTTGCACATACAAACAGTGCATCATTCTTCTGAGTTGGCGCAGCCCCCTAAGCGAAAGGACATGGATGCGCACCTGCTCAATGCCCGCCTGCTTGCTCTGTGCAGGGCGCCCGGTCGTGCCAATGATCTTCCGCCCGCCGACGTCGTGCTTCAACTTCGTCACCTTGACATCAAACGGGTTGAGCTTCTGCTGAATCTGCTTCAGCCTTTCGGCCTTCCTCTCTTTGTCGCGCTCGGTCGGCGCCGCGCGTTTGCGCTTCTTGCCCGCCTGGGGCTGGTGCGAGAGCCCGGCTTGGTCGAGCGCGCTTTTCAGCTGCTTGAGCTGCGAGCCTTTTGCCATAGTGTGCGAAAAAGAGGCAGTTTATCTCCGAGAGTCGGCACGACCAAGACGCAAGCCTAGACAGATGCAGAGGACAGGGAGCGCGAGCGGAGGATGCAGCGTCTTCGCTGAGGGGATCTCGCCTGCACGATCCAAAATTCTGTCACGTCGATCACGCGTTACGAGGCCAGATCTCAGATCTTCTGCTCTCGACAGAAAAGGCAATGTTCTTCAGGTTCGAGCTGAGCGAGTCAAACATCAAAGCACTGAGAAACGACTCAATCGAGGGTTTCGGCGAACATTCGTTCGATACGATGCACGACATGTAGGAGAGGCTTTCGGCCTCCCGTCACGGCTAAAAACCGCAATCTTCACGAACAATGCGCAAGTTGGTAGCCTGAGCAAAGCCTGGTAAAGCTTGTTATATACCCAGAGGCGACAGGACTACCCGTCGAGAGCCATATTTGACAAAGAGCATTGGCGTTTCAAACGTCTATATAAACGCAAGAATAGCTTCCCTTACCGGTCAGAACATACCTTACTCGGCAAGTCCGCCACTCTCGCCAACACAATCCTCCTGCTCGCCACGATTGTACCAACCTCCCAAATGGCCACTGCCGTACCGCACGATACTCCGACCAACACTTCAACCGCGTCATCAGCTTCGACACTCCGCCGAAGTGCCCGCATCAGGGAGAACTCGCAGAGCAGTCAGGGACGCGCCAACGCTACCACACCATACGAGCTTCCCGTGTGTCGATTGTGTGCTGGATTGCAGGAAGGAGACGGCATATGCATTTGCCCCCTTCCCCCTTTCGCATCGCCCGCGAGCCCTCTCAGCCGCACGAGAGGGAACACACAAACGCCACTCCGGCGTTCCCCACGCATGGTTACTGCAACCAACCAGCTGGGCGTGGCAGCAACACGTTCGGGGCGTACCGCGTCTGATCCCGCAGACGATGGAGGAGCCGACGGACAGCCCAGCAGTGCACTTACCACCTATCCCAACGCTCCGCTCAAGCCAACGAGAACTCAGCAGGAGCAGGAGAAGCTGTTCCGGAACGTCATCGCGGCTCACCCCAGTGCTGTGTACGTGGTGCCTCTCTCGGCGGAAGATCTCCATCCCCAGCGGAAGGCGGCGCAGAAGACGGGCCATCACACCAGAATCCTTCACGCCCAGCCCAGCTGGCAAGACGGCCGAGATGTCCTCATTTTCGGGAGGAACCCCAGGCTCGTGGACGATCACTGCAGGCGAGTCGAGCGCCGCGCAGCCAGTGGCATCTCTCTGAGGGACGTCCTGGATGGCGTCGGGATGGCGCGAGGCTTGTTGAAGGAGATGCTCGCGGTGTGGTCGCTTTTCTCCCACTGGCAGGCATAGAATGAGGTGCCGCGCAGTCGAGGTAGCAGAACCTAAGGCAGGACAAACTGTGAGTTTCTAGCGTGCCCATGGCCGATGAGAATGCTGATTTATTAGAGCCTGTTCACAGGTTGCCAGTCAAGTACTCACCGGTCACCCGTCGTCTTGGTTGCTGTTATATATATGTTCCCTGGCATTCTTGGTCCCTTTGTCTGTCTTGTACCTCTAGCATTGCGATATGTGATTTTGTGAGTTTTGAGAGGACATTGCTCGTGGTAGGCTGTACGCGCAGCAGCGGCGATCGAGGACGGGCAGAAAGCGATGCAAGGGAGAAAGCTTGTGAGGCCGTCGCCGTACCGTGACCATGTACCGCCACCCGCCGCCCGTCCGAGCGCTGCTTCCCTCTCTCACTCCCCCGTCTCCGTCGTTAATGTCGCCCGTGCAGTCCAACTTATCTCGTGATCACCCCTCTTAGCATCTCCCGTCATGTCCCAGTCAGATCCCTTCAACGTCCCGTCCCAACCTGAGCAGGACCAGGCAGGCGGAGATGCTCTCCCGACCTATGACGATCTAGCAGCGCAACACGGCCCGAACTCGAGGTGAGATCCCCTCGGGTCCAATTCGAAACGCAACTCACACTCGCACTCAGGTTTGGTCGCTGGAGAGAGTGGATTGAGAAGAGGTACCATCGCTAGCGTTCACTGCTGCCGTTCATTCAAGCGCTTAACTCTGTACTCAGAGCCGCAGAGCGGTATGCCGATATAACACCAGCTGAGAGGCAACGGCGAAGACAAAGGGGTTGGGGAAACGGGGTGAGTGTGAAGTCTCAGATAGTGTAGTATGTGAGAAGCTTATGCGTTGCTTAGCTTGACCAACCTACTGCTGCTCCGGAAGCTGAATCCCAGACGACTTCGGTCTACGCACCTTCATACCAGACGAACTCCGTCTATGTACCGCCATCTCAAACAAGCTCCATCTATGGCCCGCCATCACAGGCAAATCCCTACCTGCCTCCGTCGCAGACAAGCAGCTTCTACGCGCCCTCGGCGTACAACTCGTCCTCACATCCCACATCAATGTATTCTAGCGCAACTTCGTCCTATGCATCCCTACCTCCACATGCACTCCATCCGCAACTACATCTTCAAACCAACTTCCCTCTCGACGCAATCCCTGTCTCTCCGTTAACGCATGCACGTCGTCCTCCCGCACCAGCCTCGCTCATCCCCGAAGCTATCGCACCTTCTCGCCTGAAGTTGTATAACTTCGGATCACGTTTCCTCCCACACACCACATCCCCCATACGGTGTTTGCTTCCACTGAGCAACCACCATCTTCTGCTGATCGGTCATGACAAAGGCCTGTCCGTCCTGGACATGTTCCCTAGTGACTGGAACGACGAGGAAGGGAATTTGAAAGGCCCATCCGATGCGGAGGCCAAGCTCATCTGGGAGGGCGAAGGGTGAGCGCGGTCGTGTCCTACCCGGCAGGCGGTGTGCTTGAACCATCCCTCCCAGTGTCCACCAGATGTCGATCCTGGAGTCCGAGAGCACGGGCGAGGGCACACCTCAAGGCGTGGTGCTCGCCCTCGTCAGCACGGAAGCCGACTCGTCCAAAGATCAAGAGACCCCAAGGATGCTCCGCATGTACAACCTGGCCAGCCTTGTCAGCTTGGCGAAGTGGGCCGTTACGCAGAAGGTACGCGTCTTCCTGTTGAGCATTTGATTATCGACATATTCAAATCGACTCGATCAATCAGGATGCTCGACCGCTGGACTTGCGCCATTCGGCGACGGGGAAGAATTCCCAAGGCTCGGTGAAAAAGCACCATCGGCCCCCGAGCTCCATCACGAAGGGCCTGAAGAACCTGGTGCTCGATCCTGCGATAGCGCAACCACAATCGCCGACCAAAAGACCTGAGCCTAAAGCATCATATTCGTCTTTGGCATCATCTTGGACGTCTCCCGGAAAGGGCAAGGGAGTAGCCCTGGGAGGGCGCACCGATTCGATCGACTCCGACTGGGATATCGTGAGCGACTTACCGCTACGATGGGCCACCCATTTCACTCCGCTCGCATCTGCTGGATCCCGGCTTCACAACACCCCCGTGCTGTTCTATGACATCTGGCGGAACGAAGGTCAGCGGGGCCGAGGCGGCGTGCTTCTTGCCGTAGCCACCAAGTCGAGCATCCTTCTGTACGAAGCTCCGAAAGGGGAACGTGCGTTCCGCCTGGCCAAGGTTCGCATCTTCTCTACGAGCACTCGCTTCTCGCGCATATTGTGATGCTCACGATCGCCGCAGGAGTTCTACACCCCGCTCGCTGCGCGGAGCATCACCTTCATCCATCAGTCCGTGCAGGACAACATGTCGCGGAGCCCCTCGGACATCTTCCCCCGCTCCGCGGCGCTCGACACACAGAGCCACCGGCACTCGCGCGTGTCCTCCTTCGGCTCGACCGTGCTCAACTACCCTACGCAGCTCAGCCTCTTCGTCATCTTCGAGAAGAAGGCGGGCACGATCCGCATCGCCGACTCCGCCGTCGGCGAGGTCGACCTCTACGACGACAACTGGGGCGCGCAGCAGCAGTCCCTCCTCACCACCTCCCCCACCGCGAACGCACGCCGCTCCCGCGCGTCCTGGGACGGCCGCGCGTTCGCGAAGGAGAAGGGGCCCTGGGCGCGCCCCGTCAAGTTCAGCGTGCCCGGGCCGTCCTTCCAGGCGTCCTCCGCGACGCAGCTCTACCTCCTCACGCGCGGCCGCCAGTCGCACATCGTCCCGCACCCGCTCCCCGCGCGCCTCGCGGGGCTCCCGCCGCACCGCGTGCTCTACTGGTCCGGGCCCCCGCACAGCGTCGCTGCGCGCGTGTGCACGTCGGACGACCCGGACGAGGCGCCGTTCCTGCAGGTCACCGCCTTTGGCGAGGACGGCGTCGAGGTACAGGAGGTCCCACTCGCGCAGCTTTCCGAGCGTAAGGGCAAGGGCCGGGCGCAGGACCCCGTCCGCGCGCAGGCGGACATTGGCGGCGCGGCGGGGTTGCTCGCCGTCGGGGGCCACTGGAACCGGCCGTTCTATCCGGGGTTGACACGGTCATACTCGACGTCGAGCTATGCGAGCTACGACTCGACGACGACGGCCGAGGACGATGGTGCGGGAGAAGGGGGCAACGAGGGCCTGTACGCGTGGGTGCAGAAGGGCGCCGAGGACTGGAGGGTAGTCTGGCTCGGCGATGGTGCCCCGCAGGAAGACGAGTTCGAGGATGAGGAGTGATGATGAGTACCGACCACTGGACTTGCTGAAGGCTGCAGGAAGTAATAGACTGTATACAACATGTTCTACGGATGTACATACAGCGGATGCTAACCACTTCCATAGCCATCGCACTATCTACTGCAATTATATTTTCTTGGGTATATAGACCACTTGGTGTGCTATTAGTGTGCTACCCGATGCTCCAAGGGATAGGCCGCAACATCCTCAAGTTGCCAGCATGCGCCTGGGTGCGCGGACTGCACTGGGACTAGACGGAGAGCATTAGAATGGTCTTGAGTAATCCTACCATTGACAAGGTAGACAGTTGAGACACACTCTCCCTCGTCCCGCAAGAACGGCTGGTTAGACTGACGGTGGAAATATATGATGGTGAGCGTATACGAGTACATGGTCGGTACGTGAGCTACGGGCCGAGAGCGAGTTATATAGGTTAGACTGTCCCAGGACTACAGTGCACTAGTGTCCCAAACTAAGGTATCCATGCGTAAGGTGTGATAGCAGCGGTCATGCACGAAGAGGAAAAGAAAACGGTCAGTCCGACTATAGCTAGATCGCGTAGAACGGAGCCTGCGGGTCGGATTGCGCCGGCCCACGCAACACCGAGAAGGAGGGACCTCGCTGCTGCTCGGAAGGCTCCTCCGTCTGCTGGGCGGACGAGGAGCTCGCCGAAGGCCCAGCAGGACCGGGGCGCTGCTTCCGCACGACGACGAACGAGCGGCCTGCGTCCTGGCCAGCGGGCGGGCTCGTCGGCACGTCGCTCTCGCTGTTCCGCCGGTTCTTCCGCCTGTTGTACCAGTGCTTCTTCTTCGGCTGCCCGAGAGCCCCCAAGTCGTCTGCAGCCGCCGCCTCGATGTCGCCAGCCGCACCCGAGTCCGGCTGGAACGGCAGCGCGGAGGCGTTCTCGATGATAGCCGTCTGCGACTTCTTCCGGACGTGGGCGGGAGGCATTGCACCGGGCGGGAGGCCCTTCGCCGCGCTCGAAATGGACGGCGTCGGTGGCGGCGAATAGTCGATAGACGGCTGCTGCGCGACGGAGCCCGCACCGCGTTCAACCGACGGGAACGTCTGGGTAGACCCTGACGCGATGGCGTAAGGCGACTCGTAGTGCGCGCGCCCGCCGGCGACGCGCGTAAATCCGGACTTCGGCGGCTCCGGCGCAGGCGCAGGCTCCTCCATTCCAGGGCCCGGGAACGGTTGCCATGCGCCCATAATGAAGCCCGTCTCGTCGTCGCTATCCTCCTTGTATGGTTGCATTGCGTGTTCGGGACGAAGGACCGAAGGCGGCCCGGACGAAGGAGGAGTGGCGTCCTTGAAGGGTGGTGCAGGTCTGGACAGCATAAGCGTCGATGGTTGCTTGCCGGCGTCCGCGGCGCGGTAACCGCGAGGATGGCGGGGACGTCGGGACCCGCAGCAGCCCATGAGACCCATCGTCCCGAGGAGACCACTGTCCACCACATGCTTGCTTCTGCCGAAGCCAATGCCACCGATAATCCGCAGGACGGCTTCAAGAAGCTTGACGAGGAGCATCAACGCAAATGCGAGGTATATCAGGCCCAAAATGAACAGGATCGCATACGCGACCCATTGCCCCGCGCCCGCACCAATGGAAACCTACGGAATTGCATTTTAGCCTTACGTACCCCGGAAGAGCGTGAGACTCACCACTGGTGTCAAGATGACAAGAAGGACCGCAATGACGATTCTCCCAACGCAGAACAAGAAGCTGATGAGCCCCATACTGGCACCCTGGCCCCACGGCAACCAGATACTGGTCCCGAGAGCCGCGGCCACCTCGACTACAAGGATGACGATAGCTTGCGCTGTGCCGCTCTTCTGTCCAAAGCCGATTGTGACACCGAACGCTATATTGATAGCGAACAGTGTGCACGCGAACAGCTGCGAGCCATGGCGGTAGTGATTATAGAGCGGCCCGAGTGAAAGGAGCGTCCAGGTCTCGTCGTACAACTTGCTTGTCCTTGTGAGAGTCAGGCGCAGCACCAGGATTCCCGGGATGATGACGGAAAGAATTGCGAACGAAAGGGCGGCGAGTACCAGCGTGGCTGTTGACACCTGTGCCTTCCCCAGACTGAGCGTGTAGCAGGAGAAGATAGTGATGGGAAGGTGGAAGAGCATGAGAATGCGAACGAGGTTGCCTTGCAAAACGCTCCCGTGGAAGGAGACGAAGCTGCTTCGGCTTCGCCACCAGGACCGTCCGCCGGGGAAGCGCGACGTTTGACGGAAGAGGAAATTGCCGTTGAATGACCTGTTCTCGTCGAGTGCAGTCATCCCAGGACCATCAAGCATATCCTTGCTACCCGCCGAGTAGCGAGGACTGCGAGAACCTGCGAGCGCCGCTGGATGACTGCTGCCACCCCCACCTGATACCGCCGACATTAAAAGGTCGAAGAGCCAGACCAGAACGCTCAGCACGATTGTCGCCGCGATGATAGCCAGGAAGAGGGTGAGGCAAACACCGAAGAGGTCCTGAGGCCGGAGGCCAACCGACCATGCGAACGCGGGTATGCCGGTCGTAGCGTTTGGTGGGAGCTGGAATAAGTAGTTCGGCGCGCTACTGTCGATGTAGATGGGAGAGTTGGGATCGCTGAGCTGATCGGCGAAATTCGACGGCGGGTCATATGGTTGGACGGATAGCGGGTTCCAGTGTTCATTCTTGCCCTGAGCGATCGTGATGTCTGACAGAGCGGTCAACCGATCATTCACCTCCAGGGGGGAACTTAAACTCACTGTAGCTCAATGTGGACCATGCGGTCTGCGAGAGCAACGGATCTGACTCCAGTATGAGCGGCACGTTCGAGGTATACATGCATTGTGTCACTTACAGACAAACATAGGCCACTGCACGGCAACCATAGACAGGGCAGCGCACCATTGACTGTGGAAGATGATGTCCCGCAACGACGGCGTACCTATGACATGACGTCACTCCATACCAGTCCCTTACAGAGCTATAAAATCACTTACAGAAACGCATGAGCGCAGGGGACGAGGCAAACCGTTCGCCGCTCAGCGCGCTCGCAAGGACGAACCCGGCGCTCTCGAGCTTCGCTAGTATGCCGTTCCCGCCCCTGGACGAACCTCGGCCCCAAGCAGCGACGAGTCGCGCGATACCCACAATCGCCCAATACCCGATGGCAAGCCCGACCGTGCACCAGAACACGATGTGCGCATGGCCATAGACCGAGCCCACTGGCCCTGGATTGAGGATGGTCGTGTTCACGTCTAGACAGAGCAGTTCGTGCTTGAAGGGGTCTAGAGCTCGTAACCGCGTATCGAAGGTCGCCAACTCGGAGCCAGCTTGGATGGGAACTTTGGACGAGAACGCGTAAGGACCAGCTGGCAATGGGCAGTAGCCATTGTGGTCATCGGGTGTGCCCAGGGGAGATGGCGGACGGAGGGAATCGCAGAAGAAGGAATTAGTGTTGCTATTTGGCTGTTCGAAGGTGAGGAGTTCAGTCGTCGTAAAAAGGGTCGCTATATCATTGGTTAGTTGCCTTCACTCTTCTACGACCGAAAGGTGGACAACTCACTGGCAACGGGATTAGGCCCCTCCGATGCAGCCAATATCTGCTGAGGCGAACTACCGAGGACTGTGAAGTTGATGTAAGGACTTCTAGAGGATCCTCCGGGAAAGAACTGAGCATAGACGGCCGAGACATCAAGTTTCTGCGAGGTGTTCGAGCTGGAGAAGCAGTCAGAGAATTGGAGCGTGGCGGGCTGAGCGGTCGTAGACGTGAAGAGCGAGAAAGAAAGAGCGAGTATCAGAAGCATATGAGGCAGGGTACACCCCGGCTGGCTAGGATCATGAGAGCCGGCCATGCTGGGCAGGGTTAGGCGGTCGAAGAGGTCTTCAACGTCGTCTACAACGTTGGCGGCGAGAAAGGCATGGGTAGACGGCGTCACCGTGGTGCTCGTCCAACGGGCTCTGTTGCCGGGCGTCTGTTTGACGTTTGACCGAAAACAAAGCCGGTAAGCACGTCTGCTTACTCCAGTAAGACCCATTTCAGTCTCCGAAATGGGTGCACAGCCTATACTTGGCTCAGTGAGAACTCCGCGGGGATACTCCGCCGAAGGACGTCCGTCGTCCGTCCATGTCCGTCGTTCAAGCTCATTCGCGCTCGCGCCTCATGCACATGTCGAGCGGTGGACGTCTGGACGATAGCCCTTGCACCTTGCAACTGGCACTCCTGCATGCCAGCCATAGCTTCTACGTCTCTATCTTGGTGTGAACACAACAGCGTCGCCTGCGCATCCGACTGGGTCACCTCCTGCTATTATCGTCGCGTCCCTCTGGTGGTATCCTTGACGTTCTCAACTTCCGATGGCAGCTGTGGCGTCTACTGGCAACACGGCTTGTGTTGTATTCAGCATCGACGCGCGACGACGTGCGCAGATGTACCCAGCTCTCAGTAAATCACGTTCAAGGCCAGCTCTCTTGCTGGGGGCCCATCCGAGTACTTATGCCTAGATGTCCTGAAGTTGGTGAGCTCGCGGGCCTACTTCGAGATCTGTGTTCCGAGTATCATAAACACTCGTATATTTCCCCATGTACGTGTGCTGCGATACCATGGCTAAGTTCTTGCTTCCGACAGGAGCGCATAGTTTGAACCTGCACCGACATTTCGTGCTACGCTGTCGCATGCCGAATGAACCGGTGTAGTTCGTATGCCTCGCGCTCATTACGCCCATGTAACTCCGTTCGGACGCGCAGCCCATAATTGCTCTGATCGAGCCAAGTTCGCAGTAGTGCTTCGGCCCTGTGTAGTTTTGGCGAACAGACATTCCAACAATGCGAATAAGCCTGAAGACGTACGGTAAGTCCTGAGCCTCCTCCGAGCATGAACATGCGATGCTCTTACCTCTGCTTAAGATGTGATGCCAGTATCTTCTCCTGACCGCTCGTACCTCTGTCATACAAACTTTCAGCCACTTCGTATTCCATGCGATGCTCCTGTCATGCGATATATGCCGCAGGTGCGCCCACCGTCCAACTTCACGTATCTGACCGCCCAAAAGTCTGTAGAAGCAGGCAGCACCGCATTTCGCCACCATCTAAGAACCCCGCTGCACTCAGGCCCACTCTTCGTGGCGTGCCTGTTACTAGGGCCATGGCCGCCCTTGACATCCGCTCTCATGCTTCCGGCGGCACTCCGCAATGGACGTGACATTCGGACGTGCCTCTGATGGTCTACCGTCATGCCGGGCTGCGAGAAATTACACGAACCGATCAATATGGCATGGGAAGACGAAGCTGCGCATCGAGCTTTCCTTCGTCCCCGGCTACGGTCCGGCTAGAAAATCACGAGTAGGAATCTGACATACCGACATCCTGGCATGCATTAATTCGCCGGCAAGAAGGACGTTGCGTGCTATAAATTGTGAGTGCCCATATGTCTTCGCGCTGCAGTCTCACGGGTGCACAGTACATGACATCGCGTCGCGAGTCGCAGTACGGTTGACCCTTGACCGAAATTCTACGCCCGCTCTCTGCGCGCCGTATGCGTCGTGACATCCTTCTCGACGCGTCGAGGGTGACGCTGGGGTAGAAGCACGCGCCTGCGCAGCCTCGGTGAGACCGGATGGCTGTCAAGCGTTGAACTCTGAATCACAACCCACGGTGGTATGATCGGTGGCAGTGAGCTCGTGCCCCTCCATTCGTTGTGCGTCAGCCGTCACGAACGGATGAGCGCGTGTGGTATACCAGCCTCCGCGCTGTTCGTGCCGCTATCGCCCTAGGCTGTCCAGACAGTCGCCCTTCGGCGGACACGGCCCATGTATCTCATGCGATCAGGGCGCACGTCCCAATCTCGCGGGTGGGGGAGATCTGGCGCGGCCGCATCTGGTGGGCGAAGCAAGCTTGTTCTTGATTTCGGTGCGCCCACCGCCCACGGGGGGCGTCCTTCCGCTTGTCATCCACGCCCGCCATCTCCCCGCGCCTCCCCACAGCGCCATGCAATCACACGAAGCTGCTGGGATGTCTTCTTCTTCCTGTGCAGCGCGCAACGGTTGGAGGGATCGCGGCGACCCGCGGGGCGCATCTGCTGGGGCCGGTACGTCCTGCTGTTCATCTCTCGAGGTGGCCCCGCCTGTGCCGTACACTTTGACGGCGCCACCAGCAAGAACGAAGGTGGATATGGGCCCGCACCGTTGTGGTGGGCCAGAGGCTCCCACGGCGCGCTCCTCTCGCAGTGCCTCTGGGTAGGAGGCCGCGCTAGCCTGCTGGCTGATTGGACGCGCTTGTGGATATATCATCGACATCGAGAAGGTGATTCTGCTATACTGCCAGTTTGACGCGCTGCGGTGATGCTCACCATTCCGGCGTCCTCCAGCAGCCCGAGGCAAATTTCCCGCTGTCGCCGAGTGGGGCCCACTCTCGACCCTGGTTGCAACCTGCAACTATACGCGAAAATTGTGTTCAGCCACTGGTCGCCTCTCCCCTCAAAAGAAAACTTTACTCAAGTTCCGTCCGAACGCCCACGGGAGGAAGTGGGCCTCCGACGTGCAAAGTCAATTATCCTGACAGCTTGTGCGTGCAAGCTCCGGTTTTCCAGTTTCTTCTGGGCTGTGAATACTTTCATGCGGACTCCGGGAAGTCAAATACGAGCGCTGCTATCGCGGAGGCTTTCGGTCCCGCGGCGTCTGGCAATTCAGAAAGACCCTGACGGGTTCGTCCTGCTGTGCCCGCACAACTCCTTGTGCTTGGCGCGGGGACATGTCTCGATGGCGCGAAGTATACCACAACGGTTGAACGCCTCGACTCGTCGCTCCTCACTTCTTTGCATTGACGCCATGTCTCACTGCTAGCATCATCGTTTGCCCAGGTCTCACTCGACCGGAAGGGCATCTCGGGCGCTCGCTCGCGCACTCCGCTAAGCGAGCGCGACCCACGCTGTGGACGCACACGGCCGCGCGCGCGGTGTGGCCACGACCGGACGGCTACCTATCGGACAATGGAAAGGAGCGCGACCTGCCAAATCGCGCAAAGCGGGGTAGGATCGCGCGTCGTTCCCACCGTCCGCCTCGTCGTCCGATAACCTCATGGCGGTGATGCCGCTATCGTGCGGCCGGGTTCGAGCTGTTCTCATGACCTCAGGTGGCTACGTACGCCCGCCGCTACGCAGGGCGCAGAAAAGGAGAGCCGCGTATAGACATATGAGTGCTGGCAATTTCCATTGCGCGGTCAGCAGCGTACAAAGGAGTGGTACGATTGCAATCCACGCCGAGCCCCGCGGGAGGATGGCGCATACAGGCACCGTGCGGGGTCTGTGTCCGCTCGGAGGTGGCTACGGTGGTCGCGACATGTCTGAAGAACATATTCTGGGCGGGGCGGAACGTCAGTGGCACCCCGGAGGATGGAGCGCAAGAGGCCCGCAGGGGGTGACGCCACGACGGGGCCAGTAGACGAGGGAGAAGCGCGCCCTGTGCCTTCCTGCTGCTTCTTCGTGTTTCAGGTTGCTAGCCGGACAGCGGCAGGCGTCCTCCCCTGCGGACATAAGAGGCAGGCGCGGCCCGGCGTGCGCGCGCTGACGCGATCTCCCTCCTCCTGGGCCCCAGAAGCGCGGGCGAGAGCTGAGAAGCTCCTCCTGCTAGGCACGCGGGCGGAGTGTGAGCTCGCTTGCGCCTTGGCCCGCCCGCGTGCGAGCTAGTCGCTACCCGCGAACCTAGCAGGCAGCGCCGTCCCAGAAAAAGCGGACAGGAAGGAAGGACTCCCGTCCGTTCTGATAGCATAGAATTTTGAGCTGAGGCCTGTGGGGAAGGCGTTCGTAAGGAGCTAGCCGGCTAGACAGTCATTTCCAATGAGTCTTCCCCCGCACCGGGAAGGCGGCAGCGAGAGTTTGCGCTCCTCGTGCGAGGAGGCTCGGGCAGAGGAAGCCCTCGACGGTCGCGCCCTGAGAGTTACGTGCCCCTGAAACTGGTACGTTTGGTGGTCAGATAAGGGCAGCGCAGGTCAGCTTCGGTGACCAGTGCAAGTGTCCAGCTCACCGGGATAACCCCTCTCGGCGAAGCAGTCCTGAGTCAACTCCGCGTGTGGTCGCACTGGAAAGAACACACCGCAACGCCGGGCGAAGGCCGCGGAGGATTGTCTACGTCAGCAGCCAGCAGGGCGAGGAGGGCCGGAAAGAGGAAGCGTCGGTCTGCAGAGCCGGAAAGGCGGACGGCGGGTGTGCTCTGGCGTGCTTCTCGCGCAGGGCTGGACGGGTGGGTGAAAGACACGGAGTGTTTTACGACATGCTTGAGTCATGCGCGGCAGGCGACGGACGCTCCAGTCCGCGCGAGCCGTCGCCGGCGGCCAGGATGGCAAACGGGGTGCATCTATCACAGCTCGCTGAAGGCGCCACAACGCCGAAGGGCCCGCTCGGGAATGGGCGTTGCGGGTAAGTACGCGGGCGACCGTAAGGAGCGCGTCCGTTGCCGAATGTTGAGTAAACAAGCTACACGCACGTCAGCGCCGGCGCGAGAGGCGGGTTGCCGCAGGAGGAGGAGACTAGTCATATTGCGGACAGCCTTGGCGAGCGCTGCAGCAGACACCGCCTGCGCGCCTTCCGAGATGGTGCAGCTGTGGCATGGAGCTGAGCACTCCGACGACGGGCAGGGTGGCGGTCGAGAGGAAGCCGCCGCCGCCGCTCGCGCGAGCCTCGTGTCCCCGACGATACGCCGTGGGCCATCGGGGACGCTAGCGCGCGACAAGCGACGTGATCACATGGCCCGCCCCGCCGCCACTGCCCGATCGGGCTTGTAGGTCCCACGCGATCGCGTTGCCCAGTTTATCCCCCGATTCGCCCTTTCGCACGACCCCCGCCACCCACGTCTGTCGCGTCAGCGGCTTACGCCCGCCCCTATTCGCGTCCGTCACGGCGTGACCAGTCGCGTTCCGGTCCGCTCGGGGCCGTGCAGCTGAATAAACGCCGGAGAGACGCCCCGCGTGAGACTTGTGGGCGCCAGTCTCCAGCGGGCGGGGCCAGCGCTTGGTCAGCCTGGGCAGGGCGCTACACAACTCTCTCCCCGCCATCATCCTGCTCTGATCGCGACGCTCGATCCTTTGCACCATCCACACACCGTTACCCGCGACACTGCTTTTCGGACGTCGTGCGCAAAGTCCCGTCGTAGTTATTGCCCGGACCAATCACTCAATTTAGCGTATCCACTGCGCACTTTCACGACCTGCATCGCAGCCACATCCGCCTGCTCGAAACCCCCGCCGCCGCAGTAGAATGAACGCCAACTTGGAGGAGGCGGCGAACATCGCCACCGAATACCTCTCCAGTCCGTACCCCCTCCGTTCTTTCCGTATCTTGCGCTCCGGCTTCCTTCCCGAATCATGCCCGAGCTTGGCTGATCCCGAAGGCTACGTCGGCCCTTTGCGAGACCGGCCACCGTTCGCCTGTGTTCGCCCCGGACACGTCGGTGCTGACGGTAATACACCCAGGTCTTGACAATCTGCCCAATGAGACGCAGCACATCCTCGCCGAGATCAAGCACCGCGACCTGAGCTCACAAGGCATGTGCACTCGGATTCTGCTCGCATGCTTGCTCGGTCCGACATACTGACGCACGCCCTCACGCCATATCGTCTGTGCCGCCCCGTCTCGTCTCGTCCACGCTCATGTGCACGCGCATCCAGAACTGACCGACGAGATCCGCAAGGAGACGCAGAAGTACTTCCGGCACTCGTCCAAGAACGCGGGCCAGGCGCTCCCGGGCAAGGACGCGGCGATCCCGGACACGGTGCACGCGCTGTACGCGCGGGTCGACCAGCTCGCGGCAGAGAAGGTCGCGCTCTCCGAGCGGCTCGTGCGCACGCTCGAGCGCGCCCTGGCCCGCCTCAATCACGATCTCCAGCGCATTCTCAAGCTGCAGGGCGACGATCCGGGGCTCCCCGCGACACAGCACTTCCTGGGCTCGGTCGACAGCACCGTGCGGCAGATCCAGGAGAACCTGCGTACCGCGGCTGCGGCGATTGAACCACCTGCAGCCGTCTCCTCCGTATCGGTCGCGGCCCCGCCACCGCAGAAGAGTAAGTCGCCGGCGCCCTCATGTCCGTTTCGTAAGCTTCTGGCGTTCTAGCCATCCTCGTGCATACTTTGTCACGTCCCCTTCGGCGGCGTGCGTTGTGCTCGTGTATGGATGCCCTTTGTTTCACCCATTTCCGACGACCCTGCCTTTCCTCACGCCGTTGCCATATACACGCGTCTCCGTTTGTCTCGCCGTTTCGTCATTTCCGCAGAGCGCCTTTGTGACACGATCGCTCACTCCTTTGTCGTCCAGAGCGGCGCGTCACCGCGACGGCGTCGGCTGGGAGCATCAAGCTCCCCAGCCCGGTTCCGGTCAGCAGCGGAGCGTACGCGGGCAGCAGCGCGCAGAAATCGGGCCTGTCACGGCAGGTGCACCCCCGCAACTCGCCCATGCGCTCCCGGCGCACGCACGCCGCGAACGGGCTGGACGAGGACGACGCGGAGGGCGAGGAGGACGTGGACGAGGCCGGGGAGGACGGCGCGGACGCAGAGGACCAGGAGCTCTACTGCTACTGCCAGAAGCTGTCCTACGGAGAGGTGCGTACTTCCGCTCGCGCCCGGCACGCCGCCGCGGGCGCTGCGGCGTGGCCGAGGTGGCATGCACAGACCGGAGCGCTGACCTTTTCTTGCCTTTGCCTGCGCGGCGCTGCGTTTCCCTTGCGTCTGTGTGTTTGCAATAGATGATTGCATGCGACAACGACGGGTGCCGGTACCAATGGGTGAGTGCCCGCGCCGCTTACGCCGTCGGCTGCTGCGAGCGCGTTCTGGTGCGTACACTCTATCTGACGTCGGTGTCTGTGCAGTTCCACCTCTCGTGCGTGAACCTCAAGCCGCCGCTGCCTGAGAACTGGTACTGCGAGGAGTGCTCGGTGAAGCTCGGGATCGCGGGTGTTCTTACGGCGGCACCGGCTGCGACGACGTCCGCCTCGACGGGCGGGCGGAAAGGGCGTAAGAAACAGTAGGCCTCCGCCGCGAGAGGAGAGGCTGCGGGCCGCGGCGTCGCGGAGTACGGCCGGGTTCGTGAAACGGGAGGGCAGGGCAGCTGAAACAGGACGGGCTCGCGACTCGAGCGCGGGCGGCGCCGAGGGGAGGGGTACCGTACTGTAGGTGGGAGCGTCGAGGCGCTGTCTGTCATTTAGCTAGGTTTGGGGCTCTGTCGGATTCGAAGTGCTGGAGGAGACTCAGACACAGCCCGCGGCGGACGGATTGGGCGAGAAGTGATGAGGGAGCCGTATGACGTGGGAGACGCGCGCGCGACGGTGCTGGGAGCAGTGGCACTCGACGCGAAGCGTTGTGGTATGTATACGTGTGCTGTGTAGTACGGTATGGTGCGGTGCGGTGTGGGGTGGTATGGTATGGAGAGCTGCGGAGGGTAGGGTGCGTACGTATGGGAGGCAGCGAATGGTATCGCGGAATTGGGAATGTGATTGGCAGAGAAGGGGAGGAGGAGGGCCGGGCGAAAGGCGAATTGCAAGGCGGTCGCTATGGGGGAAAGAGAGAGGCGCCGGGGCGATAGGTGCTGGTGACGGGAAGGGCCGAGAGAGGGATCTTCGGCTGGGAGGGACGGGCGAGATCCAGAGGGGAGATGAGGGGACAGCTCAGTTCGGCTGCGAGCGGAGGGGGTGGACGTCCCGAGAAAGGCAATGCGCGCTCGGGATCGGAGTAACAGAGCATCCTCCGAGCAGACGCGGGGCCGGGCAGAGGCTGTTTGGAGGCGGCTGGACGAGAGCGCAGACGCAGGGCGTGCAAAGGCGTATGTGTGTGTGTGCGGTGCGTGTATGGGCGCGGGGGCGGAGCAGAGTGGAGGGAGGGGCGGCGGGGGGTCGGGGAGAAAAAGGGGAGGGGATGGATTCTTTGTGGAAGGGGAGCGCGTGGAGGGCCCAGGGGGGCGGGACGCGATAGGCGCAGGGGTGGCATGGGGTGTGGCAGGGGCCCGTCGTGTCGGAGACGCAGTGGGAAGAAGCGGCTAAGCCATTCGTAGACGAGTGCACAGGATCGGGTGAGACCCCGGGAGGAGGGATGAGCCGGAAAAGGACTCGGTTCGTTGGGCGCATACGGGCCATAAGTACGCTCGGCCTCGACAGCGGCCTCCAAAGCCAGCGGAAGCCAGGCCTCTCTCCCAGTACAAGGACCGGCTTCCTCTTCCGCCAGACCCTTCCAGACGTCCCTCCGCCCGCCCTCCTCCTCCTCCTCCTCCCTCCTCCTCCTCCATGGACTCCTTCGCGTTCGACAACTACGCCGCCTACTCCGACGCCTCCACCCCCCGCACCCCCTCCCCGAGGACGTCCATCTCCTCCGACGACATGCACCCATACCCCACTCCGCCCTCCTACAAGTCCCAGCTCGACATCCAGCTCGGCCGCAATATCTTCGACCACCACCCGGACGAGGGCCAGGTCCTCGTCACCGACCACCACCATCCGCCCCTCGAGGCCGCGTCTGTCTGGTCCACCCCCTACCCCTCCTCCTTCCCCACTCCGCCGGGTTCGCGCGGCTCCTTGCTCGAGGAGCTGTACGAGCCGGAAATCCGCGACCACAGCGTGCCCCAGCAGATGTACCTCGACCACCGCCACCAGCAGTCCGCAGAGCCCGGCTTCCACGGCGGTAACTGGTCCGGCATCCCCCAGACTGCCAACGGCGGCCAGCACCTCCCGCACGCCATGCGCCACCCCCACGACATTGCCATGACCCGCCGCGCCACCTTCCCCTACGTCCGCCACGACCGCGGCGAGCCCATGCCCTACGGCTCCCCCTTCCTGGGCAGCGATCACGACTCGGTGAGCCCGTACGGCTCGCGTCCCAGCACCATGTACTCCGAGCCCTTGTCCATGGACGGCTCCCCGCACATGGGCATGTGCGAGCCCATGCACCACCACATGGACGAGCCCTTCGCGCACTCCGTCCCCATGAACGGCTCCCCGCATCCCCCCTACCACGACTTCCACCCGCACCATCCCCTCGACGGCATCAAGGCGGAGGACACGAACCCGGGCATCGTCCCCTCGCACAACGCGTGGAGCCGGCCGCCCTCAGCAGGCATGCCGCCCCTCCCGTGCCTCTCCCCGCACGCGGGCCTCATGGTGCAGCACACGGACGACGCGGCGTCGAAGGAGACGCAGTACCTGCGGAGGCGGTGCTTCAACTGCCACACGACCGAGCCGCCGAGCTGGCGCCGCTCGACGCTCAACCCCGGCAAGATCGTCTGCAACAAGTGCGGCCTGTACGAGCGCACGCACTTGCGCCCGCGCCCGCTCCGCTTCGACGAGCTCCGCGCGGGGAGCAAGACGCGCAAGCAGCCGAAGGTCAACGGCTCGCCCAAGGCGTCGAAGCTCCCCCCGCAGATGATCAAAAAGGAGCCGTCGGAGGGCGACAACGTCATGCCTCGCCGTGCGTCCGTCTCTTCCTCGGCTTCGTCTGTGCACTCGTCAAGCAGCGATTGGGATGACTCTGGTGAGTGACGCGTCCGTCTCAGTCGTAGTGGGCCAGATCCTAATGGAAATCTGCAGTGTCGGTGTACTCGTCGAGCTCAAACCCGCCGTCGTCGTTTAACTCGCCAGCGGCGTCGACCTTCCCCATCCCGCGCGACCCCAACTCGCAGTCCCCTCCTTTGGAAGGCGGCATCCGCCTGCCCAACACGCCGCTCTCTGACATTGCGTCGTTGCAGTCCGCGCACGGCTCGCCCGCGACGCCGCGCAAGGCTGCGACCATGCCCGTCCCCTACTACCCCGCATCATCACCCGCGATCCAGCAGGCCCAGCAGGCAGACTACTTCGCGCGGCGAAGCTCGCTCTCGGGCGAGATGCAGCGACGTCCCCTCGACGGCCCGATTCCTGAGGTGACTGGCTGGCAGAGCGTGCCGCTCTCCGACCTCGCCCCCTCCAAGGAGGCGAAGTCGTCGCCGCGGCCGCCCAGCCAGCCCATCGCCGCATGAGCGGTAGCGCGACCCCCACCCTCCTCTCCTTCTTTCGCATAGACCCCTTCGCACCCCGATACCTTCTTCGCATTTGTCGCATTAGCATTCGCGTTCGCGCGCGCGGCCTGCCTGTGCTCTCGGACGGGCGCGCTTGTCCATACTGCAAAATCAGCTGCTCCGACCACACCCCCAGATACCACGTCCCCCAATCATACCACCCGCCCGCGGCGCCGGCAGCGGCAGCGGCGGCGACGCACGCCAAAACCCCCGCATCTCCGTCTCTCCCTCACCACCACCACCCACCACCCATTGTATCACTCCCGGCCCTGCCCCACACGCAAGCACACTCGTCCATTGCATAGCTGTTCATCACTGGTCTCTTCTTGAAGGTATCCACGCGCTATTTTTCGTTACTTATTGGTCCCCCGCTCTCCCGGTCCGCTCCCCGCCGCCTCTCTGGCCCCCCTCTGCCTGCACCCACTACCCGCCGCGGCCGCGCCGTCCACCTCGCCCTCCCACCCGCTCCGCTCCTTTGCTTGGTCGCCCGGACGCGCGCTTGATGATCTCTAAGTATCTATTTATTACTTGTGTGTCGTACTACAGGTCCCTCTGCTGCATATTCCCCCCACCCCCGTGTAATCGTAGTCTATAGGAAGTAGCCGTATAACGTGCCAATAAAACGCGAAATCGAGAACCAACCGCTCTCTTCTGTGTGCATCGTGTGATACCTGCGTGCCCGTTTGCCTGCTGTCGGTTTGCCGCGGGCTCGCCGGCGCGCGATGTGCTGTACTTGGCACTGGCAGCGCGTCGCCGTGTTGGGTCGGAGGATGCAGTGTGCCACGTCGTGTGGCCCTGGCGCCACTTGCGTCGCGCGCCGTTAGAGTTCTGACTGGGCCGGCGTGCTCGATCGCGTCGCCGCCGTCGTCACGATGGCAGCGAGCCTGAGCCCAGGGCGGCAGGACTCAGGACTCAGGAGACCCCGGCAGATATCGCCGTCGGGGACGCGGTCGCCGGCGCGGCGCGGTGCTGTCCACATCGTTCTCATCGTTCTCAGCTGCAGAAGAGCAGAGAGGGGCGGATGCAGGTGATTGGATTGGCATCTGCATTGCCAGAGTGCTGAACCGCTCGGTCGCCCGCACTGGCGAGCTCCGGCGGTACCGGAGTGGCACAGGCAACAGGCACCCCGCGCGCGCCCGTACGTGCCGCGTATACGTATACGACGAAGTCCCTGCTTCTGAGTTTCGACTCCTCTCTTCTCTCACGGAGCCTGTAGTGGGGCGCAGCGACGGTGCGCACGTCGACGTCGTACGTTCGCGCGAGCGTGCATACGTACGCCGAGGCACGCTGCACGCACGGGCGCGGGCGCGCGGCGGTGTCCTGAGAAGTGCGCTGGAGAGGGCGGCGACGTTCGATATGATATGATAATGATATGTATGGACGTGTGCAATGTGCAATAACTGCACGTTCGCGAAGTCCGTGGCCACAGACACCCCCGGACAGCGAGCGCGGGCGCGGCGCGGGTACAGTACAGCGGGCGGGCGTACGATAGCCTGCAGCCCGCGCCCCACGTTCTCGCAAACGGGTGTTCCGCCTTCGACGTTCGAATCGATTTTCCGCGGGCAGACTCCGCGAAGCACATGGCCGTGGCCCGCGCAAGTACCCCCGCAGTGGTGTGGCCGCTAGCGCGAGCAGCAGCACTAGCCCGGGGTCGCCGCCACCTGCGAGGGGCGAGAGCGTCGCGCGAGGCTCTTCCGTTCTCCCCTCCACGCGCGCCGCCTGCGACTGGGCGGCGGCGGGTCGGCGACCCGGGAGGTGCTTCTGCGGGCCAATCCGCATGCGCCCCCCCGCCGCTGGTACCGGTGCCTCCTGGATATTGAATATCGAATGCGCGTGCTCGCCACACGCCGCGAGCTCTCCTCGCAGGTCTCCTCGCCGCCGCGTCCACGAGATGTTTCAGGCCGCCATGCCAGGCGCCAGCCACGGGCTCACTCCCGACGCGCCGTGTTTGCAATTGACGCAAGAGACGCGCCCGCGCCGGCTTCACAAGGCGGAAGGTGGAACTTGGAACTTGGAACTGGAACTTCAGAAGGTGGGACGGTTCTCCCGGGCGATAGCCTTTTTACGCCCCGCCCCTTCCCCGGCCGTCTTCCTCCTATCTGCGGAGAACGTCCGCGGCGTCCTCGAGCGCGCGCGCGCAACGACACGCCAATTGCGCCCGACGCCAGAAGACGCCGCGAGCCCGGGCGGGGTGGGGGTGCGCGTACGTACGTGTGCGCCGTATGCATATGGGCATGGCTACCGTCGCGGGGCGCCGATGCCGCACTGGGACTAGCGCAGAACGCGCCGCGCGCCGCTCGCCGCGATAGCCAATACGCGATTGCACATGCCACGCAGCCCGCTGTCGTCACCGTGCCAGAGCGTGAGCCTGGCTCGCGCCCCCCGCGGCAGCGTCACCCTCGAGGCTCGCCCAGCGGGCGGGGTGGCACGCAGCACGTTGCACGCGCCCTGCTGACAGGCACGCTCGCCACAACGGCGCAGGAATTCGATATTCCCCCTCGCCCGGCCCGCGCGCTGCTGCCGTTGCCGTGGGCGAACGGTTCAGAAGCTACGCGAGCTCAGGTTCGTAGCGGCGTGGCTGCCGCGCCCCCGCCCGTGCGTCCTCGTCCGGATGCGGATCCGCGTCCGCTCCTCTCGCGGGTGCGTCCTGCCTTGTCTGCGAGGCGAGTCGGATCGAGCGAAATGTTGCCGCGCGTGAGTAGAGCGGGCGCAAGACATGACACAGACGGCGACCGCCCTCTGCGGACCGTCGGAGTTGGACCCATGGAATACGGCCGGGTGCGTACATTATCGTGCGTAATGTGTTTCACTCCTCGATCCAATCGGCCACTGTTATGGCGCAGGAGCGGGGAGGACGCGCTACTACACGAGCTAGCAGCAGGGTTGGCCCGGTCTCCACACACCACTTGCTGGGCAGTCGTCTGGTTTGAAATATGAACGTTCAGCCGCAGAGGAAGGGCAGAGAGGACACCCGAACGTCCAAGGTTGAGTGGGGGACAAAAGGATGGACCTCACGCGGACGCGCCGCCGAGTCGGCAAAGGTGGGCGCAGTGGGAGTGCGGCGGAAAGCGTGCCTGGCCGCGTATGTTCCGCCAACGAGCTTGGGTCGCTGCTGCAGGCGGGCGGCGGGCGAGCCCAGAGCGACTGAATGCCGCTCGGAAAAGCTATCGCGTCCGGTTGAGAGCCGTCCGAAGACGCGCGCTGACGCGCAGACGTCGCAAAATGAGTGTGCAGCACGTCGTCGGGCGGGCGCGCTCGGAGGCGGCACCTCGGGCGGGTCACGGCGGCGGCAATATTTTCTCTCTGTCGCTGGCTAAGCGGAAAACTTACAGGGTGCGAGCGGGCTGCGATATGCGAAGCCTGGCCGCGGCCGCGAGTTCTGCGGTGGTCTTGCCAGGTATGTCGTGCCCCGCCGCTTGTCTTCCACGTGCTTGCGCGGAGGTTTATTGCCTCGCCGACATGAAGTCCGCACGTACGCGAGCCACGCTATCCGAAGCGTCGAGGGCGAGAACGCGAACCGCAGCGTCATACGGAGAGACTCTGGTCTTACTCGATCCCGAGGAACCTTCGGAGAGAAGACGAGGCACGAGCCCAAACACGCTCGATATGGGCCAGCGGAAACAAGGCCAAGGCCAAGTGGACGGGGAAATACGTCGGCGCAGGCAGCTGGCGCGCAAGCAGGCTAGCCGTTCTTTGTGAGCGATCTGCCTGCAATCTGCGGCCTTGGAGCCCTGCGGCTGTCTCGCCTTCCGTGCGCCGCGGATAAAGGCGGCGACGGCGTTCCCACTCGTCACAGAATGGAAGGCACTTAGCCTGCGACCTGGTGCCCCTTCACGGCCTCCAGGTGGACGTCCGCGACCACAATTGCATGGCTGCTGCTTACTTAGCGCTGTGGGCACGTCTGGGAACTTACGTGTAAGTTTGCAGGACGCGTATCCGGGCAGGGTATGCGACAGCGGCCGGCGCGGATTCCCAGCACGAGACTCCGAGGGTCGGGCCTGCGCGCATGCTTCTCGGGGCTTGCCAGTCCACCCTGTTGACGTCGCTGGGGGAAGCGTCAAGTGTGGTGGCGAGAGTGCGCTAAAAATGCGTCGAGCTGTATAGGACGCGCGCACGGGCTGTCCTGGGCCAGTGCCTGGATGCGTGTATGCTCGCGCACTCTCCGGATAGCACGCAGGACAGCACGCAGAGGGTCGTGCGTGCGAAGACGTCAGGGCTTCTTGGTACGTCATCCTTGCCGCTCAGAAGGGCCGCTCTGGAGGGCCCGGTCGCCGAAGCAGTACTGCGCCGACTGCAGGGTGCTATACGGTATGAGCGGCCGTTGCTGCAGGGTATGCGAATGAAATGCCGTACCAACGTCTCCCCAGTGGAAGGCGACTGGCTTCAGACGTCCTGTGATCGATATGGGCGCGAGGGAGCCCAGCCCAGACAGCCGCCTGTCAAGGTCATGTAGACGAATACGGTCAGCGTCTGTGCGAGTCTCCACGGAGGGCTAGCCACGCTGCCGATGGGTCGGGACGAAGCCTCGGAGGAAGGAGAGGGCTCCGCAATTCAAACTTCGATAAGGCGGAAGGCCCATTCCTCCCGGAGTTTCAAGAACCTGCGGCGGCTGCACTCCCTGAGCCACGCAGCCCAGGCTTCTTCGGGCTTGCTTGTGCGTAGAGCTGTCCGGGCGAGGGCGAGGAGCGGAGGATAGAACGTTCATGTCGCCGGTGGCAATCCTTGTGTGGCCGGAGAATGACTCGCAGCGCACCCGGGAGCGACGGTGCTCGCACCGGCCTCAGGGGCTCAGATTAGGTTGGGCATGGTATCTGCTCCGCGCTACCTTGGTCAGCACCTGGACGCCGAAGGACGACGAAGACCGTTCCATACAGGGTGCCTCCGCAAGGCAGGTTCCTACCTGGCAGAAGAGGCAACCTATAAGGAAGCCCATGCCCGAACCGACTTCCATTGTGACAACCGCAGAAGCACTGGTGTAATACCGCTCCTCGGAGGCCCACGCTATACCCTTCCAGGGCGGCCTAGTCAGCGAGTTCCACGCGGTCACATAACGGTGCTCACTATCCGAGTACAGCGTTTGCATAGCAGTACTGCCCAGCACACCCGTGGCATCCCGTCTTGGCCAAGCCATGCGGGGGCATATCTGACGAGTAGCAATGAGTCCATACCGGCGTAGGGCGTCGCCGCCACCTAGGATCATGCGACCACACTGCGCTTCTCCGTACCTTCGCGGAGACCGAAGATCTCACAGCGGGCAGTAGAGCGGCCGCAATGCTTCGCAATGGAAAGCTCGGGACTTGAACCACGAAGCGGTATACGGCATTATATGCCACCGCCCGTCTCAGACGGCGGCCTCTCCGGCAGCGCCTTTACCAATGGGAAAGCCTTGGAGGTCGTGGCGATAACGGCGGACTTGTGAAGCCGCACGTGGCGCTCAATGAGAGACGCCCGTCACAGTTCGACTTCTTAGTCGAGCTTTACGCTGCTGGAGTGGAAAAAAAAAAGGATAAGAAATGCTTCCAAGTAAGACGCTCGCATGGAAGAAAGACAGACGTTACGTTCGAGAAACTTGTGGGCGCAATAGCACCGGCATATGATCACATTGGTGCTTGCCGCTTGTTTGAAAGGGATACATACGTACCGTAAGCACTCCGAGTGGGACTGCGAAGCTGACAGATACAGCGAACAGCTATGCGGGAACGGCACCGCAAACGCCGTACTGCACTAGAGCATGAATATCAGTGCTTGAGACAATGACGGAAAATGAACACCGCAGCAAACACCTGTGATAAGAGAGCGTGCAATAACAACAGTAGTAGGCGTTCATTCGGGCTGCACTCGGCATGTCCATGCGCTTCCGAGTCCATGCGCGAAGTCGTTACGAAATGTTATAGCGAGACTGCGGGATGTTCGCATCTGGTCTGCGGATATTGTCTTTAGGCCAGACCGGAGAACATTCGCAAGTGGAAATCCAGTACCTTGGCCGTAGGATTTGATCGGGACGCTGTCTTTCTTGTTTCTCTGCCCATACCATCGATGACGCTACCCGGAGGCAAACTGTGTATTGATAGGAGCTTACTCGATAGCCACAACTGCTACGGAATGCCACTCCGTATCTGCCAGGTTGACCGCGCGATCGGCGTCACCTCATGTTCTACTATACCACGCTCGGAGGTCCACATCGCGATCATACGGGTTGCCGTAGTTGTTACGCCCAATGGCAGGTCAACTTTGACTCCCATGCTCGAACTTGATGATCGAGTGCGTCGAGGACTAGCCCTCGTGGCCGAAAACCCGTAGGAGATCGACTTTGATGGTGGCTCCCGTCAAACCCGTCCTATGCGCTTATTTCGGTCAGCGATTGCAGATCACCTGTGCAGAAGACGGTCTTACCTCTGCCTCATGCTACTCGACGCTGTGCTCGATGGTGAACGAGATAGGCCGCCGGGCCATGTTGATGCGCTCCAGCACGTTTGATTCCTGGTGGCTGGCCACAGTTTTGGGTCCGAGACAAATATTCTAGCCACCGTGCAGCGTGTACCGCTCAAGTCGTGTTCGAGACATATCAGAGACACGCAGAGACCTAGAGAATCCGTCATTCCTATACGTTCCAGGCCAGACCAGCCAGCCAGACACGAGCAGAGAGATGGTGGTGGTGGAGTGAACGCGTTGTTGCAGCCACCGACGCGTGAGAGCCGCGTCGATCCCTGTGATCCCGATGCTCGATCAGGCAAACCTTAACCTGAGGTGATAACCGGCAACCTTTGACGCCGCCTCCGTCATCCGAGCCACACTCCTTGCCCGCTCGACCACTGGATCACTCGAGTTCCAGACGATGTCCAACTCGATATCATTTCCTACAGCCCCTCCGTTTGCCTCCTCGCAGTCTAGCATAGCCGAATCGACCGCCCTCTCCCTCGCACACCACCGCACAGCCGCGGATGTCTGCGATCTCTTCTACGGTGCATCCCCGCCGGCATGGCAAACCGTCGAGCGGTTCTACGATGCACACGCGACGTACGAGAACCCCTTCCTAACCGCAACATCCAGAGACACCATCTCGGACGTGCACGCGCTCGGACATGCGCTCTCGCGGCTAGACGTCCCGAAGCCCTGGGCTGTGCTCTCCGCCCTCTTCAGAATATCCCCCGACTCCCGGTGGGGAGCCTCGTGGTTCCGCGGCCTGAGCATGTGGAACGAGGTGAACAACATCTCCGAGTGCGATACATTCGGTGAGTACGCCTTCTACGCGATCCACGGCCTTCTTGCGCGCGACCTACGGTCATTCTTGTCTTCCCGGCCGTTGCTTAGCGATATTGCCTCCTTCCAGACGGTCACAAACGGACAATGGTCGAGCACACCCTACACATCCTCATCCTGCCTGGCCTCCACTCGGCGTCCTCCGGTTCTCCAGCTGCTGCCCCCGCAGCGGACACCGAATCCTCCATGTCATTACTGCTACCCGACTCCGCAGACCCGCGATCGCTGCACTTCCAGCACCCGAACCTGTCCTTCTGGCCTCCATCGCCCTTCCACCTCAAGCTCCCAATAATCACGCGGCTCTCGTTCAACGATGCCGGCAAGATCACGCACCACCGCGACTTCTGGGACGTAAAGGTGGGAGCCGCCGTGCATTTACGGATCGCGCGCGGCCGCACTAATGCCTACCGCACAGGACCTGCTGGGGCTCGTCCCGGGCATGACTCTCGTGCAGTGGATCACCAGCCGCCTGGCCGCGCAGAGCATCCGCGGCATCGTCAGAGTCGGCAGGGCGTTCCTCCCCTCTCCGTCCCGAGATGAGGAGGCCGGCATCCCGGGGCCCGGCGGCGCAGGCGCGAAGAGGCAAGCGGGTCATCCTTACTGAAGTTCGCCGAGCTTGGAAATTGCGTACAAAGCAGTTAACATGCGCATTAGACACGGTATATATTCGAGGACATTGTAAGTAGTGTACTCTCCGTCCTGTATTGTACTGTCTGGATGTACTATCATACTGTAACGATCATGTCATTGGGGTTTCCACGCTCACCATGGTACTGCGCAACAACCGATGAGACCGTCGAAACAGTCAAGAACAGGGTGTCATCTTGTGGGTTCGCTGTCCACGCCGCATGATAAGTATAAATCATTGACACTCCTTCAAGCAGTACGAAGCGCTGGGCGTCTATCCTACCGCTCCTTCCAGTCCAGACACGGGTTTCCAGGCATTGATATACAGCGACGAAGATCCTCCCTTTGCAATGCATGGAACGCGCAACACCTACCATACACACCCTGCGCCGATCCACAGCGGCCGCGGCGGAACCGAGGCGATGCCGTGATGTGCCAGTGTTTGGGCCTATAGCAAAGCAGGAACCACATACCACATACAGCATACAGCACCGACCGCCGCCGCCGCGCAGGGCACATGAATATCCCTGATGGGGAGCACCGCCCCCGCGCCATCGACGTATATCGCCCCATGTGTGCGTCGGCGTCGCCGCGCGCGAGCGAATCACCCGTGTGGCCCGTTAATGAAACGACAGATGCGTGATGGGAGGGGGACCAGGCCCGACGCGGTAACCGCGCAGCCCAGCGGGGCCCGCGCGCGAGAGGCGGCCCGCAGGGTGCGGCGCGGTCGGACAGAGACAGAGAAGGCCCGCGCGCACGGCGCCGCCAGTGGCAATGCACAGGAGCCGAGCGACTGCGTCGTCGGCGAGCATGGAGGGACGGAGGCGGCGACCAGACAGAGTTCAGTCACGTCTCGCGGCGCCTGTTGCGGCAAGCGACGCCGGCGACAGGGAACTGCATGTACACGTCATATGGGGAGCGCGATGGCAAATGGCTTTTTTTTTTTTTTTTTTTTTTTTTTTTGGTGCACCTCACCTTCCAGGCCTTGGGCCCTCCGGCGAGTGAGCGTAGGTTTGGGGGGATTTCACCCTCAGCACCAGGGAGGAAATGCTTTATGCACGCCCTTTCAGGCAGTGTGGGAATGCCCATTAGGGAGGTCGCCGTTCGGCCGACTCCCAGTCGCGAGGCGTACCCACTAAAACCCCCTTTGCATCAATCCAGTCTTCCGGGAGTGACTTTTCATCGTGGAGAAGGCCCGTCCACGTTGTCAGCACCACACGTCGCGGAACCTTCTTCTTCTTCCACTTCCCCTTCGTGAGGGCTATGTCAAGACGTAGCCTCTCGCTGATCACATTAGTCCACCTCCTTTTCACTTCCTGCACCGTATGCATCCTATCTATGTCGCCCTCTCTTTCTATCACTCGCTCGCACCGGATCTTCCATATTAGGTGCACCGTTTCGGCCAGGATAATCCTCATAGCGCGATCGTCTCCTGGGCATTCCGTCCCTTTCAGTCCTTGCGCTGACAGCGATGGGACACCCAGCACCGCTCCGTAGGACATCGCCGGGAGCTCTATCCCCTTCGCCCTCAGCGCCGCTTTCGCCAGGCTCCACGCGTCTTCCCTCCCTGGGGCACTACATTCGAGGAGTACGTGGTTTAGGTCCTCAACCGTCCCACAGCAGCAGCACGCCGCTCGCTGTTCATAACCTGGTATGTTCTCCCAGTATGATCCGATCCTGTACACACCGTGCATCGCTTTCCAGAAGAAATTCGCCGTTCGCTTCGCGAGCAGGGCCTGCCAGACATTCTTCCATATCGTGCTCGAGGTTGGGTGGATCCCGAAGTCCTCGCTGAGCGCACTCTTGACCATGCAGGTGTTTCTTTCCGATCTCGTCCTGGCCACTGGGGCTTTCCATTCAAGGATGCCCCTGTACGCCATCTTCTGCGTCAAGCTCGCCAGTCTTGCCCCTCTCCGCAGGAAGGGCTTGCACGCTTCTGGCACCTCCAGCGGTACCACCGGCGCCGGCAGGCCTGCTCCTTTCGCCGCAAGGGCATCCGCCCCTTCGTTCCCCGCCGTCCCAGCATGTCCCTTGGTCCAGTTAAGCCACGTTGGTGCGCTCCGGGCCCGCAGTCTCGCTACTACTCCCTGTAGTACCTCTCTATTTGCCACACCTATCCATCCACGGTCCTCCCAGCCCGGGAGATCACGCGTGAGTCCGTGATACATGTACTTCGAGTCAGTCGTTATAGTCAGCGGCGCGAAGGGTGGGGTGCCGTCCACCGCTAGGGAGATAGCGAAAGCTTCCCCTGTCTGGTTTGACTGCCGGGTCCCGGGCACTCGAGCTGCCACGTTACGCTGATCATCCCGGCCAAACCACGCACCCGCTCCAGCGGTTGCGTTCTCACTACCGTTGTCCATGCACGAGCCGTCGGTGAAGACCTCCGTTGCCTCGTCCGGCACCTGGTAAGCCCTTGTCGCCCTTCTCGCGACCGGCATCTCACCCTCCTGGACCTTTAGGAAGATACGGAAGGCCCGGCCTGTGGGGGCTCCTTGGGATGCGGACGGGTCGAAAAGCAGCGCACCCCCACGTTCAGCTTCCTCCCGGTTTGTGATGCGTCTCCGGCGCGTCAGGCTTAGTCCATCGGCCTGTCCTTCTTCAGCGGGGCGCCATTTCTCCTGCAGGCGGCGCACGGCCTTAGTTGCTGCTTCTACGCACCTGGCCGGGTTCGCGCAACCGGTATCGGCCCTAACCTCGCCGCACGTTTCGCATCGGCACTGACTCCTTGCCCTGTGTCCCTCGCTGCTCCTATACAGGTTCGTCACCGCCATGCAGTCCGCTACCGTCACAACCCCGTGGTTTGCCCGCAAGCATTTTGCCGCGGGACAGTTCGCCACGCTGTTCCCTTCTACCAGCCCGAAGTGGTACCAGATGGGCAGTGCCGCTTTCAGGTCGCTTTTGGGATTAGGCGAGTCTATTCTGACGTTGTACTTCTTCGCCACTTTTATGAGCCTTGCTAGATCTTCCGGCAGTCCTGCAGCCGTGCGCGTGCTAACTTTCCATGTTTGCAGGAATGTGTTGACGATGGCGTTACGTTCTACCGAGCGCGAGCTGGCTGCTAGGGCCCGAGCAAACAGCGCATCCGCGACGAAAGCCCACCTGGGTCTCGTCGGACTCAGGTCTAGGTACGTTCTCAGCCACATCAGCTCAATGGCCTCGTTTCTCGCGCTCACGTCGAGCATTCGCACTCCCCCCTTCTCCAGCCCGTCAGACATGGTGCCTTTGTCGACCCTGGGCTTTCCTCCGCCCCACATAAAGGACGCCGACATACTCGCCAGCTTGTCCTCGATTGTCTTTGGCATTCCTTGTACCTTCGCTAGGTATTGGGTGCGTCCTCCTATCTCCATATTCAGGATAAGGCGTCTTCCACCCAGGGTGGGGTTCCGCTTCTCCCACCGCTCCAGATTGCCCTGGACAGTCTCCAGTACTCTATTCCACGGCGCCGCTTGATCAGTGCGCGAGCCTATCCATGCTCCCAGGGAGCGCGTCGCCTCCCCATCTCGCAATATTTTGGCCGTCAGCGGGAGGGGTTCCTCTCCTTCCCTCAGCGTACGGTTGTCTGCTACCCATTTCCGGTAACATGCTGGACCAAGCGGGATGAGCTCCGTCTTTTCGACGTTGAATTTCGCGCGCGCGGCTCTGCACCACTCGTCGAGGATGTTCTGCAGGTCCCGGAACCTATCTCTTGCGCTCAGGTACACGGTGGTGTCGTCCGCGAAGAGGGTCGCGATCAGTCTTTCCGCGAGCCCAGGTATTTCTATTCCATTCAAGGTGGATTCACGTAGTGCACATGCTAGAGGCTCTATTGCCAGGTTAAAGAGGAGACACGAGAGAGGGTCGCCTTGCCTGACTCCCCGGACGATACGGAAGCGTGGACTCACGACGCCGTTCACCATAACCGCACTTTCCGCAGCGCCGTATAGCGCTTTTGTCGTTGCTATGAACGTCTCTGGTAGGTTCATCTTTCTCAGCACCGCCCACAAGTACTCGTGGCTGATCCTGTCGTAGGCCTTCTCCTGATCCAGGGCGACAATCACCCCTTCCATTTCCTCGGCCTCCGCATAGTCAATGACTAGCTTGGACAGTTTTATATTATCATGTATCTTCCTTCCTTGGATGAACCCCGCCTGGTCCGTGTGCACAAGGGAGCCCGCGACTTCCGCTAATTTAGTGGTGAGCGCTTTGGTGAAAATTTTGTAGTCCGCGTTCAGCACTGTTATCGGCCTATAGTTACTGACGTTCCTCTTGTCTCCTTTCTTGTAGATGGGACATATCCATCCTTCAGCGAAGGTTGACCTTTCGATCACTCCGTTTTCCTCGATGTCGTTGAAGACGTGCTTCATCACGACCGCCGGGCTGAAGGCCGGCCTTTCCGCCTTGGAGTCTCTTACGAAGCGTCGCTCCAGGGCCTGCCATAACTCCGCCGGAATTCCGTCGAGACCCGCCGCTTTGCCTACCGCTGCTCCGAGTAGGGCTTCTCTGGTATTTTCCATCGTCAGGCTTCTTCCCAGCTCCTCTTTCTGCGCGTCCCCTAGCTTCACCTTCACGCAGTCCAGTGCTCGGTCGATAGCGTCCTCATGCGATCCCTCCAGGTCCGCACCGTCATCCAGTTGCAGCTCGTCGTAGTACTGCTTCGCCAGGGCTGCCATGCCGTCGGTTCTTGTCTCCGCCCGACCATCGTTTATACCCGGGTCTCGGAGCTCGTAGAAAGGCTGTTGCGGTGAGTGCTGCTTATTCTGCCTTACCCAGAACCGGGACATAGTATCGCCTTCTAGCCACTGCTTGGTCCTCAAGTCCTGCCGCTTCTTCTCGAACCTCTTCACTTCGAGATTCGCTAGTTCCTGTTGTAGGAGCGCGGCCGTCTCCCTTTGTTCGGCGCTCGGGCCGCTTTGCGTCCCATCGTTGCAGTTTAGTGTGTCATGTATCTTCTGTTTGAGCTCAACGATTTTCCTCTCCCATTTAGCGAACAGCTTCTTGGTCCGCTCTCTCGCGACCTTCCTCAGCTCATCCTTGTAGGTCTGGTACAGGACTTGCGGGCTCTCTAGGCGGCGCGGTTCCGCATCAGCGCACAGTGCCGCCTGCAGAGCCAGCCCCTTAATTACCGCGTTGTCAAGGAACTCCTTGTCGGCCAGCACCGGCGCTGGGATGACCCATCTTCCCTTGCCGACGTATGGGGCATTGTAATTTGCCAGGGAGCAAGTAACCATGCGGTGATCTGTATGGATCCCGGACCCTACAATTTCCCAGTCTGTGGACTTGCCTAGCAGCGCACGCGTTGCGTAGATTCGGTCTATGCGGGACTGGCTGCCAGTTCCTGCCTGGAGGAAGGAGAAGGCACGCACCCCGGGTTGCTCGTCTCTCCACCCATCGTAGACCCTGAGGGATCTAGTCAGGGCTGCCAGGGCACTGGTTGTCCCCGCCGGGTCCGCACGGGCTGGTGCGCGGTCCAAGGGTTCTTCGACGACGTTAAAATCTCCTAGCAGTACGTCTACATCCCTCAGTCTTTCATTTACTCCCCCTTCTTTCAAATTCGTCCAAAAGAGAGCGTTGTCGGCCATATTATTTGGAGCATAGACGTTTGTAATCCTAAGCTTATTTTGCGCTCCCCAGGGCATGGTTAGGGATATTGCCCTTCCAGGGACGTGGACTTTTAGCTGTAGTTCACCCGCGCCCGCTACGAGCCTTTTGTTAACCACAAATGCTACTCCCCTCGCAGCTGTCGGCGCCGTTGGATCTGGCGACACTAGGATCTTCAAGGACGACTCAAAGAGCGCACCCAGCTGCTCGGCCTTTTCCGTGGTGAGATGCGTCTCCTGCAGAGCGAGCACTGCAATTTTCGAGTCGCGTACTATCTGGTTTATACGCATCCATTTCTCGTATGCGCCGCATACGCCTATTGGTCCAAGTCCTCTCATATTCAGCGAGGCAAGCTTGACCCGCGCTTTCGTCGCTTTTAGACGTGTGCGGCGCGCACGATTCAGGTTGCGCGGGGGGTCGCTCACCGCGCGATCCGCTCCCGTGGTTCCTGGGTTCGCGTCCATAGGCCGGACGGGGATCACGCGGTTCACGCCTCCTACGTCGTCATGCAGTCTTGTGTTGAGTTGGGTTTCACCGTCCCCTACTGGGGAGGGGCTGCCACCGTTCCTGCCGTGCCGATCATCAGAACTGGGGCCGGCTGCGGAGCTCGCAGCGCTTCTCGGCACGCCAGAGCGCAAGGAACCAGAGGACAAGGAGTTTCGCGTGGGGAGGGGGAGTGTAAGGTTTATATTGTTCGTGGCTGCATTAGTGTCCAGTGCCACAGCTATAGCGACTGGAACGCGGCGATAACCTCGCCGCGGGGCGTGACTATGCGTGCCCACTGTCCAGTCAGCGGGGTAGCTTCAGCCTCTCGGCCCGACTCGTCACTGACCTAAATAGGTCTCCGTTGTGTTTGTTGTTGCCCCCGTGGCTTTCCTGCGCCCGTGAGCGAGTGTATTTGGGCACACGAGGGGACCTTCGCAGCTTGCGCGACATAAACTGGCAGTCACCGCAGGCGCGGAAGACCCTGGTCAAGGGGGGTGTGTATGTGAGGTACGAGGCGTAAAGCATGGATTGTATTGCAGACTACATAGGGCCTACACATTACGGAACATACGAGCGGGGATGCTGTTATGCGGACAGTCGTAGTTCACTACGCGAAGGGGGGTCCTTGCCCCGGAGGGTGCGGGAAGCCATGGCCGCCTCCTCCCCGCCCCCGCCCTCCGCGGAAGTGGTTCCCACCTCGCCCTCGCCCGCCCCGGTTCGCGCCCGCCTGCCACACGGGCTGCTGGTTGGCCCAGTGCGGCATCGCCGGCTGGTTCTGGTTGGGCGGCGGGGCCTGTTGTGCGGCAGGCCCTGGGCCAGCTTGCTGGTGCTGTCCGTAGTGGCCGGTGTTCGGTAGGGGCGCATTCCAGCCGGGGAGATGTGGGAATGGGCACATGTGGGTCGTGTGGTCTGCCGAGTGGCAGTACGTGCACTCCTCGAGGGGGCGAGCGCGTCCGGTCGAGTTCACCAGGCTGCGGTACGGGAGTGTCATGAGCCATTGCCGCCACTGGGTCCAGAGGTCGGCGGAGACGGTCGGGGTGTCGATGAAGATAGCGGCGCGGTAGTTCTGGTTGCCGATCACGTCGACGCGCACGTCGAGAGATGCTAGGATGAGGGTCGCGGCTTCATCTGGGTCGAGATGCGCGTAGCTCGGGTTGCCTTGGACCAGGCTCACAATAGACTCGTAGATCTGCCCATTTGCGAAGGCATCCTGAATCGAGGTGCGGATGTCGCCGTTGGTGTTGTGCGAGTAGCCCTGGGTGCTGAAGAGGTATCTGGGCATGAAGAGGGCGCGCTCAAAAACAGATACAGAGATCCTCTCGTAGGAGATGATCCTCCTCCGCAGGAGACGTTGCCTCTCTGTCGCGGAGAGGCCGTAGACGGTCCACGTGTGCGGGAGGTCCCTCGGGTACCCCGATGGCTGTCAGGCAGGCTCCGGTGGCGCGACCACAAAATCTACCGCGTTAGTCTCCCTTGTGATGAGGGTGCGAAGCTCCTCCGTCATGACACGGTTCTGGCCAGGGGCGGGGAAGCCGGATCCGAAGACGCGCATGAGCACGACGTCTTCGCGACTCCACATTGCAGTGATGCGGTCCGGGTCGAGGTGGGCTATGATCGCCCCCGGGGCAGAATGGTGGATGATAGGGAAGTCGTCAGGCGGCGTGGGCGTCGGCTCGTTTGCCACCCCTGGCGGCAGGAGAGCGGGTCCAGCTTGCGGCGTGGCCTGGATCGGGGGCACGAGTGCAGCCGTGCCAGGCACAGGTGTCGCCGGCGCAGGGGTGGCGGCCAGCCACGGGAGGGGCGCCGTGCGTCTCGTCGCGGGCGTCGCGGGCGGCGGGAGTGTGCTTGTGCGCGGGAGGACGGTCTCCAGGGGGACCTCCGTAGCGCGGGCCCGGACAACGTTATCTTGCCTACGGGAGTCAGGCGTTTGGGGAGGGGTTCGGGCAGCGGCATTTCCTGCGCTCGTTCGGCGCGGAGCTGGGGAGCTTTGTTCCGGCTGCGTTGGGGGCGGGGGCAGTTCGTCAACCTGCATTTCTACAGCCCTAGCTGGCTGGCGTCCTCTGGGATAGTCCACTGGGTCTGCGTAGTCCTCGTCGCGCAGGTGCGGCGACGGCGGCCTCCTTTCGTTCCCGACAGGCAGCCTCCCGTCTAGACCGGGCGGGGCGGCGCTGGATGCCGCTGCAGTCGCGGGTCCAGCCTGTGAGGGACTCCGCGCAGTCTCTGTGGCTCCAGCAGCCGCAGCATGCGGGCTCGTGGCAGTGGTTGCACCGGAGTGTGTTGGAAACGCCGCAGGAGCGGAGGGACCAGGCACGGAGAAAGCAAAACGACCGTCCTCCTGTCCGCGGGCTATCTCCGTTGCAGAGCGGAATGTGAGGTCGAGGGAGTCCGCCAGGTGTCGTTCCTTGTTGAGCCACTCCGACACCCGTGTCGCTCTCTTCTTGGTTCCCGGCGGCGGAACTGGCCTGTATTTGCGGAAGCGCACGGAGCCCGTCTTGGGCTCGGGGTGCGGAGACGGGGAGCGATCGGTCCGCTGCCGTTTCCGCGCGTATTCCTCCTTCGCCACTTGCAGCGCGTCGTATCCCGGGAGCCTACGGCCGAAGCGGTCGATTTTGTCGGTGACGCACTCCTCGATATATCCACCGTGTGCGCAGTGCTCGCCGATGCAGTCCTTGATTTGCTCCGCGGACATGCTCTCGCTGCTGTGTACAGACAGGTTTTGCCAGTCTTCCAGCGTAGGCGTCGGCGGCCTTCCGTCTGATTCTTCAGAGAAGAAAGAGGACCCGACCGGCGAGCCGGGCTCGGGGTACCCCCCGTTCGGTGCGGCGGGGGCCTCGGCGGTCATCTGAGTCTCTGGGAGGGGCCTGATCGTCCACGTGTCCGGCGTAGGGGTGCGGGACCGAGGCGGGGCAGCAACCGTTCTGGCTGCTCCTCCTTCCGCTGCGGTAGCGTAGGTTGCGACCGCCCGTGCAATCTGGAAATTGTTAGATCGGTTGGGACGGGGTAGCTCGGGCTATGCGTTCTCACCTCTAGGTCCCTCTGTGAGGTCCTCACGGGCGTTGGGGCCTGGATCACGGTCACGGTCTGTGCTCCTACCTAGCTCCCCGTGTCAGCTAGCTGTTCGCTCAGCCAGGTATTTTGGTGGGGGGGACTCACGATCTGCGGGCCTCTGGCTCTAGTGCGGGTCTGCGGCACCCTTTCTGCTTGTGCGCCGGACTATCGGTTCGCGTCAGCTAGCGGTTCGCCGGCCGCAGTTATTCTAGTTGTACTTACGGGTCGCGGTCCTCCTTCCCCCGCGTTGCGGCGGGTCTGGGGCGCCGTCATTACCGTCGGGTCCATTGTGTCGGCCTATCGGCTCAGGTCAGCCATCTCTGGATTGGGTGTGTCGGAATACGGGGAGGCTCACAGTCTGCATCCCACCCGCTGAACCGCTTGGGCGGGCTTGGGTCGGTGTGCGAGGGCTGGCTACAACAGCGGCGTAGGACGGGGAGTTTCTCCCATCCGAGCGCGTCGGGCTTGCATCCTTGCGAGGGGATGCGGCAGGGGTATGGGGGCTCTGAGCAGTCATGGAGCGGCGTGCGTGTGAGGGAGCTGTCTCGGGGTGCAGTGAGGTAGGGCGGGTGTGTCTCACCGTACCTTTGCCCAGTCTTTTATATGCTCTCCGCTATCTGCGCAGCGTCGCGTAGCTCGCTGGGTGGTCCGTGCGGCTTGTCTGTGCTTCGCCGTTGGGTGCTCCCGACCATACGCGACGTCGGGCGGAGGCGCTCTGCTGCGCCACTTCAGTGCTTGTTTCGGGGAGGGGTGATATGTCCTCCTCGGGCGCCGCTAGTGCGCGTGGGGTGTGCGTCCTTCATCTCTCTAGCGTCCTTCCTGTTCTTCAGTTTTTGAGCATTGGTAGTTATACTCGTGCAGTTCTGGATGCTTACTTTCGAAAAACACGGATAGACTCCAAGTTCCCCCTCTTCTGGGTGGTGTTCAGTCCATACTCATCACAATCCGCGCATCGAGAGGGGATGGGGGCAGAGGTCGGCTCTTGGTGGTGGACGTACAGTTTATGTCAAGAGGGCGAGCGTTCATCCGTCCGCGTCAGCCTGTAACGTGCCTGTCGGCGTCTCCCGGGCGGCCACGGGCGGGTCTGTTGGCGCGCATTTGTGATAGGCCAGAGTTTGTCGTACAATTCTCCGGGTGGCCGGCATTCTATCCGCCCCGGTGCCTTCCTTCGCCCTTTCCATCATTTGTCGCTCTTGGACTACCGTGCGGCCTGCTCTTCTGGGCTTGTGCGCGGTGGCTACCTACTTGGGTCTATGTATTGGTCTCCTTTCACTCCGACTCAGCCGTGGTCTGTAGCACAATCATTCTCTGCTTTCACTGGCTCACGGCAGCACTTTTTCTTTTTTAGCTAATCGTTTTTGCCTCGATCGTCTCCGGGCGCCATCCCTCAGGATTACTTCGTCGTATCACGCTCATGGGGGTCGCGTGCGCATTTGCCGCCCCTTCAGCTGATCAGGAGCGCCTACGCCCGTTTGTAGTGCCCAGCTCCAGTCTGCGTTGTACCGAGAGTGTGCTTGGAGTAGGTTCTTAGTTCACGTTTAATGCACAGGTATCAGTCTATACGCCGTCTGGGCGTGACATCTAGGATTCGGATGTCTTTTAGGTACATGTGAGTCCCTCGCCATCCTTCTTTCCTTCTCCATCCCGCTCCTCTCGTTTGAACCCTTCCCTTCCGGCCCTCGCATCTTATCCGAGGGGGTGTCGGGGGAGAGCGGCACGGGGTCGGAGCTGGGTCATCCGCTGCTACGGCTCCGTTCTTCTTCTTCCGCATACTTCCGTGACCCACCCGTATCCCAGGGCGGCCGCGATTTCGCGCTCGATGTCGTGCTTGGCCTTCCTGCGGTCCGGGTTGGTCCAGGACGGTCTCCAGAGCGGTCCGGAGAGGCGGGCATCCCTCGGCACGATGTACATGTATCGGGCATCGTCTCGCCCCGCGCCGGGGACGCAGACCAGGGGAGTTTCGACTGGAATGTGCTGCGATTCGTTCGTGATCCGTGCTTCGGGCCCGGTGGTTTCCAGGGCCGCCTGCATGTCGTAGGTGATCGTTATGCCCGGGATTGAGTCAGCGAGAATCGAGACGTATGTCGCCAGCGCCCAGCTCTCGTTCTCAACTACGAACTCTACCCGACCGGGGCCTCGAGCTCTCGCCGCGACGATCCTTCCTTCTATCCCCAACTCTTTCGAGGCTCTCCTCCAGACCTTCGGCCCATAGCACACCTGCGGCCCAATCATCAACCCGCAGATTGCCATTCCAATCTCAAGCGGCTTGCCCGGGGCCAGCGCGAGGTTCAGCAGGGGGATGCCGCCCTCTGCTGATGCTTCGACGTCCTGTGACACTTGGGGGGCGGTTTCTCGGTCGCGGTCGCATGGGACTAGGAGGATGTACGTCGCGTCTGAGATGAGGCGTGGGATGGGGGATGGGTAGGCGGAGCGGGCTCCTGCGAGGTTTTCGGGAAGGCGGTTTGACATGTCGTGGAGGGGCGGAGGATGTCGTTGGGGTATCTTCTCCTCTCTGTTCAAATACTATTCTCCTCCGAGGCCCGCTTTGCCGTGTGGCCTCTCCCATTACTGCGCCCTCGTTTTTTACTCGTCGCCGATGATGTCTGCCGTACAAATTGTTAGCGGTGGCAGGCATTGTTGCATCAGTTGCTGCGCTTGTCATGCACAAGCGCTATTACGGACTTACCCGCTTATTCGGGGGGTTCCATGTCCTTCGTCAACAGTTGGTCGGCTTGTCACCGACGGCGGCGGGCGCAAGGAGGCATTCGCTCCGTTCGCGTAGCGGGAGGTTTACTCCAGTCGGAGTTTTCATCCTTTTGTCTATGGTTCAAGCGATCAGGCTTATCATATCCCTATCTCGCCCTGACTCTTAATCCGATATCTCGTCCCCTTCTAGTAGGCTCGCCCGTTGCTACATTTTCCCATTGCGTTCCTCGTCCACTCCATCTCTTTTCTCCTCTCCCGCTACCATCGTCCACGGCTCGTTTATCGCAAGGGGGGAGGGGGTGACTGGCGCGTAGTTCCCCTCCTGCCTGCCTCGGGGTGTGCGGTCTAGGCTCGGGTCGTTTCTCCGCCGTCCTCCTCGCTTCATCGGCTTCCCCACCGTCAGCCGGCTCGCCGCAGTGGCGGCTATCTTGACGTGGCCCAGCACACGGTCCCCGTCCTGTCGCAAGCGTACCGGGCCTATCGCGTGGGCTTTTACGTGCTCCAGTACAGCTCGGGCGAAGCCAGCATCCCCCGTTCCACGGACCTCGTCAGCCTCCCAGACGTAGGCCGTCTCCACCGTCGTGTGTTGGGGATGGCATTCGTTCCGCACCACGTACTGTGTTCCTCTCCACCCTCTGTTCATGTCAACTATCACTCCCCTCACCGGGATCCGGTACAGGAGGGTGCACGGCGGGGTTGGGGGGGTTGGGGCCGTTATGCCACGGACGAAGAGCTGGACAGCCGTTCCTAGTCCAATGTGGAGGTCTTGGTGGTCCTCGACGGAGAAGACTTGCTCTGCGGGCGCCGTAGGGGTCGGGGCACCGCTGGTGATCACGTCGCGGACAACCACGGGGACGAACGGCAGGAGGGTGGTCATTGTTGGGGCAGCGGCGGTCGTTGGCTGGGTATTTCATAGCAGGGAAGGAGTGGCAGGGGCATCGCATATTCGCTAGCAGGCTTCTGCGTCTTTGGCGAGGCATTCAGAGACTGTTGCGATCAACGCTACGCGAGAGAAGGGACAGGCAGTTGCATCTACAGCAGGGGCAGGCGAGCGTGGCAGCCGCCAGGCTTTGTGGGCGGGGATTGGTCGGTCAATTCAAGCCTTGACACACCTTTGCCTTATCAGCATCCGGCGTCGTGCCTCGGAGGGCAGGCAGTTGTGCGTCATCCTCACCGTGCCTGGGGTGTGCGTTAGGGGGCATAGCGAAGGATCGGCCCAGCTGACGATTCTCCCCTTTCGAGGGCTGGATAGCATCAGCGTGAAGCTCCAGTGGGCCCAGTCTTCTTCGTGTTATTGGTGTTCTGTAATTGTGCGCTCATTATCTCACACAGTACTCGCATCGTTCAGCATCGCGGCGCACCGGGCGGCCGGAATGTGCGCTTTCTCGTTTACGTCCTTCTTGAGCCATCTCCCACGTGTTCAGGCACCCCTGCCAGGCGCCCGCCACGTTCGCGTCCTCATTCAGCGTCTCTCGCCCAGAATCCGTCCCCTAGGGGCTCCGCTCCGAAGAGCACACGCCGAGGCGTCCACAACCGGTTCTTATCGGTATGCGTACTATACCTTCGAGGCCTCATACTTAGCTCGGGGCCTCTGTCCTGTTCGTCTGTGACGGGGAGGGCCTGGCTCGTCTTCCCTTCGCCACGTCTACCAGGGCCTGGCATCGGTTCTCGTGTGCATGCGTAGACCAGTTGTATACAGTCTCATACTTTACTTCTTCCGGCTCGGGGTTCCTTAGGATTGCTCGAAGAAAAACGTGTCCCACGCTCTCCGAGGGCTCAGCTCGGGCGTGGGAAAGTGACCATGGTGGTGGTAGAGGGAAGAGCCGTTTTTGGGAGGCCGTCATCGAGCGTCGCACACGCGCCGACGTCGAGCCCAGGGGCGCGCGGAGTGGAGAATGCGAAGCTTGCGCGACAGCAATGGCTAGAGGGCGAGCGGGCGGTGCAGTGATGGTGAGATGTTGAGTTTCAGGGGATGACCGATGGGCTATCGCTGACGTGCGGGGATGGGCGAGGAAGCGGCCTGAGTATGGCTGCGGTGGCCCGGAGCCTGGGACGCTCGCGCGGGTTTCAGAATCACGCCGCGGTCGTTGTGAGAACGGGCGAAGAGCGAGCGCGGCGGCTGGTGGGGCAGGAAGCCGGAAGCCCCAGCAGCGACGACAAGCCGGGCTTTCGTCGCACAAGCCTCAGCTTCCCAACTTCTTCAATGAGATCGTGCAATCTTGCTATGACCTCGGCCACCCTGATGGACAGATATCAGCCGGCGGCATGGGTCCGACTAGCCCAACAGTGCGCACCTATCGATATCAAACCTCGCGGACTTTGGTCAGGAATTAGAAGGCAATCATTGAGTGACGGCCGGAGGAACAAATGGCGGATGAGAGCGCGTTGACATTGTGCATCGCGCGGTGCTCATTCATGAGTTTTGACGCCATCTACGCAATTGGCAAAGTCAACGCCAACATGTCCATAGCCAGGTACGTCTGCAGGATGCACGGAAGATAAGTGGACCTCGGAAGCGACACAACTCGTACCTCAGTGCCTCAGTACATCTTTGGGTTCATAGTACTTCCAGGTCAGCGGACGGTACTGCGATGCTCAAGGCGCCACATATGGCCGCAAAGTGACGTATCATGGAGACAGATTAGCGTCGACGTGGACTGTGAACAGCTTCGTGGTGAGATGAAGGCTGCTGGGGAGCTCCTGCATGGACGGACGATTGCAAGCTCAGACGCGTTTCTCGCACTGTGGTTGGCCACGGAGCGAAGCGGTGCACGCCACGTGGGTGCGCCGTATGAGCGCCTGCGCCCTTCCCGGCCTGCAGGCTCACCACCAGCTGCAGCGCGTCATCCTGCTGTACGCAGGACGGGCATACCACGGTGCTCTTGTATATCAAGTTCGCTTCGAATACTAGTATTACGGCCCTGAAATGTCGTTTGAAAATGCGTCAGTCACCAAAGGTATTTTCTGGCCCACCTCCCATGCGACTCCCGTCTCGTCTCACGAACTTCACATTACTACAGGTCTCATGCTTGGCATCGCGCTCACTTCTGTCGCGGCCGGCATATTCGACTTGAAACACTACCTAAATCTGCAGCTAGTGCCGCACATATCAAAGCACCATCAGGTGCGTTCGACGTTACTACATCGTGCAATGGTCACGCTGACGCCACTGCCACTATACAGTATTGGCGGCTGCTTGTCCACCACCTAGCATGCGGTAGTTCTGGAGACCTTCTCCTGGTAGAGACCTTCCTCTACAACGTGAGCATCTGCGTAGAGCGAGCGTTCGGAAGCGTCAAATATGCAGTACGTATAGACGCGGTCTCCGTCGAACTAGACCAAGTCTAACGGCGCACTCCAGTCCTTCTTGATAATTTCCGCGGTCACGACGATGCTCATCTCGTTTGTCGCCCTTCTCGTCGCGCAACTGACCCCGGTCACGAGCACCTGGTTCAACAACATCCCGCCTGGCCCGATCGCCATCATGTCCGCGCTGCTATACCAGTACATGCGACTCGTCCCCCCGGCGTACCACTTCAGGATCTTTGGTGTCGGAATGAGCGACAAAGTATGGGTATATGCGATCGCAGCCCAGGTAGGCACCTTCTCCCTCCATGGATCCACGGACTTGAGTCCCATACTCCGACGAGGCATGCGCCACAGCGTCGTATCGCACGCCGCTGATCCTTGTGGTGGTTGCTTGTCGTGTCGCGGGCTGTGACTTGGCAACTTGTACCTGAACACATCGTCAGCTCATCCACACTAACCATGCTTGCTTCGTCAGCTCGCGAGCACCCAGTTCCCGGCGAAACTGTTGCCCACCGCAGTCGGCCTTCTAGCCGGCTACCTCTACCGATCGGATTTCCTGCAGCTGAAAGGCTGGCGTGTATCTACAAAGTGTGTCACACGTCAACTGGGTTACATCGTAGCATTCCCACTGACTGAGCGTTACAGGGTGGTACGATTCACGGAGACATGGATCGGGCCTCTGCTGGGAGAGGCGCAGCCCGTACGGCGGACGAACAGAGTCCTGCCGGAGCCGCGTGCCCAGGCCGATGCACAACGACAGGCCGCTGCAATAGACCCAGAAGAGGTCATCACCACCGCGCGGATCCCGCGGCCGCGTCGACAGCCGACCGCTCGCCCACCCATTCCCGCAGCGTCCGCACCGAACGGGGCTTCCAACACGGGCGAAGATGCTCGGGACGCACCCACGGGCGGCGGCGGAGGGGTGGTCCGGCAATGGATGTCCGAGCTCGCGAGCGGAGCAAGGCCGGGTGCGGGAGGTGCGGGGACGGTCAGGGCGCCGACAGAGGCCGAGATCGCCCTCCTCACGGGCATGTTCCCCGACCTGCAGCGCGATGTCGTCCTCGGCGTGCTGCAAAGGAGGTGAGTACCCGTCCGTGCCTTGCCCCTCCTTCCATTCCTCCTTCCCCCTCCCTTCTCCCCCCTTGAACGGCTGAACGGAACGTCTGCCGTCATCGACGTGCGTCCGTGATCGACCTGGAAGATTTGGCGCGGCCGCAGCCGACTGCGACTTCGCTGCATCTCGCCATCCGCCCGCTGATGCAGCCCCGCGGCTGATGCGCGTCTCGTTGCTGCTCGAGTGCTGACGTGCCTGCCTCCATTAGTCCCAACATAGAAGCGGCGGCGGAGACGCTCCTCGCCAGCCAGGCCGCGCCGTAGGCTTCGCTCGGCTAGCCGCACGTACCGTGTACGATCGTGGAGCAATGCATGTGGGCGTGCTGGGTGGCACCGCGCAGATCCTGTCATTGCGTGAGCTCGACTGTCCGTTTGTGTGATGCGTATCGTACACGCATGTGCGCAAGTCTGTCACTGCGCCGCCTCGTCGACGTCCCGCACGGTTGTACGAAAGTGTCCCGCTTGTCGCGCTACCGATCCTCCAGCTGCTCGTGCAAGCAGACCCCACTACCGTCGTGCGTACCTTTCGGACGCATCCGTCCTACTTACCGCATGCACCCACGGGTTGCTGAAAGATGGAACGGCCTGACACTAAGCTGCATACAGTATGTCAGGCCTACCTACTCACAGGCCGCTCCAAGCCGTCCCGTCGCGACCCAGGACACAAACCCAGCTCCCCGGGCCCCAGGACGAGCGCGTCCGCCGCATCAGCCGACGGGTTCTGTATGTTGCGCCTGAGAACTCGGAGCCCCTCCTGCTGAATGGGCGCTAGCGCGTCGAACGCTCCCCGAGCTGAGACCCGCTCGCTGGCATCAGAGATTCAGGACCTCGGAAGCCCGCGCAGGCCAGTAAACACAGGTCCCTGCGAGCTGCGACCCCTGCCGCGGCCGTTGGACCCTATTCCCATCACGCCCGAGCCGCCCGGGGATCTCGATGGGTGCCTGCTTCCGAGTCGGGGCGGCCTTAGCGAACGGCGGTAGCGCTGCTAGCAGCTATCGTACCATGAGGGTCGGTGTGCAGCCCAATCCGTGCGAGCGCTTTAGGGTGTCGGGTTGGACAGCGGCATATGGCGGGCTGCATGGCTGAGAGGCTGTTTGCCGATATCGGTCTAAAGCTTGGGTCGTATATCAGGTGGGCAGTTGCTCAAGAGTTTGCTGACTCGGACATGCCTGCACGGATCGTTCGAGACCTCTGCGGTTGCAAAACTGAGGCGACTGTCTTCCAATGGCGTCTCAGCTATTCTGCGTTTCACAATGAGAACCGCGAAGGGGATGATTGAGATGCACGGTCGCGCGATGTTCCAGCGACTTCGAGCGCAGCAGTCGTCAGGGTTTCAGGAAAGAGATATACAGCGCATTCGTACATATGACACGGATAAATCTCGTATGTAGAAATACAGCCGTGAGTTAAGCATACAGATGCACCCAAAAGTCTACACGTCGCCATCGTCGCCGTCGAACGCACCCTCGTCTTCCTCTTCCTCCGCAGTGAACGCGTTCGCCGGAACGGCGTACAGGCGGAGCACGGGCTGTAAGAGGCATCCGGTCAGCATTCAGCTTGCCATCATCCCAAGGGGCGACACAATGGAGATAACGATGCGGCCAGGATCCCGCGAGACCTTGGCATATGCCGATCCAGCCTTGCCATATTGTTCTCCCATCGACATCATGGCCACATATGGTTCTATGAGATAGCACGGCTGATGCGGGCGAGCAATACAGTCGCGCGGACGCGCTGGACGGCCGAGCGTGAAGCCGCCGACACCGACACACCGACATTGATCAAATGACGTGAGCCCTGCTTCGGCCCATGATCGCAGGCGCAGCGTTGTGGACCAGGCCGCACCCAACTCCGCGAATGGTCACAGAAAGAAAGATCGCGTACCTTGTTCGGGTCCTTGACGAGGACGTACTTGCCCTCAGGCTGCTTCATGCACATGTCGGCCACGGTCCGGACGATACCCCAGCCGTTCGCGAGCGACACGTTCAGCTGGGCCGCAAAGTCCGCTGGGCGTGTGGACGTCGTGCTCAGGATGACATGCCGGGTGTTGTCGCGCGGGTTCACGCGAGAGATGAAGCTAGAAGGGCCAAAGGTGGGCAGTTAGCGACCGCACGCAGGAATGTTGCGGGACAATGCCATTCCAAGGCACGTCCCAGCAGAGCGGAGACGAAGCGCGAATCAACGTACCCTATTTTCAGGAGGTCCGCGCCGGCGAGGACACTCTGCACGGTCCACTTGGCGAGCTTGCAGCTATTGTTCTTCATCTCGGTGGCCATGACGGCACCGCGCTGAGAGTCGAGCTTCGTTCGCCAATCAGGCGCGCCGCCAGCGCCTGGCGATCTGGGGTCGAACTCGTTCAACGCACGGACGGTGACAAGCCCTTGACCAGCGGTGGGGTTGCCCTGTCCGGGGAAGTAGGCGTCGACCTCCGTGCGGACACACAACCTCACGTCTTCGTCCTCAGTAATACCCAGGTCGAAGACACGGTAACGGTAACCGCAAGACGCGAGAGGCTCCGTCTCGTCGGGTCCATAGAAGGGGTTGGGCTTGGAGAAGTCAACAGCCGGAGGAGGGGGGTTCTCGATGACCGTCTGGAACATGAAGTTCTGGTTGATGTACGTAGCCTCGAGAGACAGAGAGGTCGCAGTGTTGATAGCAGGAGTCTCCGGTGCCACAACCTTCTCGTTGGGGTTGTTCGGGTTGGGTGCAGTAGGGTCTTGAGGAGGGTCCGCCGCGTTCTCATTGACAGTAACGGTGTCGAAGGGACCGCCATCACGCTTGTCAAAGAACAGCTTGTTGCCCTCGCGAATGACAACGATGTCCCAGGGGTATACAGACCTTGGTGCGCACATAAGTACACTGAGGATCACGTCTGTCGTATAGATCGTCGCAGTATCTTTAGCCGCAAGCTATGTTCTCAAGTCAGCGCAGGGACCAAGATATCTCGTCACTACAACATACCTCTTGGATGACCGGATCGTCCGACGTCGTAGGGTTGTACTTGATACGGTCAAGCAATTGGAGGGGCTTCTCAGACTTCGTGGTGATACGATCGTACGTCTTGTCGTAAGGGAACACACGGCCGTAGGTGTCGCTGCAGGGAGTCGGTGAGCAAGTACAAAGGTACAACACATGAGACATTACATACAGGTCCTCGGGCTCGTCCACTTCAAGGCGGAGCTTAGCAAGGCGATGGAACTCGACTTCCTCTAGCATGGCCCAGTCCGGCGAGATGGCGACGGAGGACTCCCGCGTGCGGCCGTTCTGCACAGATAGTGAGGACCCTTCAAGACGAGGTATGAGAGACATGCTTCGCGTACCTTTTCCCAGTCCCTCCAACCTCTCCTGCCGCCGCGCTGACCACCGCCGCGTCCGCCGCCGAAACCTCCTCGGCCTCCCCGCTGACCGCCACCCCTGTTGTAGTTGCTGCCGCCCCTTCCGCGAGAGCCACCACGAGCCATCGCCCCGCCCCTGCGAGCAGCACCAGTCTTGTTGTCCACAAGCGAGAAGCTGGACTCGTCCTCCGCATGGAAGTAAGCGAACGCGCTCGCGGTGCCGCTGCCGAACGCCTGCTGGCCATCGCGCCGTCCGCGTCCCTGGCCTCCAGAGCGAGCGTTCGACTGCGCAGACAGACCAAGGTTCGTGGGGCGGTTGTCGCCGCCAGAGAGATCGTTCCAGTCTGCGAAGCGGCCGAGCTTGTCAGATTTTGAGTACGGAGCATACGGGATGTCCTTGAATTTGAACTGCGCGGGCAGGTTGGAGGTCGACGGACCCCATCCGCCCTCTGGGTTGTCGTTGATCTGCGGGAGCGAGAAGGAGGCCATTTTGTGGACCGCGTCGGTGAGCGTACAGACCAGACACCCAAAATTTCGAAGGCGCCCAGTGTAGTACTCACTCTGGCGCCCGCGGGGTAGGCGCGCACGTGGCGGCGCGTCTCGTACACAACGCATCTCAAGCCACAACCACAACCATGAAGTGAGTGCCTCCTATGCGTAGCCTAGAGCGTTGCATGCTGACTATATGCGTGCAGTGTGGTCAAGGAAATCAACAAGATCAATGACCGCGAACTTGACCTCGACATCAAGGGGTCATGGCACGACGACTACAAGGGTGTGTTCAGCATCTCATACAACGACATGGTGCGACATACTGAACCGTGCCATGTAGATTCCGCGTATATATTCGTCGGAGGGCTGCACAGGGACCTGACGGAGGGTGATGTCATCACCATATTCTCACAGTACGTCTCTCTGTTTCGAACAGCTACTCCCAAGCTAATAAATGAATTAGGTACGGCGAGATTATGGATGTCAACATGCCTCGCGACAAAGAGACCGGCAAACAGAAGGGCTTCGCCTTCGTAATGTATGAGGACCAGCGGTCGACTGTTCTGGCGGTAGACAATCTGAACGGCGCCAAGGTCCTAGACAGGACCATCCGCGTCGATCACGTCAGGAACTACAAGCAGCCGAAAGAAAAGGGCGATGATGGAGAGCTGCACGAGCGCGAAGAGCAGAGCTTGAACGCAAAGCCAACTTTGATCACAGGTTGGTGTACTTGTCTTCCAATCCAAACCGTCCTAACAATATGTTCCTCTCCAATAGACGAGGTAGAACCCTCGGAATCGTCCGATGACTCTGGGCCGGAGATCGACCCTGAGGACCCGATGCGGGACTATCTGATAGCAAAACGCAAGGAGGAGAAAGCGGCGAAGAAGGGCAAGAAGTCTAAGTCCAAGCGCAAGCACAAGGACGAGACTCCGGAGGAACGGCAGGCGCGAAAGGAACGTAAACGACTCCGGAAAGAAAAGACCAAGTCGGCAGGGATAAGGGCTGCAGAGGAGTTGCTCAACTCGCTGGGAGGCCTAGGCGCTGCCTCCTCAAGCCGAAGAAGCGCATCGCCTAGGAGGTCGCGCAGTAGGACCCCGGTTCGCAAACAAGACAGCGAAGGCCGTCATGGTCGCCATTCCCCAAGCAGGCGGAGCCGCTCGCGCGACCGTTCACCAGTCAGGCGGTACCGCAGCCGCACCCCTCCAAGACGTTCTCGCAGTCCTATGGCAGTCTACCATTCCCCCCGTTCAAAGCCGTACGAAGACGACAGGCGAGACGTGCGTTACGACAACTCCGACCGTCGGAGGTCCCGTTTCGACGATGACGCCCCTCCGAAGACCAGACGGGGGTATGACTGACGTGAGTCGGTAAAGCGCGCACAATCCGACGAGTCGCCGATGTGTCTGAGGTGAGTAAGTTGTAGCTTTGCCCAAGTGCACGCTAAATCTGACAGGTTCGGCACAGCTTCTCCGTTGTTGTCGCCCGGGCGTGTCTACAAGACAACCCCGCACCGTTTCTCACATGTACTTCTACGCTCTCCACGGATATGAATCGATGTGCACTCGTATGTCATCCCGCAAACCAAATCATATTGGCTGATAGCCATCATGCAGCTCGAACCCTTCTTGTAGTGCTGTATTCCCTTGTGCGGCGTACGTTTGACGTCTTGTGGGAGGGGCGGAAGCCGCTCATGGCATCCGTCTCGTACCTTCGCGAAGCAAGGCATCCAATCTCGCCTGTGCTCCTATGCATCCTCTCTGACACATACGTGATCGCAGGGATACCTAAATACTGGACGCTCGTCAGGGAAGGGCGTACGTATTGCGCATCCGGGATGGTTTCTGAGAATGAATTGCGGAACCAGGTACTCAACGCCACCACGGCGTCACACACGGCGTCGACCCTAGAGCGAACCTAGGGACCTGACGAACAGCCTGGGAGCCGTACACGGCCCACCGGGCGGAGTGGATGCAGATGGCAGAGGCGGTGCCATCTTCACTTCGCGGCCAAGCGTGGAATGCTGCTCAGAGAAGGAGCGGCATTCGCCTGCCATTCAGGCGCACCGTACTAATCCTGGCTCGGACTATCGCAGCGGCGCCGTGCCCCATGCTCCTGTCCCGGGAGCAAATGGCGACACAGGAGGCGAACCTCAGTGGCCTGTAACACGAGTTGCGCCGGAGGCGATGCAGTGGGTGTCCTTCCACACACTCCCCCATCACGGTGGCTGACAGAACCTAGTTCGCGCCGCCGTTCTCCCGCTACACGCTCTCATGGCCGTGGCCCGCGAGTGCATTTCGCTCCCAATCGCAAGTGCATTCGCATTCGACTGATCCTGATGGACACCAAACAGTGTGCGACCGCACCCGCCGCCACGGGCCCCAGCTCACACCACCCCACGAACGGCGCCAGCGGCGAGATCCTGCAAGGCGGCCCTACGCAGATATCACCGTCGCAGCTCGCAGCCTCGGACCGCGGGGTAAGACCGGCCTATCGTCTGGACATCGCCCCGCCGTTCTCATCGTCTTCTGTGGCCACCGCGTGGTGGCCGCAGGCGGTCCCAGCGGGTCCCGCGGGCAGATGGGGCAGCTCGACAGCGAATCGTGGCTTCGCGCTTCGGCCAGCCGCGATAGAAGGACCTGCGAAACGATGTCCGCAGAGCGCCGTGTGGTTCAAACGGATGCGCATAGCTCGCCGGGGTCCTCTGGAGCGTAAATGGGCCGCCGAATCTTACGCGATCCCGCGGGCGGATGTTATGAACACACAACGATCCACCCACGCCCGCAATAACGCAGTCTTCAATATAGCTGTATAGCATCCGTGACGTGAGGAATGGATTGCGCGCCTTTCAAGGTTCGTCCCTCAAGACCAAATTCATGCTCATCCTGGCGGCTGGAACGAGTGTTGTGTGCGATGGTCATCCGAGTGCCAGCGGAGCGCCTGGTAAGGCGTTCAGGATTCAAAGGGATCGAACCAATCTCATCATTGGCCAGGCGCGTTTGGTGTATCACCGTTCCCTGCGTGATTAGAGCCAGCGCGATCCTTACATGAGCGGCGTGAAGAGCTTTAGAGAATTCGATGTTAGACCGGTGTGCTCAGGTGGGATGTGAGGCCGGTGGCAATGCTGCATTAAACGTGGGCATCTCACAATCCATACAATCATGGGACGAAGCTACCGTATGAAGATTTACTGGTTTGTAGGCTTTCAGCTAGACTTGAACGTTTCAACATTGAATCCACGGATGTTCGCAGCGCACCCAGCAAAAAATGGTTGCGAGTCAATCTATGTATATACGACGAAGACGGTAATGTATCAAATAGCTTGTGCAGTACACGTACAGCTCTCTAGCGATGTTGACATGGTAGGTAGGACGAACACTGTGGACTGCTACACTAACAGTCTATGACCCAATATCTCAGTAGTCTACGAAAGTCTGACGGTGGAAACAGAGTAGGATATATCGACAATGACCCGACCTGGAAAAAGCCAAGAAATAGTGTCCATGGTGGGCTCCTCGCCCGTGCGGCTGATGTCCCCTGGGTTATTAGTAGCGACCTCCGGTCACTCTCGCGCGCTTGACCGCCCAGTTGCGTACGAAGTAGGTGGCGACGGCGAGAGCGGCGACACCTAGGATGACGCCAATCGCAATGCCAGCCTTGGCGCCTCCAGAGAGGCCATGAGAGGAGGAGCCGGAGGCGGACGCCGTCGGCGATGCTTCTGAAGTAGGTGAAGTGCCCGTCCCAGTGCCCGACGGATTTCCTCCGAACGGCCAGTAGTCGCCCCCGTCCGGCGGCATGATGCACGTCAAGCTGTCGCCGTCGGGGATGTGCTGGAAGCCGTCCTGGATGCTCGACGCCGTCACCGTGTTCTCGTCCTGGACGAACGGCGCGGGGGTGGGCGTGATGTCCGTCGTGCTGCAGTTCGGGCCATTCGAGCCGATGAAGGACGTGTTCCCGACGAGGATGTTCCCCTGCACGGTGAAATTCGAAGCGGAGGAGATCGCCATGCCGTATCCGAACGCGCCCGTGAGCTGGTTATTCAGCACGGTCCCGGACTGGCTGACGTTGTTGAAGTAGCGGTCGCCGAACCAGGTCCGCGGGCCGATAGCGATACCAATTCTGCCCAGAGTTAGAATGACGCTCAGTACGCGAAAGAAGGAGCCCTACTTGATGATAGCGTCCTCCGCATTGACGCCTTTGGTCTCGGTGCCCTCGGCCGTCTCAGTTGCAAATCCACCTCTGATGATGTTGTCGCGCACGACGGTGTTCGTGTAGTTGCCGTTCCAGGGGTCGTAATCGACCATATTAATTCCGCCAAGGAGGGTCATCTATGAAGCCGCTTTTAGCTGTGTTCTAACCTGGTATATTTGCTGTGGACGGTGACATACGGTTTCCACCCATATGGTATTGTTCTCCACTAGCGTTCCAGGCGCACCAAATAATACAATGCCTCCATCCTATCAATACATGAGCGCTTCCTCATACCATCGCGGCGACAACGGGGTGCTTACCGTTGGGTTGTTTATCATATTATTCCGGACCAGGCTGTTCTGGCAACTGACGCTGATGCCGTCCGCCCACTCCTGGAACGAATCAGACCCGCACGGCCCGATGTCGTTGTTCTGCACCGTGACATTGTTGCAGGAGAACGCGCCCTCGGCGACGTGCAGACACGACCAGCTGCGCGGGTCGAACGAGCGGACGTGCTCGATCAGCTGGTTCGCGTTCGAGCCGCCCATCTCGATGTTCGCGCCGCCATTCGTCGGCGACGCCCCCGCGCGCGTGCCGTTGATCTGGATGGGGGCACAGACGGTCAAACGGGGCCCGACGCTGAGAAGATTGCGCCACTGCGGACCTGGATGTTGCGCAGCTTCACCCCGCTGCAGTTCTGACAGGTCCCATCCACTGCGGTGGTGTGCCCCTGGCCGTTCGCCACGGGGCCGGCGACGACGAGCGTCGCGCGGCTGTCGTCGGTAGGATAGCCTACGGTGCTAATCTCCTGATCTTGGGCGGAGAACAGGATGGGGGCCTGGATGAAATACTGGACGCCCGGGCATAACGGAAGGATGTATCCAGCTCCCGATGAATTGAGTAGGGTGTTTAGGCGGTCGGTGAGCGTATTGAGCGGGTCGGCAGGCTCGCAGTCGGCACGCGCATGCAGCGCCGGAGAAACACTGTTTTGCGATGAGTTCATTGGATTGTCTTGCCCGGGCGTGTGAGAGGGTGCTTACTCTGAGAACAACGTAGTATCGTACACTGGCGATCCAGCGACCGCCCGCCTATGTTGGAACACACCCCTGCGGCTCCCCAGTGCTCCTTCCGCGATCGGAACAAGTAACGCAGCTGCCAGGAAGAGCGAGCGAGACGCCATTCCTGCGAGAGGCCTTCGGGAAGTTGCCCAGAAGTCGTGCGAGGCAGGTAGGTGTGATGCTGAGCTCGGAGGCGAGCGTTCCTACAGCTTGACGGAGAAGGTCCGAGACAAAGGAGCGTGGCGAGAAAGGAGCGACTGGAGTGGGGAATAACGCGGCGAACGCAAGGCCGTCCTGTCCGGCTGGGCGACGGCGTCGAGCTCGGCAGCGTCCAAGAGCGTTGCCTTGTCTAGGCGCCCATACTCACCTCGATCGTACTGTCGGTGTCAAATTCGGCAATATATTCAATCGCTCCTTCATGCGGTGGATCAAGCTGTGCTCAACGGAGGTGCATATGTACAAGGAAACAGTCACTATACGTTTTGCATGCAAGGTACAATACATCATTGCTACTCGACAACTGGAAATACAAGTGTGGTGGGCGACTCGACGAAAGATATCACGGTGGGAAACACAAGGAGAGAGTCAAGGACCACATACGCTCAGGAAGGATCCAGAGAAGCATCCGCCAGCAGCCTGGGAAGTCGCAAAGCCGTATAAGTTACCTGACAAGACCACGGCAGCCGCAAACATTACGATCCGAACTCTGACGTCCATGTATCGTACGAGCAAACAAAAGCCAGCGGTCTTCTCTAAGTCTTGGAGCTTGGGTAGCGCAGTGGGTGTCGTCCAAACGGCAGGCAAGATGTTGTTAATCTCCGCGAGGAGCAGAGCGGTTGTGCTATGAGATACTTGTCGCCGTTGCAACGGCAACATTTTCTCCTCTGGGCAGTTGAGGCGACTTGATCTGGGAGGGCTCCTTGACGGGCGACTTGTAGACAGCAGCATTCGAGGGCGGTCGCTCAATAGTCACCGCGGTACTGATGCGCGGCAAGGAGTTGATGCCGTTTTCTGCGTTCTTCAACGCTTCGTGCGGCGGTGCAGATGTTTCCGATATCGAATGTCTGTCGGGCATGAGCAGTCGGCAGTGGACGACGCGATGACATATTGGACCAACCGTGCTTTCTTGTTGGGCGCGTCGGGCGACGTGTTGTTGTGACGGTCGTTGGTCTTGTGCATAGAAGAAAATGAACGGGCGTTGCCTCCCAAGCGTTGATACTACACACCTTCGTGTTTGGGCGCTTCTGCGCCAACCTCGGTTGTCGCTCGCCTTCCTCGAAGAGGTAGTCCGGCAGCGCAGAACTGGGGAGAATACAGTGAGCACGGAAATAATATATTCATTGGATGACATACCTTCGGATATGCCGCACAACGATACCCATCTTATTTTCGTCGAACTTCTCCCACATCTTCACGAGCTTGGTGAACTCCGTGGTGGGATACGATATGTCTAACCGGCGAGGGCCAACGGACCCGGCTTCAAACAAGCGCAGGTGAGCTACTGTATCAGAAAATGTCAGTGAGAACCTACGTTGTCGCGGCTCGACCGCTAAGCCGATGTAGAACGTCGTTGAGTATACTGCGCTCCCACCCTCAACGCCCTCGATGTCCTCTTTTTTCCGCTTGGCAATGGCCTCGGAGATTTCTCCCTGAGCGACTGCCCGCACCTCCTCATCGTTGATGCAGTATGACACTTGCTCAAAACCCTTGATGAAGGGATGGGCCAGCGCCAGACTCTCAACGTACTCTAGCTTCATCACCAGCTGTCGTATCCGGGATTCGACTGTCCCGGACCTATCGAGTGGTCAGCGAATCGTTCAGCATCGCGCGGGTCGTGCATGTCGTACCATTTGATTTGCAGCTCGGGGCTACCTGTCGAAGCGATCACTTGGAGGTAATACCGGTACTTGTGGAAGAAGTCGTGCTTGGCGAACAAATCAGACCAACTCGCCTTCCCCACGATTACCCTGTCCACGATCTCGGACGCTGCCGCGGCGGTCAGCGACGCTTCACTAAGAGCGTAGTATAGAACCCACCCTTCTTGAACTCCTCCGTCATGATCATTTGAGTAGATTGAGTTACGTTGTGCGTGGCGCACATGGAAGGGTAGGCTGGCGTGATGATTGGCATACGGTGTGCCCTGTCGGCGGGATACAGCTAGATCGGAATTAGCTCCATGTCCCGAGAGTTCATGGGCCGCTACGCAATTCACCTTGGGATTCCATACCCGTACAGGGAGCGGTCCGTCTTCAATAGGTTTCAACAATACAGGTTGCGGCCACGTCCTAGCAGATGCGAAGCGTTATTTTGTGTCACAGCTCAGAGGAAAGGCGTACCGACCATTGATACATAATGATGAAGAAGCGGCTGACGATCGCGCCCGCGATGGCATTAGGGTATAGCTGACATATTCGGGCCACGAGCATGGCCCATGCGACGCCACCCAGAAAGCCATTGACATTGGAGTAGATAGCTCGTCCTGGAAACAATATGATGAGATGCCTTTCTTTCGAATGAGGGATCACTTACGTTGTGCCCAAAGCTTGATACATCGGAGAGCGTCACGGAAGACCGTAACGTTTGGCACTAATCGCAGAATCTCGTCCGTGACTCTCGAACCTATCGTTATATTGAGACAGACGGTCAATTCAATGGAGGGAAGTTCACACCGTTCAAACTTCGTACACATCGCTCGTCCAGGTTGCGCAGGAGGTTGTCGTCCTGGAGCGAGAGGTCATCTGGTATTGTTGAGAGCGCGAGGCGGGCCATGACCAGGTCGATTGGGATGCCCGAGATCTTCGTCTTGATAATGGGGACATACGCGTCCGGGACGCCCTACATTGCATCTGTCACTCCCCGCCGCCCACGAGCCGCGACAAAACACCAGACAACGCACCGACACCTCCATGACACCCTCGGTCTCCTTGAGCATGTTCTCAAAGACGTCGAAGAAGTCCTCCCGCGAGACGTGCTTGGGTACGACACATAGCGTGTCGATATCTGAGCCGGGGCCGTGGACGCCTAGTCGATATGAACCAAACGTGAAGATTTTCCCGCCAGCGGCGGTGGCAGCTGCTTCTGAGAGCCCTCGGGAGATGGAGACTTTGCGGACGAATTGCTTGACGAGAGCTGCTATACGGCCCAGGACGATCTCTCTGCAAGCGAACGGGCGCAATCAGCATGTATTCAGTGCGCGCTCCACGCGCCACGATGACACCGTAATTCAAAGACAGTGCGGAACACGCCAAGGGATGCGAGAACCAGAAGGACCTCCTCTTGTACAGCGAGGTGAGAATATATGCGAGACGGACACCGCCGACCGCGCAAGTGATCAACACTGGTCTGGGTACGGGACGTGGGCACCCACTGCGTCAAACAAAACGCGCCGCGGCGACTCACCTCGTCTTGGCCTCCTCCTCGCTCTCAAACGTCCCTTGCCTGCGGAGCTCCTCGAGGAGTGTTACGGTGACCTCTTTCTCGCGAGGCGTGGACTCTGTGACGGCGATGGGGGGCGTAACGCCCAAGTATTTGTGTGTTCTGCGAGGAAAGGTCGGTGCGGGGTAACGCATTTTGAGATGGACGAGGGCTCACCCGTTTGTATGGGCCATTATATCTGAGGCAGCAGATAGAACGGCGGGGGAGAAATGCGGAGGATGGGGGAGAGTATGTTGTTCGACTGACAAACTCTCGGAACCTCGGAGCAGGGCCCTCGCTCGGAGGACCCTCGGCATCGCCCGAGTCGACATTACGCCGCCACCTGACCGACGTCAGTCCCCCGCCTCGTCCCATTCTTTTGTCGACCGCCACAATTGCAGGCCGCCTTTTGTTTCGGGAGTTTCTCACAGGCAGGCAACTGTTATGACAGGTTGGATGATCTGATCATTGATGCGCTAGAATACAGGAGGCGTGTGTAGAAACAATACTAGTCTGGAACTAAGGTAACTCGAGAACCCAAATGATCGCCCTGGCCCAGCAGATACCTCGGAAGTGGAAGAAGCGTACATATGGCTAGGTGAGTGTGGAGCGATTGAATAAGGTAGACGTACTGCTGGAAGATGAGCCGGCGACACATGAAGCAGAAGATGTCCAGCATGATAACCAACGGTACCTGAGATATGGGGGACATGGACGGGTCATGCGCTTGCGGCGACGGTCAAAGGATCTGGTGTCTGTGAGGGTGCGGACGCATGAGGCAAGTCGTCTACAAATTTCGAGGTCGCTCTTGCGTCTGCGGGACTGGTCTGGGATGAGGAAGTCGGAGGTCGGGTAGGGGATGCCGATGAAGTTGGTCGCGATTGGACGTCGATCTCCGTCCTGGAAGGACCGTCGTGTCAGCCATAGAAGACACATGACCTCTCTATTGAGTGCTCACCTCGACCTCTTCGTAGCCGGGGCCGGTGAATCCTTCACGAGAAGGTCAGCGAGCCGCGTGCTCCTATCAGCACCTACGAGACTTGCCTTGACACTCCGGCTGCGTTTCTTCGGACGGGTAGCGGCCTCCCGTTCTCCAGGCTCGAACACAAAGTCGGGGAGCACAGTGCTTGAGTGTTATCAGCGAACAGCTCTTACCAGAAATACGTAATATACGAACTGCTTGATGTGTCGGACCGCAATGTGCATGGCGGACTCGTCATACTTCTCCCACATCTTGGCCATCTTGACAAACTCTGTCGTAGGGTACGAGATGTCGAGTCTGCGAGGTCCAGTTGCGCCCGCTTGGAGTACCAATGAGTCAGCACACTGCTGTCTGTCATCATCTGACCTTGGCACGGATAACTACCTTCCTTGGGCTTGATGGATAGGCCGATGAAGAACGACGTTGTATGCACGGAGATCACACCTTCCTTATCCGCGACGTCTTCCTTCTTGCGTGCGGCGACAGCGTCGGGAATCTCACCGCGAGAAACACTCTGGGCTTCCTCCTCGGATAGACAGTAGTACACGACATCGAAGCCCTTGATGAAAGGGTGCGCCAACTTGAGGGCATCGACGTACTCAAGCCTCATTACCAGTTGTCGTATCTTAGACGCCACCGTGCCGGACCTAGTCGACGAGTATTGAGCATGGTGCTGACCTGAAACTGGCGTTCGCCAACGCACCACTTGTTCTGCATGTCGAGGTTACGCGACGATGCCACCACTTGCAGGTAGAAACGATATCGTTGGAAGAAATCATGTTTCACGAAGAGCGCGGACCATTCTGCTTTCCCGAGCATGACATCGTCCACTATGGTGCAGCCTACGAGAGCGTGTAAGTGAAAGCAATCAAAGGAAAACAACGACGCTACCTCTTTGGAATTCCTCTTTCATGATTTGCTGAGTAGATTGCATCACGTTGTGAGTGGCGCACATGGAGGGGTAAGCAGGCGTGATGATGGGCATGCGGTGAGACCGGTCTTGGGGATACAGCTGCGGGAGGGCTTAGTTTCAACGGCATCGGACGAAGCAACAGAACTTGCCTTGGGGTTCCAGACGCGCACTTGCAACGGGCCATCCTCGATCGGTTTGAGAAGTACGGGCTGCGGCCATGACCTGCGACAGATGTTAACGCTCCGTTTCGATCAACCACAACTAGTACTGACCATTTGTGCATTATGACGAAGAAGCGGCTGACAATAGCTCCCGCAACGGCGTTGGGATACAACTGGCAGACACGGGCTACAAGCATCGCCCACGCAACGCCACCGAGAAAGCCGTTCACGTTGGAGTATACGGCACGTTCTAAAGAAAGCATGAGACGCAATCCTGCTTACGATGTGTCTTTCTTACTCTGTGCCCACAGCTTAATGCATCGCAACGCTGTCCGGAACACGTCGACATTGGGAACAAGGCGCAGAATCTCGTTGATCACACGAGAACCTGTTCGCAATATCAGTGACCTGTTCGCCCTGCACTCGGGTGATCACGCACCGTTCACACTACGGATAGACTTCTCGTCGAGATTCCTCAGAAGATTGTCGTCTTGAAGGTCCAGGTCCTCCGGTATCGAGGGAAGGTCAAGCTGAGCGAACAGAAGATCGATTGGGATGCCAGATATCTCGGTCGAAATGATGGGGACATAGGCCTCGGGGACACCCTGTGGTAGAGGGTCAGAACCTCTTTAGATTACAATATTCCCGAGTACATACCGAGACTTCCGTCACGCCCTCCATTTCCCGTAGCATCCCCTCGAGTACGTTGAAGAAATCCTCCCGAGTGACATGTCGTGGTGCGACGCAAAGGGTATCTATGTCAGCGCCCGGGCCGTGTACGCCGAGCCTGTATGAACCGAACGTGTAGATTTTGCCTCCTGCAGCATTTGCTGCTGCCTCGGACAGACCGCGAGATAGGGATACTTGTCGTACAAACTTCTTAATCAGAGCAGCTAGTCGACCGAGCACAATCTCCCTGAGAACAAGGGCACGCGGCGTGAGCTACTGTAGCCACTCGGCCGTCGCAATAGCGCGTTGCACGTAGCCAACAGGGGGGGTTGGATGCTTACCTGGTCTTTGCCTCCTCCTCGCTCTCGAAGATGCCTTGCCGTTGAAGCTCCTCCATGAGAGTGGCGGTCACCTCTTTCTCCCTTGTACTCGATTCATTGGTTGAGATGGGCGGTGTCACGCCGAGATACCTGTCAGCTGGTGAGCCACTATCTTGCCAATGCGCTGGGCATCGCATACCCTTGTCCTGACGCCATCGAGTAGGTATATACGGTGTGCGAGGGAGTGGGTGGTGGACGGGTTCAGACGAGAGGTCGTCGTGGAAGACAAAGAAGGCTGGGGGCCGGAGTCTCGGCGCCGGTCTGGTGTAACCTCGGACATTGCCGAGACTGTTCTATGGGCGCCTGCTGGACGGTGCTGTAAGCGCGCATGTACGCGGGGAGCGACCTTGACTTGTACCACCGCTCCCATATGCTCGCCCATGGCAGGGCACGTCTCGTAACGCGTGCAACTATACAGGCCCGGTATGCGCATATAGCCAGAAAGCACAAGGATGACCCGAGATGGCCTGGCTGGGAGCTTGTGGTGGGAATCGAGGTGCACGCGCAGATCAAGTCGCGGCGGAAACTCTTCTCTGGTGAGCAGCCAGGCAGCTCCCGAACATACGCGACGTACTGATGTTGTTCCGCAGAGTCTTTGGCGTCCGACTTGACGTCGCCTTCGAATACACATGTCTCTGCTTTCGACGCAGCGTTCCCTGGCACTCTACCTGTAACGCGTCCACACGAACGCATCACAGTCCGGACACGCGCTGAACTTGGGTTTGGTGTAGCGACTGAACCCCAAATGCGTGGAGCTCGGAGTACGGACTGCTATTGCGCTCAGGGCGGAAGTCCAGCGTAGGTCCGCCTTCGACAGGAAACACTACTTCTACGCGGACCTCCCGTCGGGGTACCAAATAACACAGCAATATGGTTTGTGAGCTTGACACGCTATGGGAGCTCGAGCTTGACGCGGTAACAGCACCTATTGCCCGCAACGGACATCTGCGGTTGGAGAAGGACGCCATTTCCGTGCGCATCAAGCAGGTACAACTGGAGCAGGTAAGCCCCCGGCAACAACGCATTCCCGTCCTCGGCACCTTTTACATCTCTCAGGACACAGGGAAGTCCACCTTCCTGCCGCGCAACAGGCTCACGGCGATAGACCTGAACCGCGCCGGGATGGGTCTCATGGAAATTGTCTCCGAGCCCGACATGCGGTACGTTCCATTCTCCCTGCTGTCACTCGCTCGGTGAACGGAGGGAACGCGTCTCTTGCGGCAGCTCACCCGAGGAGGCGGCAAGCTACGTGCGCACGCTTCAGGCGCTATTGCGGTCTGTAGGCTCCAGCGACGGCAACATGGAACAGGTACGAAGGGCACCCTTCATGTCGGTGGCAGAAACTCTAACCCTGTGTTGTAGGGTTCACTTCGCTGCGACGTCAATGTGTCCGTGAACCGCATAGGCGGGCCTCCTGGCACCCGCTGCGAGATTAAGAACCTGAACAGCGTCAAGAACATGACGGTGGCTATTAGTACGTCATGTCTACTCTGCTACCATTCGAGGCTGACGGTAGCTATTTCGCATAGCCTGCGAAGCCTTCCGACAAATTGCGCTCCTCGACAGCGGCGCCCATGTCTCGCAGGAGACACGCGGATTCGACGAAGAGAAGGCGGAGACGTATGCGCTGCGGAGCAAGGAAGACGCCCCGGACTACAGGTATATGCCTGATCCCAACATTCCACCTCTACTCCTCCAGGAGGTATGCCATTCATTTCGGCACGCTGACGCGCCAGGAACGACACTCACGTCGCAATGCGCAGAATTACATCGATGTCATCCGTGGCAAGATGCCTGAGCTTCCAGACGCCACTCGTGCTCGTCTACTGAGCCAAGGCCTCTCTGAGCGAGACGTCGAAGTGCTGATGGACGTTGACTCCGGCCGGGAAGTCGGGTACGACGGCGAGCTTGGCCGCGGTGCCGTGGCGTACTTCGACGAGGTATCGCAAGGTCGCGACCCCAAGGCGGTGGTGAATTGGTCAGATATGCAGCCCCAGAATTGACGGACTGCGCGGGCTGATACTGCTTGAATCCTACTAGGATTACCCACGAACTTCTCGGCCAGCTCGCATTCCGCCACGAGACGTTCAAGGAGAACCCCATCTCCGCCGAGCAAATGGGCGACCTTGTCGACCTTGTGCAAAGTCAAAAAGTGACAGGTATGCAACATACAACGAGACAGGCCGGCGGAGATACCATGCTGACTATATGCGGCGACCTCCCAGGGACGTCAGGGAAGACCATCCTGCGGCACATCCTCACCACGCGCACCCCGGATCTGCCGTCGAAGATCGCGGGGGATTTGCAGCTGCTCGCTGCCACCGACGACGGCGCGTCGCTGGAGAAGTGGTGCCGCGACGCGATCGCCGCACTCCCCGCGGAGGCGGACGCGGTGCGGCGCGGCAACGCCAACGTCGTGAACAAGATCATGGGCCATGTCATGAAGGCCAGCCGCGGCACGGCGAAGGCCCAGGACGCCCGCGCGATGCTGCTGAAGCTGCTGCAGTCGCAGTCGTGATGGCGCGTTGGCCGCACGTCGGACTGTCCCGCGGTGACTGATCGTCGCTACCGGGCTTTATAGGCTCATTGGCGTTGGATGACTGGGGATCTCAAAGGACATCTGGCTTCCGACTCGGCATATGATACAGCTAATCTGATACACTACTCTGGCTTTATTGCGCTCCCAACTCAGGCGGTGACCTTCTTCTCGAGGAACTCGGTCCATTCGCGCTCGCCCCAGGAGCTCGAGATCTCGTTCGCGATGAGGCCGTCCCACAATACAGTCGGCGAGACGTGGATGCCGTTCTGCCGCGAGAACTTGACTGCCAGCCATGGATCACCGTCAAAACCCCCGCAAGTTACAGATTCACAGATCTGCAGACTTACCAGTGTACTTCAAGTCGTCCGTGACGTCGACGCCGCCGTTGGGCGTCGACTTGAGGGTGACGAGGTCCTTGAACGGCGCCGCCTTGTCTTCGCCGACGGACTCTGCGACGAGCGCCGCGAGCTTCTCGCGGATCTGGGTCGGCGTGAGGGTGGAGGTGGGGATGTCGAAGTAGTCGCGCTGGTTCGCGAACAGCGCGAGCGAGAACTTCCAGAAGTCGTCCGGGGCGACGCGCGCGACCTGTGCGGGGCGGCGACCCGGTCTCAGCTCACTGTATGTATGCGCGGGGTAAGAGGGATGGATATAGGGAGCGGCTTACAGCGAGGCCGGCTTCGTGCACGAAGGTAGAGCTGGCGTGCCAGGGCTGGACTTGGTTCCGGAAGATGACCTTGACCTTCCCGGCGTACTTGCCCCCGGGCGCGAAGAGCGGCTTAAGGACGGAGTCGATCGCGAGCGCGATCTTGGCGGAGAACGGGCAGACGTAGTCCACTGCGGCGCGTCGGTGCGTTAGAGTGAACTTCATCGTGATCGGCGAGGGAGAGGACGCACGGAAGAACTCGAGCGTGTGCGGGGCGTCGTACTTGCCCGCGATGACCAGGGCGCGCTGGAAGGACGGTTGGAGGGCCATTGCGTTTGTCAGGTACTCCTTGTGATGGTTGAGGGGAGAGATGAGAGAAGGGATAGCAGCTACGCTGGGCTTAGATATAGCCTATCGCCGGGCATGGGCGGCGCTCATGTATACGCCATAGGTTGCGCATGCATGCACGCGCACCAGGTGAGCGATGGCCTCACCGGATTGTGCAAGCTCTCGCGAGCTACTTGTGTTTGTTTCTTCGCAATATTTCACATCGAGGCGTCTGTGTCTCTCACGGACTCCGCAAGCTGGCCGCCTGACAGATATACGGCGGACGTATGATGCTGCATAGTGGCGGGTAGTGTGTGTGCTTGATCGAACCGGTACCTGCGCATGCACATAGGCCAGCGCTAAACGTCATTCCATCCGTGCATGGGTAGGCGCTCTGCCCATACATCTGCTACCACAACCTCTACTGCGAGTAAAGTCTGCGGCGGCTCTGTGGCCTCCAACTTGATTCTGTATTCTGTCTTTGCCTGGGGTGCTTGCATGAGAGCGTAAACGCCGGCTACTATCGAACGAACTGCCAAAATGTCATCCGCCAGGTTCTCCAAGTACTTGACCCAGCTCGCAGAGTCCCTCCGGGAGGAGAAGGGCCCCGAACTCGCGTACCTGCTCAAACCAACAAGCGAGCATGGAAAGGCACTCGTGAAAGACTTCCGAAACCCTACAGTACGTTCTCCGGTTTGGTGGCCCTCACCTACCAGCCTATTGACCGCGTTCATAGCGGAAAACCTTGTCTTACTACGAAGGAAGTCTCGAGAGCCCCTGGGACGAAATTGCAATCCAGTATGTCCTGGTCGTGAACCATTGCGCGCGCAAGCGCGCCGTAGACGCGTTCAAGGAGGAGTGCACCCTAGTTTCGTGAGTGAGTTGCACCCGCGCCCGATCCAGAAGTTCCCCTGATTCCCCGCTCCTCCTCGCAGCCTCTTCCTGCGCTTCTTCTCTCAGAACAGCGGCTGGACGCTCCCCGCGCTCTTCTCTATCATGCGCGACCTGCGCGATCTTGCCTCGGATGTGCGTGCGTTTCCAGCATACGCGCGTGGCGGCAGCTGAGTTTTCTTGCAGGCGGATCTGGAGGCGGCATCGCATGGACAAGACAACACTGCAAACATGGAGGAGGCTGCGCGTATCATCAGCAAGGCGTTCTCGAGCTGCGTAACTGATAGGTGCGTTCGCTGCCGTGCACTCCAGCTGTTTGCGCTCATCGCCACTTCGTAGGCAGTCTCCTCTGCCAGAATCACGAAAATGGGGCGTATACTATGTTGTAGGCCTGATTCTGAAGTGTTACTTCCGGGTATGTGGTTCTGTTTCTTGCCAATATGAACGGCCATTCCTGAGTCAAAGTACAGGTCAGACGAATATCACTCGCAAAGAACATCCTGCGTGCCATTGACGCCAATCCGGATATTCCACCACTTTCGGCGTATCCTCGATCGCACCAAGTACGTGATCTCCGTACGAGGCTGATCTATAACGCTTCATGTCCGCTTGTCTAGGTGACCTATAGGTACTACATCGGGATGCTTAGCTTCCTGAATGAAGACTTCGCAAAGGTACGCTTTAGTTGGAAGTATACGGGCTGCGCCCGCACTGATATCCGAATGCAGGCGGAGCAGGAGCTGACCCTCGCTTTCTATAACTGCTACACGGGCGCGCATAGCAATCAAGAGTCAGTACCACCTTGCTGTGTCAGGCTGCCCCGACTGATCGAAACCTAGACGTATCTTGACATACCTCATCCCGCTGCGCATGTTCCGAGGACATCTCCCTTCGCGGGAGCTGATGCAGCGGTTCCCGGTTCTCGACGACCTCTACACGCCCTTCATCACCGCACTCCGCAGAGGGGATATACGGAGCTACGATGCTTCGCTCGACAAGTTCGAGCGGAGGTTGGTGGACCTCAACCTGTATCTCACGTTGGAGAAGGCGCGCGAGCTCTGTGTGCGCGGGCTGTTCCGTCGGGTGTACGTACCACCCGCTCTCCTCGCACCCGCCTATGACTCTGCGTCCTGACCATCGCCGCCTGTGTCCTTGCTTTCTGGCAGGTGGATTGCAGCGGACAAGAGCACGCGCATACCGGTGTCAATGTTCCACGCGGCGCTCCAGATAGCGGACGAGGAGACGACGTCGGAGGAGGCGGAGTGCCTGGTAGCGAACATGATCTTCAAGGGCTTCATGCGCGGGTACATCTCGCATGAAAAGCAGATGGTCGTGCTCTCGAACACCGCTGCGTTCCCGAGGCTCGCGGACCGCCCGTCGCCGTATGCACTGCTGCAGTAGAGGTGTAGTTGGCACATCCGCGCCCGCTGTAGTGCGCACTAGCCCACCCGAGACGTAGCGTATGGCGTCTTGGAGAATAATCGCACCGATCCGAAGCGCTTTCCCGCTTTGGTGAATGTAGATGTACAGACTTGCATAGCCGACGCCCATCGATGCGCCATGCGTGTCGGGATGCGGTGTATGTAACATATAGTCGAGCGCATGGGCTTCTATCGAGAACGAGCAGAGATCGCCTCCAGCCTTGTCGGGCCTTGCCCTGACTCGCGCGTGTACAGCCCGCGTTAAGGAGCATGCACGATGCGGGCGGCACGCATGACCCGGGGCTTCCAAGACGAAGAAGCACAGGGGCGCTCTGTACTGCCACAGCTTACCAGAGCACTATATCATCCTCCGCCGGCCACTCCAGCGTAGTTTGCCCCAAACGTCCTACACACCCGCAGATCATACCGCAACACACCGATAATGGGAAGCTCATCATCCAAGGCCCCGAGCTTCGCGTACAACGCCGGGAACATCTCCTACCCTGCGCCACTGCACCCCGACAAGAAGCCCGCCGAGGGGGCCCAGCTCAACCGCCGCGTCACCTCCGCCGTCCCGAGCAGCCACCGGAGCACGCAGAGCTCGCTCGCCGTGCCCTCGGGCTCGCAGACCCACCGCCGGAGCAGATCCGCGCTCGTAGGCGGAGGCTCCGCCCGCGGCAGCGAGCGCCCTGTCTCGCTGCTCTCGACGAGCTCGCAGGAGCCGCCGCCGCCACCGTCGTACTCGGAGGCGCTCTCGGACCGGTCCTTCCTCGCCGTGCCGACGCAGGGCCTCCCGCCGCGCTCGCGCTCGCAGGACGCCCCGCGGAACACCAACAACCCGTTCCTGCGCCGCCCGCTGAGCAGCGTCGGGATGCCGCCCTCGGCGAGCTCGGACGCCAGTGGCGCCACGTCCACGGCGCCGTCGACGTCCGAAGCTCTTACTGGGCGGTCTGCGGCTGGTCAGCCGATGACTTTTGAAGAGCGCGCGGAGTATTTGCGCCGGCCGATGCGGCAGAACACTATCGAGGACGCGCTCGAGACTCTGAAGAAGTACAACACGGTCATCATCGTCGATGACTCGGGCTCGATGTCCAAGGGCGGCCTCTGGACTGAGGTCGGTACCGAGAGCTCTGGGAGTCAGCGCTGTCAAGCCGTATCTGATATTTTCTACGTCAGGTTAATCTCCCAGTGGATTTGCTCGGGTTTTAAAGTCCGCTGTGGCTGCATCATTTTCAGCCACAGCGCGAAGCGGGCGTCTGACATGAGCTCCCTCGCGCCCCCGCGCGACGGGCGCTTACATCGTCGACGTCGCGCGCCCTCGCGCCCCCCCGCGCGCGCGGTGGCCGCCGTGTTTGTCCTTGTATATACCTATCAGCGCACCACGTTTTGTGGCGAGCGCGACGTAGTAGTGGTCCCCATGTGGTTTATCACAAGAACAGGACACCGCGAAAGCGTCTGAAAGAAAGATATTGAAGTCATTTACAATCACGCTGCGCGGTCGCGATACCTATAACCGTACGTAATTCTAGGATCGGCTGTCCCGCGCCCACGACTGTTGGTTAGCGGCATTGTGCGCCTGTTCTCGGCAAGCTCGAGTGCACGAACCCAGATGCCCGTATCGCGCAGGCGCTGTTTTGCCTTCATAATGCCCTCGGAGTCGGCGCCGGAGTTATTCCGGAGTTCTCGGAAGAGTTCATGTGCGCGCGCGAGCCGTGCACAGAGCTCGCCCGACGTGATCGAGGCCGGATCGGGAGGGTGTGCTTCGCCGTCAAGATCGGCAACCCAGCGCAGCATGCCGCGCATCCGTTCCGAGGCAGTGCGCAGGAATCGGCCGTCCGGATTGTCGACTTGTTCGCGGAGGATGACCGCAGCATCTAGGAGGGATTGTTCAATTTGGTCAAGCTTTACCTCCTCCTCGTCATCGAGCTGTAGGTTTACGAGTCAGATAAGTGATAAATAACTGGCAATATGGACAGACTAACGTCATGCCCGGCACCTCCTCCTGCCCCGAATCGGAAGATTCCATCACGGCCGGTTGGCGGTGCCTTCTCGGGTGATGAGGAGATCTGTTGTGAGATGTGAGCGATCTGTCACCATATTAGGTCGGGCTTGCTGATAGCATACCGGCGATGACGACCTGCATCCGTCCCCAACCCCCGGAATATCCACATCAGACCCGTCCGCCGGGTCAGGCGTTTGCAAGCGTCTGCGGCGCGGAATGATAGCCGAACGCGTCTGCCGCATACACTTCGTCCAGTCGTGACTGCGCATGCTTTCGGGGGGGTCGGCGGGAGTGTCACCGCCAAGAGGGACTGTGTAGAACGGAGGGATGTGATACCGGGTTGCCGTTGGCCACCAGTCTGCGGATGGATGGCCGACGGCCTGAACGAGGTGCTTGCAGAGGAGATGCGCGTGGTACTTCTGGGTCCCGCAGTCACACGTCCACTTGCGGACGTCCGTTGTGTAGGTCCCCCGAATTGGGACCTTCTCGAGCCGCTCCCATGCGCGCTTCATCGATTCTTGCGTGTACGAGAGGGTTGCAGACTGCGACTCATTGATGTTCGTGATGATGTCACCGAGTGTGATCCGGTAGCGCGGTATGGCCTTCGTCACGATTGAATAGAGCGCCAGGTCCAAGGGCGGGCGATTGTAGAGATGGAGAACCAAGCGTTTGATGCCGCGCCAGAGCGATTCCACGATCATAGTAGTCCGCTTCCGAGGCACGGCATCTTCGTATGCCGAGCGGGCCCAGAGCTTCCAGCGGGATTCGCAGTACCAGGCGTTCCACAGATATGCCCATACTTCTGCGAGATTGTTCGACTTGCAGTGTCGGTACATTTCATCGACGGCGTCTCGATAAATGTCATTTGCAGACCGAGCTTCGCCATGGCGTTCTGGTAGTAGTGAGTGTTGACACGCGTGCTTCGTGAAGAGCCGCAGCACCGGCACCCGATGCGCCGGTGGGCAGAACTGATAGTCGTGGGAGGATGCTGGCGGACCGCGTTCCGACGCTGGGGTTGGCGCATCGGTCTTGATGTTCGATTTATCGCGCCCGATGATCTCGACCTCCCGCCGGATATCGTCCTCGTCATCGGCCCACTCAGCACCCTCCAGGAAGGAGTCCCATTCATCGTCCAAAACCTCGCCCTGCCGTTCCTGGCCTGCCCAGTAGGTACCGTCATCACTACCCTCTTCGAGACGGTCCAGGTCCGTGTCCAGACCCACTCCTGATACGTCTGAGGGGTTCGCCTGTCCCGCATTCGCAGATCGCAGATCGAAGTCGTCCGTGGTGAGGGTCGTGTCCTCCTCACCGCGGCTATCACCGAGAGCACGCGCAATTGTTTCCGGAGTGAGTCTGATGCGGGGAAGGGCGGGGGTGATGACCGGCGGCCGCCCGTCAACGAGCAGTCGAACCCGAGGCAGAGGCTTGGCGGGAGGAGTATTGGTCTGCATGCATCAGAACGGAGGTCAAGGTGAATGCTGCTATTGAACTTACTGGAAGAGCCCCGGGCGGTCTCTGAGCGGCGGGCACAAAGTCTGGGTCAATGAACGAGAAGTCGCGACGGGCAGCGCCCGCATCGTAGTGTGCCGGCGTCTCCTTGTTCTTGCACAGGCGTTGCTTGAGGGCGCGGATACCGTGCCAGAAGCACAGTTGATGTTTGGCATCAGGAAAGACAGAGCCCATAGCATTGATCTCGGACCAGTCCTTGTCGGTGAGAGTGAATTCCGGGTCGACTCCAAGTGACTTCAGCTCCTGCAGAAATCGCTCAAGCACCGCCTGCTTAGCTCCTGAGGCAGCCTCCTTAGTGGTACGGATGAACAGAAACGCTAAGGGGATGCCGGAGCCGTTTGCGTCTGCGACAGCCGAGAACAGCTCGAAGTTTCCGCCATTTGTGTTCCCTGGTAACGTGAGAATTATTAAATATATAATATGTCAAAGACTTGTCGCACGCACACGTCGAGTCCATCGCGAGCTCCTGCGTATGCTCTGCCCATGCATCCACGAAGTCGGTCACGTAGAAGGCTAGACACTCTGTCCCTGGCTCTGCTTCAACCTCAAGGAGGGCTATGTGCTCCTTCTCGCCATTGGCTGCGATGAATTTGCGTGCGGACTCGATCGGATCTGCTGCTAGCTTCCATTCTTCACGGCTGGCGACGTTCCAGTAATAGTACACGGCCTTCGGCCTGAATGGAAGGCCGCCCTGCTTTGCCGTGCGCCCGCGCATCTCCTCTTGGACAATGTACTTCCAGATCTGATATTCTTGCATCAGGATCTTGATCCAGTGCACTGGAGAAACACCCGACTTACCTCGCTCGGCGTCTGTGACCGGGCATGCAGCCGGATGTATCCTTTCCACCTCTCCGGCAACTCCGTATCGCGATACGCGACGTGATCCATCGCATGTGTGATCGCAACGTCTACCACCTCAGACGAGGGGCTGACCCGCAGATGCAGCCACCCATCGCAAAAAAACCGGGGCTTCCTGCGCGTGTCCCGACTCTTCCCCCTTGGCACCTTCGGTTTATGCTCACGTTCCTTGGATTGCGCGCAGCTGTACGAGACCGCGGTATGATCGGTCAGGAGGCGCCCTTTCTTAGCCTCGCGGCTATCCCAGAAGAGTAAGTGATATATTTCTGCAATTCTATGCTGAATTCGCTCACCTCCAACGCAGCAGCTGTACCTGCCCAATGGCTTTTGCGAGTAGATCTGCCCGCTGCAGTGAAGTACTTGGTCCGACCGGCGCGATAGCCTTTGCATTGACACGCGCGCGGAGCTTAAGCGGTGAGTCCATACCCTTGAGAGCCTCGAGGAACTGCGCCGCGTCCATCTCTCCCAGATCGGTCGCGATCTTCCCATCCCCCGGCTTCTTCTTCCCCGGCCCACCGCTCTCCTCTGCCTCCGCTTCTGCCTTCCTCTTCAGGTCGCGCGCCTTGCGGGCGGCCGCGCGCTGATCGCAGCAGCGCGCGCATATGGCATTTGGTTCGTCCTTTTTACCACCGCGCGAATCCTTGACACGGAGTCTGAACTCATCGATGGGTTTGTCGACATCACAGTTAGCACAGATTTTCGAAGCCATCAAGTGAAGCAAGCAGGTGTGCGAACAAGAACATCTTCATTTTTATTGCTCGTGCAGTGGTACGTCGCGCTCGCCACAAAACGTGGTGCGCTGATAGGTATATACAAGGACAAACACGGCGGCCACCGCGCGCGCGGGGGGGCGCGAGGGCGCGCGACGTCGACGATGTAAGCGCCCGTCGCGCGGGGGCGCGAGGGAGCTCATGTCAGACGCCCGCTTCGCGCTGTGGCTGAAAATGATGCAGCCACAGCGGACTTTAAAACCCGAGCAAATCCACTGGGAGATTAACCTGACGTTATTTTCTCACAGGCTCGAGAGGCCCTCGCTGCGCTTGCGGATGTAGCGGCTAAATACGACACGGACGGCATCGACGTCTGCTTCCTCAACAGCAAGAAGACCGGCACGAACATGACGGTGGCGTACACTTTCGTTTGGGGCATACGATCACCTCTGACATATCCTCCCCGCAGAGTGCCCAGCAGATTCGGCGCATGTTTGACAGTGTGATTCCTCGCGGTGCGACGCCTATCGGCGAACGCCTCGAGGACCTCCTGCTCTACTACTTGAATGAACTTGACGCGGCGAAGGAGTCCGGTGGCGTAGCCGCGGTGAAAGCAATCAAGCCCGTAAATTATATCATCATCACAGACGGCGTTCCCAGTAAGCACCCCTACCGACGCCACCCTGGGATCGTCGTGCTGACCACCTCATTCTAGCTGACGACCCCGCGTCCGTTATCGCTAACGCCGCGAAGCGACTAGATGACGGCCACTACCCACTGACACAGGTCAGTCCGTATCGCGGTATCCACAGGCTTGTCCTAATCAATTTCTCAGGTTGGCATCCAGTTCGTCCAGATAGGCAGCCATCGCGCTGCCACTGAGTATCTGCGTACTCTCGACGATGAGCTGCAAGGCGAGTACCACGTGCGAGACATTGTGGACACGACGCCATACCTGGGCGGCCGCCTCAACGCGGACAGCATCATCAAGATCCTGCTCGGCGGCATCAACCGACGAGTGGACAAGAGAGGCGGCCAGAGTGTCATGTAAACGATTCCTCTAT